>OY728158.1:1297034455-1297634455 GCA_963277665.1 Viscum album
ATGTTGATTTGTAACCGAACACATTTAAAAATAAGGATATTCATGGCTTCGATGTGCTTATAATGTACAATAGTATGGTGGGTATCACATAATGGAAAAAAACGAATTCATAAATTATTTTAAACATGATTCTATTCAGTCATAGTTTTGATAATATTAAATGAATGTACTCGATGAAAACATTCCTGAGTTTCTCAAGAAATATACTAAAGAAATAATTTAAAATATTTTATCACTATAAGTCTTGGGAATGAGGAAATGTATTGGGAAGACTAATCTTTTTAATTAAAATGAATAAAAAATTCAACTAATGCAAATATAATAAATTCAAAACATGGGAAAATGTCAAAAAAAATTATTTACAACGTGTAACATACTGCATTAAATCATTATTTTCCAAATCCTAATACACATGATTATCTCTATTAATTATTTTTTAAAAAATTTCTAATTCAAATTAATTTAAAATGAAATTTAAATACATTCCATAGTATTTATCGTAAGCATTTTATGTATCCTAGTGCATCTGATTGAAGAATTAATCATGTGGGGGAAATCAATTTGATGTTATTTCTCGAATAAAATGTGAGGATTATAGTAAAAAATACCTAATTTAAATTCTTACAATTAATAGAAATTTTAGATTCAATCATTTATTTTTAGGTTCATGATGATCTAGATTCACGATGTGGAAATGTACTTCATGACCTGTAATTTTCCGTAGCCTCTTCTTTTGATTTTGGCTTCTTATTATCTCATGGGGTATTGATTGTCAAAAAAATTAAAATATACATGTGAACGAAATATCTATTCACAATAAATTTTTAAATATTTATTTTGATGTCATTGACACCACAGAAAATGAAAATAAAGATATAAGAATAAAAATTATTGATTTCCACATAGAAGCGCAGTTGATTATTGTAATTGGATCAACCATAACTCTTTTAGATTCATCTCATAATATGGATGATTGAAATTGTGAACATATTTAGGTTCCAAAAATGTTATCTTTTATGTACTATCCAGAAATGTACACCCATTTCCTTCTTCTATGAACCACTTAATTCTCCCATATGGTAGAAATTTCTTGATCGCCATTGGACATATCCACCATTTCCTCATCAATTATGATGAACTAAATGTAATTTCATCTACCATTGATACATGTTATCCTTTATCAAACATAGTAGAGTCATTCTTTCCATGGGTGTTAGTGGTCTTGGTCTTTACCTTTTATTTCTTTTTCAATTGTCCATTCTCCTGCACAATAATATCTTACTCATTTACCTCTACAAAATCAACGATACCATCCACACCAGGTGTTTATCCAACTCCAAACCAATTTTCTTCTTACACATCATAATTCTTAATTTCTCATTGGATTTTTAAACATACATGATCAAAGCCCACACTAAGACAATGTAATCTACTTTGAAAAGTGACCATCTCCTTTTATGTGTTTATAAATGGTCTTCATACAATGAGTGGGGTGTTATCCTATTCCATTTACTATAGTAGGATATTGATTATAAAGATGAACGTATCAATGCTGATCATGATATATTCAATGACACCTCTTGGATATTTCACTGTTTAATCTTCTAATTGAAGAAGTACTCTCATGAGTTCAGTCCAACGAGTCCAAAACATATGAAATCCATGTACGACATTATACAGATACTCACACCTAATCAAAATTATATTTTATAAAATTTTTTGATCCCATAAAAAATTAATTGAAAAAATTCCTTATTCAATTCTATTATTATGATGGTTGATGGATTCTACCCCCGAACACTCATTTGTGAGTGGAATAGTTCCAATCTATTCCAGCTTCTTACTGGTTAGAACCAATTTCATGATTTTTTCATATGCAAATATGTTCTAGTAAACCTCTAAAAAATAAATTAATGTTATCATTTTAATCATATTCATGAAATATACCATTCTAAATATTGGTCTTTATATGCATCATTTGATTTGTAAAAGGATTCCATGGATTGTACTATGATAGTTATTCCTAATCTTCTTCAGCTACTTGTTAATTATCTTCTTCTCTTATCTTATATACTCTTTTTGTTTTTCTAAATAGTGCGTACCAATTTATTTTGTTTGAATCCCACTTCTAAGATGTATAATGTTCAAATGATCATTTTGGAATACTTCAGGACATACTTGCAGTGTTATTTTAGCTCTCTATCTTAGATGATCAGTAAATTGGACAACTTGAAGCTCAAAATTCCTTAGTGAGGCTTTTTTGATTTTTTATTGTTATTTTTTTATTGAGTATATACCCATGAGAAGTCATGAATATTTCAATCATTTCATCAATCATATTCACAATCATGTTAGGTGGGCCACTGGGGTCTTAATTTTTGGTACCCATGTGGTATTTATTGTGGTCCTTTTCCTTTTTATAATTGGGGGTCCCAACCTAAAAATCAATTAAAAAACATTATTTAGAATATTTTTCATCTTCATTATGCGTAAAATGAATGTTTGGCTATCTTCCCATCATGATGGCCATCCTGTTTGTTATTTAATCTAGTTATGCCACAATCACATCTCTCTTGGTGACCGCATGAACACCTTTTTCATCCCTTCCCTTCTCATTTCCTCTTGAAACAGTTTCCCACCATTTCATCTAGAAATTTATAGAACTCTATAGGCGACTTTTCAATAATGATCCTCGAGATAAAAAATCCATAATCGGTAGGTTTTTCTATAAAAAACTCTTATATAATGTATGTATTACCACCCATAGCTATATATCATGATGTGGGGATTTTTTAGTCAAATATTTATTTCTTTTCCAATGAATAATTAAATTATTCCTTACCGAATTTAAAGAAGGATATAATATTTACCTATATGTCCAGTGACATTGAACATGGGATGATTCGAGTGATGTTGTATTGTGATATATGATCCCAAGTAGTGATATAATGTCAAGGTATGTTTTGAATAATATCATAAGCTCTCTATGTTATGTAATTTAAAGAAAGGCCGAGTTTTACTGCATTACATGAAACATTCTAAAATTGGAATTTAATGCAAAGCTCTATGATGGTACCCAAACCATTTTTCAGATCATCAAGAGGAAGACCAGTGAATTGTACAATGTTTTTTATCACTAAAATTACTACAAGGTTATCTTGATGTGATTTTCTATACTAGGATAGCTAGTATTTTGGGATTCAATTTTGTTTGACAACTGCATGTAGTCTATGAGATTCAGTAGCACCTGATCTCATTGAATAACTCCAGCATGTTTTTTGATTTCTGTACCCACCATGGTCGAAGTAATTTTACTCTCAATTATCTGTTTAAAATGGAGTTTGGAATCGACTATGTATTCTCTCTTTGGTATATTGTTATAGTTGTGAATTTAAAATTTTATATATATGATACTCACCTCACAGAAACACCAAATGTGAACTGTGAAATTAAAATAAAGTAATAATCAAAATTAAAATCCTAAAAAATATAAAATATATGTTCCCAGAAATAGTTCCAATTTTAAATACACATAGGGGGTTGTTATTTCCCTACGTTTCTATGAATTAAATTAAAAAACTCAAACTACGCAACTTAATTAATCAATAAAAGCATAATAATAGGTCGTGATCGATCGATGTATATAATGAAATTAGTTTGAATTTGTTTTCAAAATAATCGATAGTATTATATTTAGGAAAGAGTTGAGAATATATTGGTTTTATTTATTGGGAGAATAAAAATTAAGAAAAAAATATGACGAAGTAAGGATTGGTTTGAATATAGATTGTGAATGCATGCAAAGGTTTTGTAAGTTTTGGATTATGTCATACTGAATTTCATAAAAGAGGTTTTTTAATTCATGATTTTTTTGGAGTTAATTTTATGATGTTATAATGTTAATAATATCCCCTCTTTGATATGATAGTACCATATTTTCTTTTGTCTGGTAAATAATGTTTTTCCTAATCATGTTTTCCTAGATTCTATATTTAAATATGAAATACCCTTAAATTGACAATGATCATTCTTCATTTTGGTTTTTCATTTGTGAAATTTAAATTTTTCTTTTACATTAAAATATCAACGGTCATGATAAAATAAAAATAAATGGATTAGAAATTTATTGAAGAAATGAGAAAAACTAAATACATTCATAAATAAGATAAAATAATTAAAATACACCTTCCCCATTATATTTACATGACCATAGAAGAATTCATTTGTTCTCCCACATCCTTGTGATGAGAGGATAAAAGGGAAAGTGAAAAGAAAAAGAATGTATAATAAAAGAGGGGATGAACTAAGGGAGGGACCTACACAATGCACCTCATTTCTCCATGATTTGGTCTCTAAGATCTTGATCTCCAACAACAGTAGGTTGTCTCTCAATTTATAGGCTCCAAATATGATCTGTTATTAATAAATTTCATAAAATAATGGTCACAAATTGGTTTGGGTTGGGTCCCATGTCATAGATTTTTCAAATATCAATGATATTGTGAAAATGTATCTTTAAATATCATATTGAAAATTTACACATATTGAAAATTATCACACAACAAGTATATTATAAAAATTATTTATTTCACTTCATGATGATCCATTTTCATGGATTACAATGACATAAGACATGACTGATTACAAAACCTATAGTTTCATTTTTCAACTATAGAATCCTCATTTAATATATATATTTCAGTTTTATATACCCAAAAGTGATCCATTTTCATCCTAAATAATGTAAGATTTTCACATTTTTTAGTTATCTTTGTTATCCTACCATAAACCAAAAAATAAGTCCATAAGTTCAAAAAAATTGAAATATTAATCATTTCAATACATAAATCAACTCATTAAAATATAAAAAAATATATTCATGAAATACACATTAAAAATATTATACTTAAAATAACTACATATTTCATAAGTCATATAACATTTTATTTTAATTTCGAGAAATATACACTAGGATAATTCAACTTTATTCTTAAACCATTACCCAAGCTTAATCATCACATTCCTCAGTACCCATTTTCCCTGTGATGGAAAATATGAATCATTTCTTAAGGTTCCCCGATAAGAAAATAATCACGATTCCAATGTTTAATGTAATGAGTACTATTATAACATCACATTCCTTCAACAATTTTTTTGCAGCCCCTTTATCATGAGATGTATATCCAATACTCATACTTCCTTCATGATTCGCAAAATGATTTTCCCACATAAGAAAACTATATTCATAATTCCAAACATTCAATATCTGAAAATTTCAATGCTAAAAATTATCCTTTAAGTTCGCACCATTTGATAAAATAGGAATGCATAGGGAAAGAAACACATATCATTGAATAAAGCCACATAACCATGGAAAATTACTTATAAGATTCCAAAATCACGGCACCTACATAGAAATCTATAACACCTTATAATTTTACATAGATAAATACCTAAAAAAATATTTAAAATATTCAAAGGGAAATCATTAAAGATTTATCTTCCTAATTTCAAAACGGTTACTGACCTATTCCTTTGATGCCAACTATAGAAACTCATGATTAACGTATATGGATATTACATAATTTAAGATGAATATAAACCAAAATACAAAAATAATTTCCCATGAACCATAATCATTTAGTGTATTTGGAAAAGATGTAATACAATATCTTCTAACTTGGTGAAATATCTCCAATGTTTCCCATATAGACCCCCTTTAGTATTCATACTGAAAACCCTTCTTTATAACTTGTGGAAAAGAAGCATTAGAAAGATGTGAGATCATATTCACATTAATGTTAAATTAGGGAGATACATATGTATGAAATGAACATAAGGGTATAATTACAAAAAAAAATAACATTTAATTATCACACCCTACATATCAATGATCATAATCTTATGTCATGAAATAAGAATTTATAGCTCATCAGATGTGAATCATAACAGAATAAGTAACATTATCCATGAAAGCATAACATATGAATAAGTCATATAATATTTTTAAGACACATCAATAAAAATTTATTTCCATAGAATTCAATGATTAATGAAATATACATCTTAGTGGAAAATATCCTTTACTGAACCAGGTTAACTCCCCAATCCATCACTATAATACTGAACCAGTTAACATCAAATTCTTAGACTATTTTATGGAATTGGTTTCACTTCTTATTCCATTCCAAAATTAATAGACTAGGTTCACATCAAGATTAGCCAAATACTTCTTCATTGAGTTCACTCCTCATTCTAGGACTCTCATACTAAACTGAGTTCACTCCTCATTCTAGCTGTGTCAAATTGAACCATGTTCATTATCTCTTCTATACTTTTCATACTGAACAAAGAGTTTTCCATGTTCCAGCACTTTTATATGGAACCAATCACAGTACTTCATTCATTACTTCCAAACTAAACAGAATTTACTCATCGTATTGGCCCTATAATATTGAACCGAGATCACACCTCATTTTATCCCTATCATACTAAACCGAGTTCACTCTTCATTCTATCCGTCTCATACTGAACCGATTCCACTCTTCACTCTATCCCTTTCATACTCTCGATATATTAATCCTCACCCATTAAATTGGATGGAGATATAGGTGCCACCTATCACAAATAAAATTAGACACCCATGTGCACCAAATAATAAATCATTAATCATTTCCATGTACATGAAATAATAAATCAATTTTCAGGGCCACGACACTGGAATGGTATATGCAGTGCAACTGACCCAACAAGAGTAGGATCCTGGATCTTCCCCCATCAGAAGTACTATTATTATTTCTTCTGTTTTATCTTCACCAATTTTCAATACTATTTCTACACATATATTTATTTCTATGCATGCTAGGGAAACCCTTGGGCTCTGTGAATCTTCTTCTTCGAATATCATGACACTGGACACTCCATTGGGATTGAGAATGGCAGCGGTGCCTCAGTGCAAGGAGTACCCCTATAGGTTGGTGGGTGTCTTTTTTTTGGGACATATATGTCTTAAATATTACTTCCTATGATGTCATTCTCAGGATGGACCGGTTGGTACCCTTTTGAGCCTTTGTAGATTTCTATCATCATAGGGTGACTTTCACTTTACCAGAGGGTAGAGAGTTTCTATACAATGGAGAATGGGATGTCCAGGCAAGCCGAGCTAGACCTGAAAATCATGGGGGAGGTGGAGTGGCAGCCCACATTGATAGTTTGTATCTAGATGACCAGGAAACATGTTAGAATGATTTCCCTACAGTGGTAAATCATTTCAGGGAGTATTCCCGGATAATTTTTTAGGTCTACCTCCGGAGCGAGAGGTGGATTTCTCTACTGAGCTCTTGCCAGGAATGACCGTGGTGTCTATTTAACTTTATAGTATGGCCACCCCAGAATTGAAGGAGTTCAAGAGGAAGTTGAATGAGTTGTAGGCAAAGGGTTTTTTCTGACCCAGTACATCTCCTTGGGGTTCTCCTATCTTGTATGAGAAGAAGGTAGACTGTACCCTTAGACTCTGTGTGGATTATAGAAAGTTGAACCAGTGGATGGTTAAGAAGTGATATCCCTTAACAAGGATTGATGATCTTCTTGATCATTTTTGAGGAGTGTAAGTGTTCTCGAAGATTGACTTCAGATCCATATATCATCATTTGCGCGTTAGACCATTAGACATACCTCTTACACCCTTTCAGAGCAGATATGTTCAATATGAGTACTTGGTCATGCCTTTCAGACTCACAAACGTGCTAGTAGTTTTCATGGTTCTGATGAGTTGTGTGTTACACCCATATCTGAATTTTGTTGTTGTAGTATTCATGTACGATATCTTTGAGTACTATCACACTCGACACGACCATGCCACTCATATTGAGATCGTACTGAGTACACTGAGATAGCATCAGTTATATGCTATGCTCTCAAAGTGCCACTTTTGGATGGACCATATTCACTTACGGGGTCATATTATCTTAGAAGCATGAGTTTTGGTAGACCTATAGAATGTGAGAGAACTAGTTTCCTTAGAACAACCTAGGAATGTGTTTGAAATACAGAGTTTCTTGGGGCTTTATGGTTACTACAGGTGCTTTATACATGAATTCTCCCACGTAGCAGCACCGTTTATGGGTTTGACTAAGAAGGCTATGAATTTATTTTGATCATAAGCATTCAATAAATTCTTTCAGAAGCTGAAGGGAAGGTGACATTAGCACCAGTCCTTATACTTCTAGATAAGGGGAAGAGAGATATAGTTTACTGTGATGCATCGGGTATTGGGTTGGGAATAGTGTTGATGCAGGGCTCTTGAGTACTTGCGTACATGTCTCGGCAATTGAGGCCAGATGAGAAGAATTACCTGAAGCAAGATCTCAAGTTCTCTATAGAGGTGCATGCATTACACTATTGGAGACATTATCTCATTGGAGATCATTTTGTGGTTTTTATAGACTAGAAAAGTTAAAATACATCTTTACCCAGCGTGACATGAATTTGAGAAAGCTAAGGTGGGTAGAATACCTTCAGTACATCGACTTTGAGCTTGCCTATACACCTGATAAGGGTAATTCAGTAGCTGCTGCAGTGAGTATAAGAACATAGATATAGGATGTGCATGAGTCTAGTGGTGACTGGCAGCTTATAGATTTGTTCTCTGAGATGCAATTTGAGGTGCATGATCATATGGGTAAAAACTATCTTTCATCATTAGTTGTGACTTCTATACTCTTGGATAGAGTGAGGATGAGATAAATATTGGATTCATAAGGCCTAGTTCTATGGGAGTCGGTGGCAAGTGAGGAATCTCCTTCTGGTTAGATAATAGGAAATGACGAGGCACTATATATCAATGGATAAGTGTGTGTTCCAAAGGATATACATGAGAATTTGATATGGGAATTTCATGCTTTAGATTGGGTAGTGAATCCTGGGGTTACAAAAATGTACTTTGAATTGAGATGTTAGTATTGGTGGTCGGGTGTGAAATGAGAGGTAGCTGGTTTTGTAACGAGATGTTATACCTTGAAGCATGTAAATTAGGAGCATCAGAGGCCATTAGGACTGTTAAAAAATCTACACATTCTAGAGTAGAAATGGGATGATATCATGATGGATGTCTTGACTGGGTTGATGTGGTCCCCTCAAGGCAGTGATGCCATATGTGTTGTTGTGGACAGACTCATGAAGGTAGCTCAATTTTTTCCGATCAAGGAGACCTTCAGTGTTGACGATCTCGAGAAGTTATATATTCGAGAGGTAGTATGTTTTCATGGGGTCCCTCATTATATCGTTTCAGATAGGGATTTCTATTTTAAGTCTTGTTTCTGGCAGAGTTTTCAAAGTACACTGGGTACACAGGATCTTCTAAGAATAGATTACAACCCTCGGACCGATGGCCAGTCAAAGCCTATGATATAGGTGCTGGAGGACAATCTTCGTTCATGCGTCCTAGACTTTGGGGGATCTTGGGAGAAGCACATAACCCTGGCCGAGTTTTCCTACATTAATAGTTTTCATGAAACTATTGAGATTCCATGTTACGAGGCCCAATTTGGTTGGCCACACCTATCGACCTTGTGCTGGTTGGAAGCAGGTGAGGCCACATTACAAGAACCACGTCTCATGCTGGGGACTTTAGAGCATGTCTAGTTGATTCAGAGGTGGATGGATACTACATAGTCTCATTAGAAATTTTATTTCGATCGACGTAGAGAACCCTTGGAGTTCATGGTCAAGGATCAGGTGTTCTTGCGTTTTTTCACCAGGGTTGGGACATAGGCAGATCAGGAGACATGGTAAACATTCACCGAAGTATGTAGGGCCATTTGAGATTCTAGAGAGAGTCAGGCCGGTTGCCAATTAGTTTTAGTTACCACAGAGGTATCAGGCCATGCACAATGTCTTCGATGTATCTGAGCTACGTCAATATTACTCCGACCCGTCTCACGTTTTTTAGCCAAAGGATGTTGAACTTCTGGTATATTGATCCTTTGAGGTATATCTGATTCATATTTTTGATAGGAGCACGAAGGTTCTCCGAGGATGAACAGTTCTACTCGTACGGGTGCAATGGAAGCATGACCGAGTTGAGAAAGAAACCTAGGAGCGGGAGACCGACATATGTGCTTAATGTCCATAGTTGTTCACAGCTTTATCTTTACCACCATTAGAAGGAAAATTCAGTGACGAATATCTTTAAGTGGGGACGTTTGTAAGAACCCGGTTCTTATTCTTGAGGAATGGGTTTGTTCTTTACTATTTCCTTAAGTGTTTTTGAAAAAATAATAGAAATGTGGGAAAAATCCCAAATTTATGGGTACATGCATTGTACTTTTTGTACACAAGACATGTACTTAGGAAATTTGGATGAGAAGACATGGCGCATAGGTATTTAAGTAACAACAGACTACACATCATGTACTTTCATATACATGTCGTTTACTTTGGCTGTGTAGGATTAGAACGCATGCTTTGTAGACTTATCAGCGATTTAGGATGTAATAACTAAATACAGACCGTGTACTTAGTCATAAATGATGTGCAATCAGTCGGCATATGAACAGAGGGGGTGGAAAGTAGCCACAAAAGGAACATTTAAAAAATATTACACGCCGTGTACTCGAGTGTACACGTAGTGTATTTTTTTGTTATAAATGGAAAGTATCATCCTCATTCAGAAAAGGATGAAGTGGGTTCATTAAGAGCATGGGAGAGAAGAATGAAGCATTGAGGAGCTCCCGATCGCACGTCAAAACTCCAATTCATCTACCGTCGATGTCGTTTGAACCGCGCGGGTAAGGTATTCCCTCTTCATGGACATTTCCTCCCAATTATTTTCCTATGGGATGTTATTTTTGTTTGAATGGGTAATCTTTCATCTGAGATCTATGTCATTATTTTTTCTTTCGGGTGGTGCCTTTCACATATATCGATCGGAGGAGATCGAGGCAGGTGGTCCTTTGTTTAATTACAAATTTCGAGTAGATTTTTTGTACCATTGGTCCAGGCGCCCATGTTCGGGGTGTCGTGTGGTTGAGACCATGACTATTGAAATACATAGAAATGCACAGGTGATCTAATGAATAAATATAAACTACTTTTTGGGATATTTTCTTTGATATAGGGCCACCTCATGGGTGCATTTCCCTTGTTTAGCTATTTTTTCAGGATAATCGTGGGTATGGTGTGATTATTGCATGTTTTGAGTTTTCGTGATTGGAAACATATATGAATTGATTTTTTGTGCATTGGGCTCTGCCCGATAACTTGTTTTTCCTACTGAATGCATGAGATTAGTGTTTGTTTATCCTAAGGGAAACGTATCAATTGTATGAGGGAAGTAATATCCGTGCCCACCAGAAATATCTCGTATGCATTTGGGAAATATTTGTAATGCATGCGGGCAGTCACTTGCGGGTTTCTATTCGGCTTTCTTGAGGGTATGTGTTTTCATGTCTGAGGACAATGTTTACTTTTAATGTTCACTATGGTGATTTCTTAATTTTTACCTCACATGATATAGAAGAAGATTTGTATTGTAAAAAATTATTAAAAAGGCAATGTAACTAGTAGAGATAGTTATTTTTGAGCACTGCCTAGTTATTCGGATTTTATTATTACGCACTGACGTTGCACATTTTCACTAAAATTTTGGCACAGGCCTATGGTGGTTTCCTACTGAGATTTATTTCTCACACACTCTTTTGGTGATGTCTTGGTTCCAAACAAATTATATTACAGTAGCTGTCGATAAGGGAAAGTGTCCCTACACAGGTACATGATTGTTGTAGAGCAGTAGGAGAGCATGGGATCGAGCTTCGGCTTGTGAGGATGATGTGTTCCTGTTGCACTGCTTTCGTTATCTTTTTTTGTACTTTGTACCCTGTGTTTTATTATATTAGATTTTATTTTCCTAATTTGGTTGATTTCTTAGGATTAGTGACATGTTGAATCATGATACCTATATGACTGCTAGTTATCTTTTCTTTCTATTTTCCATTCTAGTTTTTATTGTTTACTGCTTCCACTTTTGTAAGCTTGTATATTTTATTCGGTTGCACTACACTTTGATGAATGACTTCATAGTTTCCACACTATCAGTCCTTGGCCCTTACTGCTAGTCGGAAACCTCTAGCATTTTGGGAAATGTGCATGAGGTCATCTGACCAACTGGGTTTGGGGAACCCGTTGTGTGGCTTTTGGAACTGGGACGATACAAAGTGGTATCAGAGGAATTATTTTCCCTCAGTTATTTTATTATTTAGTGATGATGTAAAGATATATATTGTTAAGGGATTTGACAATAAACTATTCTCGGGAGTAGCTACCTCGTGTACAGGTAATGGTTGGATTGCCTCGAATTTAATTGTGATTTTTTTGTTTATGATTATTACAATTGATTGTATTTTCATCATTGGGTGATGAACGTGTGGTGTGCATTTTTTATATTATACATGGGTTCTATTTAGTTGCAAAATTATGAGATGAGGGTATTCCATCCCATGCATAATTAAGGTACATGTTAGAATCACATGCCATGCATAGTTTCTATGCGATGTAAGCGCATTTGAAATTACATGTTATTGTGATCGATGTTGTGCTAGTAAATGCATGTTGTTGTGATAGTCGCCAAGAAAAAAATACCTTTAATTGGATAAGGTATTTTTGTGTGAGCTTTTGTAGAGTGAATGGAAAAATTTGGTACTTAAGGAGTATGGGTCCTCATTGACCAAAATTTGGTGGATCATTGACTTTTTTTTACATTGTTTATAACAGGTATTAGATGTCATGCATTGATTCGATGTGAGTATGGGTCCTCCCGGATCAGAATTTGGCACATGGGTGTTGGTTTCAGTGTTTTTCCTGGATCAAGAGTAGTTTCTAAGGCTTATTGTTTGGAAAAACCCAGAATACATGCTGTCTAGTTTTCAATACATGCCATGTACTCTTCTATTCAAGAGGAAATGAAAAACTTTTAAGTACACACTATATAGAGCCTATAGAGGACGTATAATCTCTAACTGTGTCGTAGGCCATGTGGGCAGAGAAATGGGATAGGGAATTGCTTGCGGGAACACGCCGTGTACCAGTTGAACACGTCGTGTAGCGTAGACACTGTGTTCTCCCATGTGATTGAAAACAAGGATGTAAGAACCTTAAGTTATACTCATCATGTCTACCTTGAACACGTCGTGTAGTCTTACCCAGGTAATAGGCCATGTAGCTAACAACAAGGGTCAGTGTTATCCTTTCTCGTACATGTCGTGACCATATGGAACATGCAGTATAGTGTCAGCTGTATGGCCGTCCATGTAGCTAAAAACATGGGACTGTTGGGGATTCTAGGTATATGTTGTGTCCGTCTGGAACATTCCATGTAGTGTAACCTCAGTACATAGGTCGTGTCACTAACAACAAGGGCTACTGTTTCCTTTTCTAGCACTCTTCGTGTACCTGTGGGCCCCGCTATGTAGTCTGGACTGGTGAGAGACTATGTGGATTTGGCCCTGTGGAAGGGGAAATAATGTAGTGTACACGCCGTGTGCGGGTGTAACACACCGCGTATCTAGGGTTGAGACATGCCCATGCTGGCATTAGAACATGACCGTGCAAGGGCTTAAGGGTACACGATGTGTGGATATAATACATGTCCTGTAGTTTCATTATTCCAGTTCTTGATTTTTTCCTTCCCCTTTTGCGTGGGAATTTTTAAATGTACAAAATAACCTCAACAGTAAGTTAAACTAAGGTGTGTGCTTGACATTGTAGATTCATGCCACTGAGACGAATGTGAGTTGTTCACCAAGAGAGTGGTGACAATTATACATCAAAGATGGTAGGCCATGGGCTACTATTGGATCCTCCAGCAATGCTAGATGTGGTTCCAACCGTTATACTAGACCCAGGCGTGGATGTGCAGTTCCGTGAAGGCATTATGTGGTTCGTGCAGACCTTAAACGGAGCAACGTAGGGTGCCACATCTATGGATGATCTGACACATATATTACAGCCGCATCATACGCCTATTTTTTCAGGGGATGGTGGACCACAGGCTACAGAGTCATGGCTGGGTTCTTTGAAAATGATCATTGAGCATCTAGAGATTCCTCCTGGGAGGAGGGTCAAGCTTGCTACGTACATGATGCGTGATTTATCCAAGAGAGGGTGGGATGTTACCTCCCAGAATGAGAATCACCTAGAATTGGCGTTAAAATATTTTCAGGACATCTTCTATGAATTTTTCTATCCTAAGACGCTAAGGGTAGATCATGCTCGAGAGTTCATGAATCTGTAGCAGGGTGCCATGTTAGTGATCGACCATTCTTCCCGCTTCACCAAGCTACAAAATTTTGCACCTGTATGATTGTTAAAATTACTTTAACTATTTTCAAAATTATTTACATATATATTATAATATATTATAAACAATAAATATTAACGGTGTGAAAATTATTATATTATTTCAATAAATAACCATCATTACTATGTAATTTATTATGGTGATTAAAAATTTAACATGTTGCTAATGGTGGTTCTAATATATACACAAATATATTGGGATTTACGTTTTCCTTATTGAATTTATATGAATGTATAAAATGAATATTCAATTATTATAATTACATTTAATTATAGTAACATCATTTTTTATGATACCAACATGTATATATGGGACATGAGGGGGGTATAAGAAGAAAATGACTTTGAAATGTTGGGTTGTAAGTATCACATTTCTCTTGGATGTCCCCCCTTGGGTAACTCATTTAGATTTCTTATCTTGTCATTTTGGTGGTAAAAGACATAAAAGGACTAGATGATCTAAGAAGATAAAATGTATTTTTTTGGGTGATACATTTTTTAATGGGTTATAAAATTGGGAAGAGGTTATATCTATTTATAAGTGACAAAATTGGGATTTTTGTAAAAAATTTTTATTTTTCAATGATGTCACGCCATTATTCTAGGAAAAGGGCATAGAAATCAACAATAATTTTATAATAATAGAGAAAAATCCTATCCTTCCAACCATATTCAATGTTATAACTATTTTCCACATGTTACAAACCATTTCCCCGTAATTTATCATTACCATATTGACCTCACATTTACCCTTGGTTACTAATTTTAATGGCCTAATTTTTTATACCTATTTTTTTTTATAATTTTGACATATCTAATATATATATGTGAAATATTTTTTAAAATAACAATTCCATTAGTTAAATAAAAATACATTTTTGATTAGTGAATACAACAAAGAAAACCCAATTAAAAAAAGTGTAATTTTGAAAAAATTATATTTAATATAGAATTAACAATGTCAATAATTATATTGAAAGTATATTTAATATTATTATATATTAAATAAAATAACATTAAAAAAATTTGGAAAATAAATTCAGTCATGGGAAAAAATTTATATCTAATAGACCAAATACTATTTTTTATTAAAATGTTACATAAATTTTCTATGATGTTGAGGGTGGGATATATATATCAACATATAATTTTATAATAATTAATTTAACTTTATGAAATTATTTTTTAAAATCATTAATGGTTTAAAAAAACAGGAAATTCTTTAACAATAATATAATACAACTAGGTGTGTATGTAAAATTATTATGATACCATATTCTCCTAAAATGAATTAATTTTTACAAAACCCAAAAAATATCATATTAATAAAATTTTCATATTCTAAATAATTATATGAAATATTTTTATTAAAATTAAATTTATATAATATTCTATTAGATCATTTTATTATAATCATATAATACAATGACTTGGTATTTTTAAAAATTTAAAATACTTGTTTTTCTTTTTCATTATTTAAATAAAAACTAATAAATATATCATTATTCAAAAAATATTATGTTTTAATACAATCATCAAATAGAAAAAATATAATTGGTATTTTTTTAATAAAATTAACTTAAGATATGAAGATATATTCTTATAAAACTATTAAGATACTGTATATTTATTAAAAATAAATAAATATTTATAAATTGACACCCTTAATAATTTAGTTATTATTATTAATACAAAATAATCTAATATATTGGTTTTAACTGTCTAACCATATGTGGAGTTATTAGTTAGCTACTTCATGTGGAGTAAATTTTCAAACAAATTTATCATAATTAAAAAAAGAATATATTAACATAATTAATAGTTTCATAATTCATCTTTATCATTACGAATATAAATAAATATGTATTATAATTATATGCGAATGTAATTTAATTAATTGAACAATAATTATTTTCCATTTACATCAACATAGAATGATAAATTAATATTAATTGTGTGTTATGTGGACAACTGCCTGCACAATGTAAAACTTTTCATTTTCTATAATATTTTTTATAATACCATAATAAAGCTAATTAAATAGACTATGATTATTTAATTAATATAATTATTAAATTATTATATTGATATTACCCTCTTATTAATCAATATTCACTCTTCATGAAATAGAGTGTTCATTATTTGTTTGGTTTTACCACCTATGTAAATGATTTTGTAATTTTAATTTCATAAATAATTTTATAATGGCATATAATGGAGATATCACATAATAATAATGGTCTTATAATGTAATACTGAATCTAGAAAAGTGTTTTCAATATTTTTATTATTTAATAATATACCATCATTCCATCATTAAGCACGTTGAAAATAGTTTTTCATGTTTCCCATTTTCACAATATATATTCCTACTACTCAATTAATAAATATAAGACGTATATAATAATAGGATAAAAATATTATTCCTTCTTGAAAAATCATATTTTTATTAACATAAAAAAAACTTAGTAGGAATCGACACTATTACCATGGTATTTAAAAAATATTTGAAAAAAATCAAATATTCATTAGTGTTATTAAATATAACTAAGTATTATATTAAAAATAAATGATAATAAATCATTATAAAGGGGTCATACACTTAACTAAGGTGTATAAATAAGTAATTATATTAATAATGTTTATTATAAAATAGGTTAGAGAAATATCAAATTAGGAAAAACTCAAAGTAAGTGTCTTCAAAACTCAATTACCTTCCGTTTAGTTATATTCCACTTTATTAATCCTTATTGTTTGTAGAGACCCGATTTTTTCCCTGTAAGACTTTGGAATAGTTCTACATATAATTCCAGAATTAGGCGCGAAGATGACGTGCAATTCCAAGGTCCGGTGTGTCCGTAATAAATTTTACAAAAATGTTAAGTGTTTTAATACTATGCACGTGGTGGGGTTCTGGTTTCTCCAAAATGGTAGCTCGGATCGGAAATATGAGGGCACGTTTGCGTCCGGAGCATTCCATTTACACTAAGCGGGGTGTAAAAGTTGCGGGCATGGGCCTATTATGAGAGATGTCACCCATGGGAAAAATTGTCATTTTAATAATGACTTAGTGATTTTTATCACTGTAATTCATTTCAAATAAAATTCAAACGAAGCCTTGGAATGGAAATCTGAGACTTCTGTTAAATTCTAAATGGGACTTTTTTCCTAGGCATGATATAAAATGAGAGGGAGCGGTGAATTCAGATTCTGCGCTAAGTGGAGTCTTGATAAATAGAGTTAAGTGTTTAAGTTTAAGGAAAACCCCTAATTCACTCTCACTCTATCTCTCTCTATAACACCCAAGAACTCTCTCTCTAGCTGTTCTTCGCCGTTCTTCGTCAGATCAAGGAGCGACCACTGCTGGAACATCGACGGATCAAAGTGGGATCGCAGCGGGAGTTTCGCAAACAATAAGCGGGGGAACCGTGGTAGGATTTCTGATAAATTTCTGTACCTTGGTCAATTTCATGAGTTTTTGTCAATTTTTTCAATTCTATAATATTGGAATTGGGGTGATGGCTGAACAAACACAACCATCATCTGAGCCCCATTTTTCATTCTCATTATTTGGTGTTATTATTTCCCAATTTTCGGGTGCACCAAATCCATCATGGATCGAAGAGCGAAGGTGTTGTTAGTATCCGGTCCCGAGGATCCCGAAACCGGTGCTGGAAATTTTTTCTGACTGCCAGACTGGTTGGGGGGCTGGCTAAAGGTTTGGCTTTGGCGAGTGGCGACATTCGACGGAGGACCCGAGCGGGGCGAGGCTGGGCTCGGAGGAGCTGGTCTGGTGCAGCAGTGTGGGGTACGGCCGGGAAATGTCTCGAGAGAGGGCTATCGTGATGGCATGGCGGAGCATGGAGTTGGACCCGACTATCGCGGCGGTGCGCGACGTAGTGCGGAGGACTAGGTGGCGGAGCGCAGCGGGTTCAAACCAGAGCAGGTGGGTCGCGGCAGCCTCAGGGCAGCGCGGCGGTGCGCTGTGGGAGGCGGAGTATCTGGCATCCGAGAGGGGCTGACTGGTCACCCTCAGTAGGTTGAACCCAAGGTGTTGACCACCTCGGGGTGCGCTGTGGACAAGGACCCGCGCTTCGCGGGTACTACTGGGCGACGCGGTGGAGATCGGCCAACTGGCCAGTCTGATTCAAAAAAAACTCAGACCTGAGGATGGTCCAGTGTTGCTGGAGCGGGCTGCAAGCAATGGTCCACGGTTGTTCGGTCCGGACCCGCGGTTGGTCTGTGGGCCAGCGGTTCTGACCGGGCTGTATGGGGTCAACCGGCCCGGTTAGGCCCCCTTGTTTTCGGGGAGCCGTAACATCTAAAAGGTGCATCCGTTTGAAGAATCATCTACAGCTTCAGGTCCATGTTAGCAAGACAGACTATTTTATGTGGGTTTCGTGGGATTTTTGGTTCTGCGCCTGAATACAGGTGCCCCAAAATACCTTATTTTAAAAATATTAAATTGTTATTAATGTTCTGACAGACGTGGTTTGCGAGCCGGATGCCCGTTTGTTTCCCATCATAGGCGCTGTGACCCATGGAGTTGGGACCGTCATTACAATGTTGGTATGGAACCTTTTAGGGTTGTTTTCATGGCTCGGTGGCACGAAACGCTTAATGCGAGTGATTAATTAATTAATTAATTAATTATTCTTGTGTCGGTCCAAACTCTTACTTGGGATGTACGATTGATGCACTATTAGTGGGAGCATGATCCTAGTCATCGTGTGGGCATTTTGAGACGCTTTCAAAAGCGTTCAGGTTGGAGACAATGTGCGGGGCCCATAGGGCCTAGTTCGCACGCTTTACGTGAAACACCACTTTTTCACCTGTCAGTTGTCTAGGGTGTTTGACTAATCGTTTCTGATTGTTTTTCCGAGGGGATTGCAGTGTCACAATCCAACCGCCTAAATTTGGGCCTGAGGCATGGGTCCCACGAGGTGCCTTTCGGATATATGCTACATTTTTATGACTTCTTCTTCATAAGTCCATTCAGGGAAAATGAATAGCCTACATCGCATTGTTAGCGGTAAGGAACACGATGGTACGATCTGCATGACGTGTTTCAGGGTCGATGTGTGGGCCCCACAGGGCCCCGCTGGCATGTAATGCGAATAGTTGTAACATCCGTATCGAATGCCCGTATTAGGTGCTGTCAGCGGAGTTGTGACCCTGGCATCGAGGCGGAGTTGACCAGGGTTGTTTCATGCATTGAAGCCGGACTTGAGGTGTGGGCCCCACGAGCTGTCTTTTATATTGTGAGCAGCGTACTGCGCCTTTTTCATTAGGCGTCCATTTTGGGAATAAGAATAGTCGATTCTCCATGTTTTTCCAAGATCATCGCAATGGCGCAGTTCACTCGTCCTCTTTCGGGACAGAGGTGCGGGCCCCATGAGACGCCGTATGGGCATAAAGCGATGATGAATAAATTTTCCATCGGGATACCATTTTAGTGAGTAAGTAGTCTATCTCGCATATTTTTCCATGATGAATACAACAATGTAATCTATTTGGGAGAGCAGAGCCTCTTTCGAGATGTCATTAAACGTGGAAACATGAAAGGGTGTCGGTCGTAAGTTCTTTTGACGCACTCCGATCAAATGCATGGTAGCAGTTTTGGTGACACCCATGGATGGCATGGGCATTGCGGTGTTATTGGACTAGTTTCGGGTTTTCCCTCCAGTAGGGATGGGTAGTGGGTTACCCGTTATCCTTAGGGATTACCCTCTAGTTGGTCTGGTAGTGGGTTACCCATTGACCTTAGGGTTTAACCTTTAGTGGGGCTGGTTAGTGGGTAACCTGTAGACTTTAGGGTTTTCCCTCCAGTAGGGCTGGGAGTGGGTAACCTGTCAACCTTTTGTGGTTTACCCTCAAGCAGGGCTGGGTAGTGGGTTAATGGATCACCATTTGTGGTTTACCCTCCAACGAAGCTGGGCAGTGGGTTACCTGACGACCTTTTGTTGTTTACCCTCCAGCAGGGTTGGCCAGTGGGTTACCCAATGAACTCTATTGGTTTACCCTCTAGCATGGGTGGGTAGTGGGTTACCTGAGGGCCTTTTGTGGTTTACCTCCCAGCGGGGCTGGGCAAAGGGTTACCTGACGACCTCTTATGGTATACCGTCCAGCAAGGCTGTGCAGTGGGTTACCCAGCAACTTCTTTCAGATTCATCCCTTTCTATGAGGCTATTCGGTGACTATTCTCCATGATTACTGAAGCGGGACCCTTCTTTGTATGGTTCAACGATGAGACAACATAAGCGTGTGGGACTGTTGGTCTTCCATGATTCCTACCCTTAGAACTGTTGGTGACCTTTTCTTGTGCTGATCTTGGAGATTGAGATCCCCTTACACACCCGTTTGGGTTTCTTTTTTAGCACATATATATAAAACCTACTTCTTGTTCCCACTCCTTGGGTTCCGTTACTCTCCTTCTAGGAGGGGAGAAGATGCGTAGGGTATGCCACGTACATTCTGTGTCTAGATCTTCTTGGATTGGACGAGTCTACTTCCCTTCTTTTTTTTGGGTTGAGTTGCACTCTCTCTATTGTACCATTGCAATGTTATTTATTCTTTCTATTGCTCACCATTTTATTACCTCCTTTTTTTTTCCTCTTGATTTCAGGGCATCCTACAATGTTTCTTTATACTCACGCCTGCTCAGGCTTTGCCTGCACTTAGTGTGCCCTTGTAGAAGACGGACAGGTCGGTCGAGACTACGGAGGAGCATAGCAGACACAAGATTTGGTGATGTGTTTAGTGGATGTAGGAGGATTTCCAGGTGTGAGACTCACCAGCTGTTTTCTATTGTTTACCTATTGTTGGGTTGTGGGACATTTCTAGCCGGGCACATGTTTTTTCCCTTTTACTATTTTGTTTACTTTCCCTTACTTTTCAGCACTTTACGTGTACTAGTTAGAGGTTAATGCATGTATGTTGGTTTCCCTTTTGTAACAGTGTTGTATTTTGCTTTCTTTTTTCTTCACTTTTGTGTTCAGTTACCTATGTGTGCGTGTAAAGTTTCATAGGAAAAGGCCTCCCCTACTTTGTTGTGCATTCAGCGCTTTTCACTGACCCCTGGCCTATGGAGGCGGGATTGGGGTAGTTGCGGCTCGAGCCCCTGTACTGGTCGAGTCGTGACAAAGTTGTATCAAAGGTGTTTCATTCCATGGGGTGTTGTTCAGATTTCCCTAAAAAGGAATTGGTTGTGTTTTGGGGCAATAGTGTCTACGTGTCTCGAGCACGAGTCTTACGCCACGGTGTCCAGTGGTGGTGCGACGACCGACATATCCATTCACCAAGACCGTGGTAACCCTCTTGTCGACCTTGAACAATGAGAAACTTGTTTCCCAGAATTTGGTTTGTGAATCATATAGCATTCAGTATTTGACTGTCCTTTTGATTCATCTCCCCAAATTTGTTGATATATATATGCTCATTTGACCATGGTACTACTTGATCAGATTCAGGATGTCTCCGCAATGATAGCTAGCCAGGATACTAGCTCTAGTTCGTAATGACGACTCTGTGAGTGACGAGGCCTCGGTTCAAGATCCATCATATTATTACCCATTCTCTAGGAGGATATTCAATAGAACCTCCAACTATGGAGTAACAGATAGTACCGGTAGAGAGGGATGATAACGAGCGCAGCCTAGGCACGCTATGTGAGTTTAAGCATCACAGACAGCTGAGGTTCCATGGTGAGCCATACCCACCGATAGTGAAGGTTTGGATATAGTCTATGGTCCTCCTCTTCCGAATTATTCGGACACTGACAGGTTAGATGGTGGCTTTGACAGCCATTCGTTTTCCACCATGAAGTTTGGAGTGGTAGAGACATGGTTTTTCAGATGCACGATGAGTCGGTACTCTCGTGGGATGACTTCTTGTATCTATTTCTGGAGGAGTACTACCGTTACTACTTATGCTTTTTACGGTTTTGGGAGCTATTGGATCTTCAGTGAGGAGTGATGACAGTGGTTGAGTACGCAACAGGGTTCGCAAACCTTTCTCGGTACTCATTGGAATGGTCCATGATAGTAACTTGCGAGCACAAATGTTTGATCAAGGTCTCGGTAGAGAAGATTTGTGCTAGAGCAGTTCCCTTGTGCATCCACACCCATTTCAGGGTGTTGGAGAATGAACTGGTGACAGGGAAATTTTTCCATGGGGACGTCGATTGGTCAGGCTTCGGTGATGGAGGTCTCCCCTTGATGAGAATCAGGCACATGGTTGAGGACAGCGTAGAACACCGAGATAGCCCAAGGAGGACTATTGTTATGTTTGTGATGTGTGAGGTCACGTGGCATGAGAATACTTGACCAAATGTGCTATGTTTTCCAGATAGTAGGTATATGCACCGCCAATACAAAAGCATTGTTGTGATTAGAGGGTCCCCAGGGAGGCGGTGTTTTCAGAAAATCCGGAAGAACTATGATTGGTGGATGATTTTTCTTGGTACTACCACCACCTCTAGGTGGACCATGTTAGGCTCAGGGAGCTGACGAATGGGGTTGCGGATGGCTGTGTGCTATGGATGTCTAAAATCCTATAACATAATACATGATAAGTGGTATGCTCTATGTCTTTTCTACTTTTCTCAGTAGAATTTGTGAGACACTTCATGATGAACTATATTCCCTTAACTCCTTGTTCGAGGGGTTATCGAGGGTGACGTAGGGCGTCAGTGTAACCCTGTGTCGGTGATGACTAATGTATCATTGAATGCACTAGAAAGAGGGGTTCTTCCCCAACCGAGACACATTTTTGTGATGCGATATAAACCGTTATGGAGAGTCAGTACCATCCAAAGCGGATAGTATTTAGGTGCGGTGGATGTGTCCCTCTGAAATGTGCATCATGGTGGGGATGTGTGGTGGAGTGTCAGAGCAGGTACTAGATTTTCTAGTGGGGATTTTATGCTTGACCTCCCTTTGCATGAGGTGCCACTAGTGGGTACGACAGTGTTCCTATTTTTGGTATTACTCTCCTTCCGAGAGGGGAAAAGGCACTTCGGGTATGCCACTTGCTTTCCATGTCTAGCCTCTGGCAGTTGGCTGAGTTTTCCCATATTCCCTATTGGTTGGTACTTCACATGCTCAACGTCAAACTTGATACAGTTATCAAGTATAGGTCGAGGTGATAGACATCCCAAGAATAGAACTATGTGTTTCTCTATGTGATTTTGGTGGTGGTTGAATTTTCCCAGATAGTGTAGAGACGTTATCTTCTGGGAGAGCGCTTTTTGGTTTACTCAGACCACCAGTTTCTCAGGTGCATCCTCACCGAGAGAAACTTGAACCAGAGGTGACAGTGATGGTTGAAATTTCGGAAAGACTATGACTTCGAGGTAGTCTATTTTCTATAAAATGGAAGTATAGTAGTAGGTTCCCTTAGCAAGATTTCCCATGCTCCACTAGTGCGGGAAGTTTTAGAGCTGATGGCTTCCCTACATCTGACCTTGGTGGAGCAGGGGGGCATAACTTTTCTGCAGCCGATAATGATGACTCAGCTGCTTTTTCAGCATGTAAGAGAGTCTTGGTCATGATGCACCAACTTTGAGAACATGTGTGACCAGATATCCCTGGGTGTATCAACAAATGGGTATTCTAAAGGAGGTAATCACGAGACCATGTTCTAGGAACAAACCGTGATTTCAGTCATGACGTGGAATGTAGTGGTTTGGTTGGGGAAGTCCACCTGAGATTCTTTAGGCCGTTCGTGAATCGTGCAAGTGGTCTTGAGGTTTCCTATCGTCTATCTCTACCCTCCCAAAAGTAATAGTGGGTGCACGATGCCGTCTATATGTCACAACTGATCAGGTTTGTGCATATTCCAATGCATGCCCTCGGGAGTACCAGACCTTATAAGTACGAACCATCCCTTTGGATTGTGTATTGTGCCACCATGGTGTAGTTAAAGTCTTCTTGGGATTGGGAGAGCTAGGTGTGAGCTATGTATCCCTAGTTTTTCTTCCTAGATTTTCATTTTGGGGAAAATATCATGAAGGAGGGAATGATGTAGAGACTCAGTTCTTTCCCTGTAAAACATTGGAATATTTCTATATATAATTATAGAGAAAGGCGTGAAGACGTCGTGTGATTCTGTGGCCTGGTGTGCCCGGAATAAATTTTATAAAAATGTTAACTATTTTTATATTATGCATGTGGTGGGGTTGTTTTCTCCTAAAAGGTATCTATGATCAGAAATCCAAGGGAATAGTTATGTCCGGAGCGTGCCATTTACCGTAGGTGGGGTCTAAAAGTTGCGGGTGCAGGCCTGCTGTGAGAGATGACACACAGGGGAAAAATTGTCATTTTAAAAGTGACTTACTGATTATTATTACTGGCATTCATTTCGAATAGCGTTCGAATGAAGCATTAGAATTGAAATCTGAAACTTCCGTTGAATTTGAAATGGGGAGTTTTTCCTAGGAGCGATATAAAATTAGAGGGCATTGTGAACTCAGATTTGGCGCTATATAGGATTCCCTATAAATAAAGTTAAGAGTTTAGGGTTAATGAAAAAAACCAAATTCACTCACTCTCTCTCTCTCTAACTTCGAATCTCTCTCTCTCTCTCTCTCTCTCTCTCTGTATCCATTCGTCAGAGTTCTTCGTTGGTTCAAGGAGTGACCACTGTCGGAACTTCGGCAGATCGAAGTGGGATCACAGCGGGCGCGTCACCAACATCAAGCTAGTGGATCGAACTAGGATTTCTGATAAATTTGCACACCTTCATCAATTTTTGGAGTTTTTCTCAATTTCGTCATTTTAATTCAATAATTTTAGAATTGGAGCGATGGCCAAATGAACACTCCCATCGCCCATGCCCCAATTTTAATTCTCGTTCTTAGGCATTCTTCATCCCAATTTTCGGGCGCTCTAAAGTTGTCACAGATCGATAACCGAGGGGTAGTGTTGGGAAGATCCTGTCTCGAGGATCCCAATACCAGTGTCGGAAAATTTTTCTGACCACCAGAGTGGTTGGGGGACCGACCAAAGGTTCCGCTACGGCGAGTGGCGGGGTCCGGTGGAGGACCCGAGCATGGCGAGGCAGGGCTCAGAGGAGCTACTCTGGTGTGGGAGTGTCGGGTGTGGCCGAGAGAAGTCATAGGATCTGGCTATCACTGCGGCATGGCGTAGTGGGGATCTAAAGCCTATTATCTAGGCGGCGGTGTGACGTAGCGCGTAGGACCAGGCGGCGGAGCGCGGCGTGTTCAAGCTGGAGCCGGTGGGGCGCAGTGGCCTCGGGGTAGCGCGACAGGTGAGGGAGAAGCCAGTGTCCAGGGGGGCTGGCCGGTCATGCTCAGAAGGTGGAACCCGAGGCGCTGACCCCCTCGGGGTGCGTTGTGGACAAGGACCCGCGCATCGCTGGTCCTGCTGGGCGACGTGGTGGAGACCGGAAAACTAGCCGGTCTAATTCAACAAAAAAACAAACCGGACATGAGGCAGGTCTGGTGTTGCTATAACAGGTCGTGGCTGTTCGGGCCGGACCCGCGGCTAGTCCGTGGGCCAGTGGTTCGGACCAGGCCACATGGGGTGAACTGGCCTGGTTAGGCCCCCCATGAGTTCGGAGGGCCGTAACTTCTAAACGAATTTTCCATTTGATGCATTGTCTATGGCTGCAGGTCCGTCTTAATGAGACGGACTATTTGAAGTGGTTTTCGGGGATTTTATGTTCTGTGCCCAATGATGGGTGCCCCTAAGTGCCTTATTATAAGATTTTTAAATTGTTATTAATGAAGCGATAGAGGTGGTTCGCTAGCCGGACGTCCATTTGACGCGCCATCAGATGAGATGAGACCCTGGAGTTGAGATGATCCTTCCAATGTTTTTTCGGAACCTTTGCGTGTTGGTTTCATTGCTCGGTGGCCTGAAACGATTAATGCGGGTGATTAATTAATGAATTAATGAATTAATTATTCTTGGGTCGGACCTAACTCCTGCTAGGGATGTCTGATTGACACGCAGTTAGAGGCAGCATCACCCTAGTCCTCGTGCGTACTTTTCGAGATAATTTCCAAAGCGTTCAGGTTGGAGACAAGTGTGGGCCCCACAGGGCCTGGTACACAAGCTTTACTTTGAAACACCACTTTTTCACCCGTGATCTGTTTGGGGTGTTTGAGTACTCTTTTCAAAGTTTTTTTCTGAGGGGATTGCAATGGTGCAATCCACCCGCATAAATTTGGGCTCAAGGTATGGGCCCCATGAGACAGATTTCAGACATATGTTGCATTATTATGACTAATGCTTCCTAAGTCCATTCAAGGAAAATGAATAGCCTACGCCACGTGGTTAGTGGCATGGAATGCAATGGTGAGAGCTGTGTGAAGTGTTTCAGGGTCGAGGTGTGGGACACATAGGGCCCCGCTAGCATGTAACAAGGGGAGTTGAAACTTCCACATCCGAAGTCCGTTTTAGGCGCCATTAGCAGCGTTGTGACCCTAGAATCGAGTCAACCATGACCTGGGTGTTTTCAAGCATTAATACCGGACTTGATCCATGGGCCCCACGAGCCGTCTTTTATGCTATGTGCAGTATTCTGTGAATTTTTAATCAGGTGTTTGTTTGAGGAATATGAATAGTCGATTGGCATTTTTTTCTGAGACAATCACTATGGCACAGTTAGCATGACCTCTTTCAGCACTGAAGTGTGGACCCCACGATACGCCGTATGGGAATAAAGCGGCGTTGAATAACATTTCTCTCTGGAGCCCGTTTCTAGGAAGTAAGTAGTATATCTATCGTATTTTTTCATGAGGATTACAACAGTTTAATATGTTTGGGAGAGCGGAGCCGCTTTCAAGATCACATTAATTGTGGATTCATGAAGGGCGTTTGTCGGAGTTTTTTTAATGCACTCTGAACCTTTTCTTTGTAGTAGTGTTGGTGACACCTAGTGATGGCATGGGCAGTGCGGAGTAATCGTACCCATTTCATGGATTCCCTACAGCGGAGCTGGGTAATGGATTACCCATTGAACTTAGGGTTTACCCTCCAGCGGGTCTGGGTAGTGGGTTACCCATTGACCTTAGGGTTTACCCTCCAACGGGTCTAGGGAGTGGGTTACCCATTGACATTAGGGTTCACCCTCCAGCAGGGCTGGGCAGTGGGTTACTCGATGATCTTTTGTGGTTTACCCACCAGTGGGTCTAGGAAATTGGTTACCTAATGAACTTTTGTGGTTTACCCTCCAGCAGGGTTAGGCAGTGGGTTACCCAACAACCTTTTGTGGTTTACCCTCCAGCAGGGCTGGGCAATGGGTTACCTAACGACCTTTTGTGGTTTACCCTCCAACGGGGTTAGGAAGTGGGTTACCGGATGACCATTTGTGGTTTACCCTCCAGCGGAGCTCGGCAGTGGGTTACCTGACGACCTTTTGTGATTTACCCTCCAGTGGGGCTGGCCAGTGGGTTACATGAAGACCTCTTGTGGTATACCCTGCAACGAGACTGGGTAGTGGGTTACCCAATGACTTCTTTCAGATTCATCCCTTTCTATGAGTCTAGTCAGTGACTTTTCTCCATGATTACTAGTGTGGGACCCTTCGTTGTATTGTTCATCGATGAGACAACTTGGGAATGTAGGACCGTTGGGCATCAGTGAAGTGTACCCTTAGAACTATTTGCGACTTTTCCTGGACTGATCTTGGAGAAATAGATCCCCTTACACACTCATTTGGGTTTCTTGTTGACCACATATCACACTACTTTTTGTTCCGACTCGATGGGTTTGGTTACTCTCCTTCTAGGAGGGATGAAGACGTGCGGGGTATGCCACGTATTTTACATATCTAGATCCTCTCGGATTAGATGAGTCTACTTCCATTCTTTTGTTGGGTTGAGATGCACTCTCTCTATTGTACGCTTGCACTATTCATTGTTTTGTCTACTGCACACCGTTTTAGTACCTCCATTGTTGCTCCCTCGAGATTTCGGGTCATCCTACTGAGTATCTTTATACTCACTCATGCTTGGGCTTTACCCACACTTGGTGTTACCTTGCAAAAAAATGGACAGGTCGATCGCGACTACAGAGGAGCTTAGAGTACACAGGATCTGGGGCGACGTTCAGTGGACGTAGGAGGATTTCTAGGTGTGAGACTCACCAGATGTTTACATTCATTTACCCATTTCCAGGTTGTGGCACCTTTCTGGTTGGGGGCATGACTTTCCCCATTTACTATTCAGTTTACTTGTTAGTACTTTTCAGCCCATTACTTGTACTGGTTAGAGGTCGATTCATGTATATTGGTTTTCCTTTTGTAGCAGTTTTGTATCTTGATTTCTTTTCTCTGCAAATTTGTGTCTAGTTAGCTGCGTCTGTGTGTACAATTTCTCAAGCATTGACCTACCCTAGTTTGTTGTGCCATCAGCGCAGGTCGCCAACCCATGGCTTTTGGAGACGGGCTAGGGGTGTTTAGGGCTTGAGCCCCAGTATGGGTCGGGTTTTGGCATTGTTAAAATACAATTATAATATTCCATTTTGTTCAATTGTGATATAACCCCACATTGTCTTCAATGGAATAATTCTTGATATCAATGTTTTCACTGATGATGATTTCAATTATAATGTATATGATAGCAAAGAATAATTCATGTATTTTCTAATAATCCTTTTATTTCCATACATTATTTTTCATACATATAGATGATTTCGCTATTATTTTGAAAACAATTATGATTTTTCTCTTATGAACCTCATCTTTATAATCACTAATTTTTACAAAATGATTTATCAACACTTTAAATGATGTGGGTTTCAATATAAGTATAATTGTTTTGACAAAAATTATTTCTAACAGAAAGAAATTTTATTTTATGCTCTATCACAAATTTTATTAATGAATTAAATTATTATTTATTTTCAAAAACATTATTTTGAATTTATTTTAGAAGATTTGTGAAAAGTATTTTGTTAATATTTCTAAAATCCATTTTTATAAGCAATTTACTGTGGAATTAATAGAATTATTTTTTGATGTTTTTCTTGTTATTTAATATATATACATCCAAAATATTTAATATCAACTGTGTTTTGTTTCATGATTCACATTAAATGTTTTCATATAACGTATTAAATTTATGTGAACAAATTTTTTATTATTTATTTTATTTTGGAATCTATTTATGTGAGATATCATTGGACAGTGTCATGAAACCCAATTTTGTTTCTATGTGTTATTTTATTGTTAGATTATTATTTATTAAAGAATATATAAATTCAAGGATTATGTGAAGGGTGGCACTAATATATCTTTATAATACAATGGGTAAAGGATTACATTTGCTGATATTTGAATGGAATGTGATAAGGCTAGCGAGTTGCTAGGCCCAAAATGGGTGAGTGTAATGGTGGTTTGATCTATACACAATTTAATGCATGATTTAGTTTTGGGGTACCCAAGATTTCAAGGAAAATAAATATTATATTTATTATTTCACTTCATTTTACATTTTATATTTCCCATATTATATGCTTCATGTTTTATTTTCACATGACATGGTAAAAGTGATATTATTTTAGTTGATCATTATATAACTCATTCTTATGATGAACACTTATTGAATATTTTTCTTTTAAATATGATAATTTTAATTATTAATGCTTTAGAACATGTTTAGTATGTTGCAATTATGAAATTTGATATTTTATACCATCATAATGGTTTGAGAGGAAAAATTATTTTTTCTTTTCCCTTACTTATGAATCGAAGATTATTTTGACTTGTAGATTGTCTATGAGTGTATTTAGTGTATGGATAAATGTTAATATTATGAAAAGTAAGTGTTTTTATTCTTCTCATATCCTATATAAAAATTTATTAGGATAATTGGTTGTGATACTATTTTTGAGATGTATTAAATAGTCCATTGTATCATCGTATTATTTATGTATGTTTAGCTTAGATCACTTCACAGAACACAAAAACTATCCAAACAATTTTCAAATATATAATATAAAATTTTTATAATCGAAATAATGATAATGGGTTTACTATAAGTTTATATCATAATTATTTGAGAAATTACATGGCCAATTAGTCATGGTTTTGGCCCTATTGTCGTCAATCCCCAACTCAATCATGGATTAGGCTATATAGTTCTCGTACCCATACTAATACCTCAAATTAGGCTACATGATCATCATAATAAAGAACTCATTTTGTAACAAAAGTTTATCATTCCCATTACTTATGCCACAATATATCATTTTCATTATTGAATGCTTCACATGCTACACCTCTAAGGGATAAGCAATCAATAATGGTTCACGTGTTAGTTTCTACCTAAAGTGAGTCTTCTAAAGGATATAAATCCATTAAAAATGAGTTATAAAATGTCTTAGAAAAACATAGAATATCAAATATAAATATTTTTAGATATAGAGAAACAAATGTTTTTATCAATAAATCTAGTTTTCTTATGATACATTTTCACAAACATGAAATCAGTTTCAAATATGGTCTTATAAACCACACATGCAGACACATGTGATTATATTTTCAATAATAATAAAAACTATCATCCTTAATATCATTAAAAAAATTATAAAATTTCCATATATGTTAAGTAAAAATATATATCAGTTTTTTTTTCAGGGTAATTTTTTCCAAGAGTGGATACCCAACTTACACACATGAACCAACTCGATCAATCCTTCATGATAATGATCGTTGAACCAATCCATAATTATCAAAAAATATATTGGAGAACAATATCTAGGAAGGAAATGGTTATATAAATTAAATATAATATTAAAAACATTATAATTTTGGAAAACCATGTTTAATGGAAGAGAAACTAAACTAGATTTATCAAGAGATGACCCACCAATGTCAAGAACAAATCTAATAGAATTCCTGAAAGAATGTATCATAAAAATGCCCTATATTATCCCAATGGTTGAGAATGATTGGAGAGGTAAATCTAGGTTCTAGGATGTAAGACCTATATATTTTATGATAAATTTCATTAGAAATAAATATAATTCCATCTATAATATCTGATACATGAAATGTTGAGTTTAAACAAACTACGATATAGTATTATAATATTATTATTTAATTTGAAAATAATATCATAAATGTTGGATTGATGGGTTTGAATTAGAATAACTAATTTATGAAAACTATTAGGGATAAAATTTATCAAAATGATTAATCAGTTACCAATTAATTATAAATTAATATAAAAATCATTTAAAATTAAGGATATTTTTTCAATAAAAACTATATTTTTGCACGTAATGAATTTTTAGCTTTGTAAAATATATTAATTACTATTGGTGAATTATTTTAACTGAATTTATAAATGATATATTGATTTTATTTTTTTGTCATTAAATATTTTCACATATCCTTTTTGAATGAAGAAATCCAGTTATATGATTAAATTTATTTAAAAACAGTTTTTAGGATGTTTTGATAACATATTTTATAATGATTTAATGGAAATTATAAAAATAGAAAACCAAAAAATGGATTGCATATCTTGAATAGTTATATATATATTTTGTAAATATTCCACTTTAAATTTATCCGATTTTAATTATATCTATTGTAATATATATTTTCTAGGTAGTGGTTAAATCCGGATTACCGACGATAAAAATAAATGATAGGGTCATTATTTCACATGTTAATTATTATTTAATGAAGGGAATTTAAAAATTATCACCATATAATCTCAATATATATTATTAATGATATCTTGTCAAGCAATATTACTTATATAATATTCATGTAATAAAATACAAAATTTCTCTCTCTTACTCTTATATATATCTTGTTTTTTCAAATGGGAACAATAGAATGATGTGAGTGAATAATAATTGTTAATTGTAAAATAATAATTTTTTTCATAATGGTGACTAATTTATAATTTTTATTATCATCATTGTTATATTAAATTTTTTTGCAACATTGACATAATATATCTCTAAATAGTCGAATATAAAATAAATATTTTAAAAAATATTAAAAGAAGTATAAATTGAGTTTTTTATAGTTTTTGAGGATTTGTATAGAAAAATTTAACATATGTGTGTTTTATAAAAGGATTATATACAGATTTCAACACTTTCATGGTGTCATTAGTTTCAAAATAAATTAGTAGTTTCAAATATGATATTAATGATATTTTACTGATAAAAATATTATTACATTTTTAAAAAACATTAAAATAGGTAATAATGATATGATGGACAATACATGGTCTATAAGTTCATCCCATGTTGATTTATAATCCAATTGTATCCTTATATGGAAAATTATAACTCCTTAAGTGTGAAAGATATGTTATGATGGTTATGGTTAAAATAGGTTAACTAATTTATTTAAAAAAGATAAGGTTTAGAAAACCACCTAAAACTAAAAAAATTATTTTTTTGTTATTTAAACAAAATAAAACATTATCATTGAATCTGTTGTTATTAAAATACAATTTTCAAATCATTTATGAAATTCCGAGAGTGCCCCTCTCATCACCTATAAAAGGGAACCCCACTGTTCTACTCATTACACCACTTTTATAATTCTAGCTCTACCACCTGGAAATATAATTTTCTAAAAATAATTATACGCATTATATAGGTGATTATCTTACCAAAAATACTACCCTTATGATCCTTAGGATGATATATAATATATTTATTCTAATAATGTTAATAGCCTTAACATATAACGTTATTTTTTTACTTACTCTATAACCCCCACTACATATGTGGTTTAAGTCATAATATAACAAATATTGAACCCAAAATATATTGAAATTCTATTATGATAATAAATAAAAAATTACCCACCATCATTCTCACTAAATGGAATTTGAATGAATTTTTTGTACATACATACGGCGTACTATCTCCACATATCGATATAATTAATTTTTTCATCAAAATCATTTATAGATTTATATTACAGTTTTTTTATTATTTATATAATACATTCAAGACATAATTATTCTTTTTTAATGATAATATATATTCTATCATATTAACTTTAAATTCAATGGAAAATGATTATGTTTATCATGTGTACGTGTGGACTATTTTCTCCACAAAGTGATGAAATTCAATTTTCATTTCCTAATTACAACGATATTAATAATATTTTATGTTTAAAATATATATGATTTTTATTATATAATAATTATTTATAAAAGGTGAATTATTAGTTTCTATTATTTCTTACCATCTTTCAAAAAATTATAACATCGTTCATGCAAATATACGACCTACTATTCCCAAGGAAGGTGCATTCATTTCTCTATATCTAAATATTATCCATGAATATATATATATATATTGTATATATATAGTAGTTATATCATGAATAACATTGTGGAGATGACAGAACCATAATCATTTTTCAAGGATGAGAACTATCGAGCACCGGTTGTTATGAGAAAACAAAATGGCTAACACCCAAAAAGGATTCTTTTAAAAACAAAGTATTGATAAGTTAGTGATGAAATGTTATAAAAGCATAATTTATCATATTATTAGAATATAAATTATATTGATTGATGTATAATAAAATTAAATTTAATATGTAGGAGGATAAATCATATTCAAATAAAATGGGACTTGAGGTACGAATTTATGTTTAAATTCTATTTAAATCATTTAAATTTGTGCATGAATTTATAGAGAGGAATATATATGATCCTTATCAACAAAATCCAATTAATTTTATTTTTATCTAGTTATTTTATGGGAATACATGTTTTATTATTCATTTTTCTATCAATAAGAACTCATGATACTAAGAGAATATTTTTTAAGGAAATCTGATATTATTTCATTCATAGGTAAAAATTTATGTTCATATATATCCATGATTTCAAATTAAAATCTTACAAAAATTGTTTTAATATTCTATTATGAATATTAAAGTATGTTTTACCCATTGTTTAATTTTTCCAATTTTTTAAAAAATAAATATTCTTGTCATTATCAAAAAAAAGTATTTTTTTACTTTTTTTATAATGGTTTGTAAGGATTGTTCTATTCTTATTTTAATCTTGAAAAATGGAATTCTGCATAAATATTTTTGTAAAACCCCCTATGTGAAATTCTTTTTCCAAATGAAATTAATATTTTATAAAATTTTTATTAAATTAAAGACTATTTTTTCACTTTATTTTTATGAAACATGAATATTAGCTTTCATTTAATTCAATACAAAGTTTATCTTGTGTTATACAAAACACATAAAGTAACATATGATAAATACAAAACTGATATTAAATGAAAAATAACATTATATTAAAATATTATTATTTAATATGATAGTTAAAAACTAGACATTTGAATGGTCAGTATGTAATGATTAATTAAATTTTCAATATATATGGAGAAGACATTTTAAAAAAATTATTCTTAGCTTACTAATAAATTTTAAATGAAAATAACAATTATTTTGAAATATTGGAAATATTGTTCTGGAATGCTATTTTTATTCACAAAAAAATGATTGAACTAATTAAATTAAACCAAAAACTTTCGATGAATGATTTTTATTGAAATTAATATGTTATTTATCAGATCAAATGTTTACAATTCATCTTATTTTTCTTTTAGACATTAATTGATAATAATTATAATTTAGTATTTAAAAACGGTATTTTTCTTAAAAGTAGATATGTCTACTTTTTTCCAACTTATTATACAACCAATTTTTAAAACCATTAGATAATTTATACAAAAAATAATAGTTTTTTATAATAATATAAAAAATATCTTGTTGGGAGAATCTTATAAATTTTTAAATCAAAATTTTTTTTGATTAATAGTGAAAAATAATAAATATTAATTGAAATCTTCTTTTTAATTTAAATTTTTTATAATGATATAGATTACATAAAATATTATTTAAAGTAAAATAATATCAAGTATATATATATATATGAATCCAAATTATGTAATTTAAATAAATTTCATATTAAATTTATTTATAAAAACATTATAATCCTTCAAATATTTTCACTTTGAAAACACAATTTCATATCACGTCAGCCAAGAATATCTTTAAATAAAAATTTTCAACCATATTGAATTTAATTTTAAAAAAATGGATTAAATGTTATGAATCATTGTAATTTATATTATATTACAAGTTTAATTTACCTTTTTTTTTAAGTATAGTTATATAGTAAAAGTTAATTATTGTGGTTAAGATAGAAATGGGTTTACTAATAGTTAAACTAAAAAATAAAAGGCAGAAATGACCCAAAAAATAGTATAATTTATAATTTCTATATATATTTATAACCTATAATGTCTACTTATAAATAATAATCCATTTTTGTCCTATATAGTTTGTGAAAAATGTGGTTACACATTTTTCTATCTAAATAATTATAAGTATTCCCCTCACCACAATTATAAAATACCACACCCTATCACCTATAATTCATTCCTACAAAACCTTTTTGATTAGTAATAGAGATAATTTCACTTAATAAATCCTTAATCATTCAATAAGACTTCAATTGGGAAGAAATGCAACCAAGTATCGATGTTGTACTAATCCTAACGAATTGAATTCATTTTTTAAACACCACCATTCGTGATTGGTTAAGATGATGGATATAATTAATATATTAAATATTTATTATATAATTATAATTACTTAGTAATTAAATAATATATTTCTTTTAAAATTTCATTCAATATTGAATATGATAACATCATTCATGGGTACGGGGGAATAACGCCTCTCTATGCAATGCGATTTTTTTAAATAATAATTTAATTGAAAATTATAATAATATATATATGATATATAAATGAAATAATTTTTATATTATTGAAAAAAATATAATTCTTTATTGATAACATATCATTTTTATTACATTTTCACTCAAAGAAAGATGAAATATTTATTTGGGTACGTGTTTATCAGCACCTTCATGAAGAAATGTGACTCAATTTTCATCACCATAATATATGGATGATATGTATTACTATATTTATAAAAACTACATATGGTATTTGTGATATTATTATCATTTTTTAATGATAATAAATCACATACCTTTTTTCCATAATGATTTTTGAAAAATAGAAACACTAGTCATTCTTATGTATGACCTACCGTCTCCATGATCATAACATACTTCATTATTATTAACCATCATTCATGATTGGATTTTAATTTATATTTGAATAAAAAATAGCTATATTATTTATTTATTATTATTTGAGATAGTATCATACCATTATGAATGTAAGATAAATATAAATTAAGAATCAAAATATATATGAAAATGAAATTAATTATTACATGGAACGAGTCTTTAACATGGAATTTTATATAACTATGGAAATAATATATATAAGTAAATCATTTATTATATGTTTAATTTTTTTCCCCAATTTATTTGTAGTACAAAATATTTAATATAAAAGAGGATCAAATGATTATGATGGAATTCGAGGCTTTGGGTAGGGGATATCTATGTCACTTTTTTACATTCAATGATACAAATGACATATTAACAATGCATTTCATTTACATAGTGTATATAAAGCACCTGAAAGTGTTTTTTTATTATTATTCTTAATGTAATTGGGATTTCAATATCCATTTAAGGATCCCTAATTCATAGGGTTCATGGCATTGGAGAAACCAAATCATTATGGTGTTTTTCTCTTAATATTCTTTCTTGAGAAATATGTTATGTTAGACATATTTTTTTATGGGGTGTATATATTACCCTTTAACATGTTATATCTTGTATATACATATTTTCAGGATATTCAATGTTTCATTTATTTTTATTTTTTCCTTTTAATTTTCATTCAATAATTGCAATGTCTTAAGAGGTTTATTTTATTATATCATCATTTATCCAGATTATTTTGCAAAAGGTGCATAAATATAATAGTTTATAAATATTGTGTAATTATTTTATTATGTCATATGGTGCTTAATTTTTTTGGGTTCATGGGTTTTTGTTCGAGTTCACCTTGTACCCAAGAAATTTGATTTTAAATAAAAAAAACATTTGGTAGTGATATTTAAAAATAGTATTACCATTTTAAACTCTTTTTTAATAACTAAAATGTAGAAAATGTTTCTGGAAATGAATAATTATTTATCTATTTGTTCTGAAACATAATTTCTTCTAAAATAAAGTTCACTATTTTATTCATAAATGATTTATTTCTATCCTATTATTTTTAAAAACACATCTTAAATATTTTCTACGTTAAACAATCTACTATAAAAAGGAATACTCATATTGTGTTCAAAATAATGCCTATTTTTCTTCTACATAAAATTGAAATGAAATATTTTTTTCACAAGCATGGTATTAAAATAGTTCTCATATTGATGAACATTTCTGTCAATATTCAGTTATACTTTTGAAAGTATAATTTCACAGAAATTTCGTTTTCTAAGAAAAATAATCTTTAGAATGTGTTCTTCATGTTTGAAATGTTTTTCCTTGATAGATGCCACATGTAATCTTCTAAAAACATTTTACATCTATGATTACATCGTCTGATGTTAATTATGACTTAATAAAGATCTAATAAATCGAAAAATTTCTAATTATTTCTCTAAATGGTTTATGTTTATCTGGACAAGATGCCTTTGAAAACAATTTATATTTCATGGCTTATACCAAGTTAACAGTCTTGTCAATATTTCTTCTTTTTTTCACTACTTATTATTTAATAATATAATTAAATTATTTTAAATCCTATTTCATCTCTACATATTATGTTTTAAATAAATGATTAGGATAAAAATTTCATTTCATCTGTTCTAATATGATTCATTTTTATGACCTTATATCACACATTTTCTATGATTTTGATTATTTGATGGTGGTAACATTGTAAACAAGGATATTGGTGAGGTTATAAGAGATGAAAATGGATTTGATATATCCAGTAATGGGAGGGAACTACAACTCCCTCCTATGAATAGGAAAATGATTTATATATCATTATATAGACAAGAAATGATGGGAGAGTGAACTCAATTCAATAAGGGACTTTTTTCTCTATAGTGGTCTTAAGAGTGAACTATGAATACCAAAATGGTTTTGAGATCATACACACAAATTTACAAGTAATGTGATACCATTAGGGATGGTGGTGTTTCCTACCCTAGTGGTTTATCCAACCATGGATCACCATTACATGTTTTTTCAATAAAACATGACATCCAAGGAAATGATTTTGGATGATTACTTATATGATGAAATTATAAATATTATCCCAAATTTATTTTGTAATGTAAAATTTAATTTTATATCCTAATCATTCATGTCTTATAAAAAACTAATTTTTACGTTATGACTCATGATTATAATAAATAATTTCTTGGTTATGGTTATTAAATTTCATGATCATGTTTGCATGCCCTTGTTCTAATGTTATTCCAACGTATCTCTATTGTTAACCCTTAAAAATGTTTTTACATCACCTATTAATATGTTTACATTACCATGATAATAACTAAAGGGTTTAAGTAGGATATGATTGTGAAAATTACTAACGATATTGTACATTATGGGATATTTTGAATATCATTCCTCAAATTAGATAATTTTGTACCCGGTATTAAATTAATATATATTATTAGGGTTGTCATGTGTATATTAGTGTAATTAATTGAATAGTCGACTACAATTATTTAATATATATATATATATATTAAAATCTGTGAAAAATATTTGGTATTATAGGAATGGTTTATTGATCAAATTGAAACATTAATGAGAAAAGTTTACTATGATCTATTTGGATAATTATAAGGATATGTCTCGAGATACGTCTAAGGACATGTTTAAGGATAATTTAAAGTATAGGAAAATGTCCTAGAATTCATGTAAAGGGCAGTGTAGTTGATTTACATGAAATTATATCCCTTTATGGATACTCCATGGTGAAGTGGATTGGGAATAACGGTTTCTAGGGGTAGTAACTCCAAAATTTATGGATTTAGTTAGACACAATCATTGCCTCGAGAATGAAAATTGTATTTATTGCACACATAGACTGCAACACCTGACATATTTTCTTTGTAAATTGAAAATATCATTACAATCCATAATAAGGGATTAATATATATTATTACTATGATTAAACTAGGATTTGATAAAGGTTTCATAGATTTAAAATACGACCCATGATTTAGACATCATATAAGTGAATTTTATGATAACTTGTTCTACAATTAGAATTATCATTTCTCAAACTATTATTATAAATTTTAGTCAATAACAGGAACAATAAGGAAAAAGTTTTATATTAAATGTGACAAACACTTTCTTGATAAGCATCTAAATTGGATGATGATGGAGTAAAGTATGTTGTGGTTATTCATAATCAATAATCATCATATATGATTAAGAAATGTTCCTTTACAGACTCCTGGACTCACCAATTAATACAAGGATAGATTTTACTGGGATTTTGGCTAATAGAGACCATGGAGGAAATAAGATTCAGCTTTCTATAGTTTAAGAATGTGGGAAGAAGAGAAAATGGGAATGTATTAGAGGGATATAGAAATGGTTTTGGTTGTGGAAACAATGACACTATGTATGAAGCTATAAATAAATAATGAAAGAATTGGTCAACAAAAATAATGGGAATAATGGTCTCCATGTGGTATCATCGACTATATAATTTTTTAAATGTAGATGAATGGGAATTATATAAATTGACATATTAAGGAGAAAACTCATAAATATAATATATAATGTTAGTTGAGTAATGGTTTTTCTATGGAGGATGAAGTGAATGTAAATGAAATATAAAAGGTAATATGTATTAATGAATAAAATCATATGCCTACCTAATGGTTTAATAATGATGTATGCAGATTAATGTGTGAATTTAAAATAATTCCTGAATTTTGAAATAAATCGTGAATTTTCAGCATATTTTCATTATTATGGATTTTCAAGAATAAGTTGAATCTTATTGATGTGCTAGAAAAATAATTTAATGAAATTGTTATATACCTAGAGAACACATTTTTAGGGGATTTAAAACCCTTAATAACATAAAAATGTTTATATCATGATACTGTAATAAGTACATCATTGATATGGATAATGAAATTTAGATTGTATATATAACCTTATAACTGAATAATTATTTTTTATAAAGTGGGTTATAATATAATTATTAGGGGATGTAATATTTTTTGACATAATAATATAACTAATAGTCTATGTTTTATTTAATGAATATGGAAGCATGTTTGTTTCCCATAATGTTTAATTTAAATTCATATTATTTCCATGTCTCATGATAATATATTATAAATATATTCACATTTCAGATATGTGATAATCTAGACCAAAATTATGATATATGTCGGATCAATGGGGCGTTAATTTTGATAAATTTAGAAATGTTATTTGAAAATTTTGATTTTAGGAAGTGTTATGGGGTTAACCATTTGTGAAGTGGTTTATAATGAACACTGGATGGGGTTGTAGATATTAACACACTAATTAACCATATGAAGATAAATACATATTGGATAACCAAGGTTATCATTTTTTGACTACTGATAAAAAGAATGAATTATCATTACTTAATGGATCTTATTTAGTTCTTTAGATAGAAAAAATATACCTCTTAGAGAAACAGATGAAGTATGCATTGACCAAGGAAAACCCAATGGATGGAATTATTCCTATGAAACAAAAAGATATAAGTGAGTATATTTTCATTTGTCATCAGTCTAGAATGAAAAGGAATTCCTTACAATTACAAAAAGGATACTAGAATCTATGTTTTTGATGATATGATCATTTGTTTTCATATAAATGAATTTTTTTCACTACTATTTGGATTATGGCTTGTTGTTCATTAAATTTCTCTTGACCATGTTCTCGATTACACTCCATAAGTATTTTGGTGTTATTTTTTTCTATATATTCATGTTTTTAGTTCCCACATATTTTATCCTATTTAGAAACCTAGTTTGTGTTATTACAAAAAAATTCTTCACCTTCATTTCTCTTCTTCAACCTGATTTTTTATTAACCCTTTCTTAGATATGGGTTTCTATGAAAGAATTTTCAAATGTTAATCATTTCATTACAATGATTAAATTTTAGAGAAAAATCATTTTAAAGGGGAAGAATATAACACATTGGGATTTTTTGAAATAAATTTTTTATTAAATTTATTCTTTTAAAAAAATTAATTACACACAACATCTATTTTATCTTCATTAACACCCATCACTGAGTTTATCATTCATTTATAACATCACTATGTGTTATATGAGATCAATGCTACAATGAATTTAAAAGAAACCAAATAGACTATTAAATTTTTATTATTTAATATGATAGTTATCAAATAGTAATTGGAATGGATAGTATGATAATTATTAAATATATTATCAATATATACAGTTCACACATGTATATTAAATTAATTATTTGGTGACAAATTATTTATTTATAAAAATAAAATCTCTTTAGATATAAATGAGATCTTCTTTTGAAATACATTTTTTATATATAAAAATATGTTCTACAACATTAAATTTTAATAAATATAATATAATTTATTTTAATGGAATAAAAATATTAAATATCTTATAATAATATTAATAATAATTTCATATGTTCTCTATATAAGTGATAATAATAATTCTAATATTATGCATACTATTTCATTTTTATGAAATATATTTTTGTCTCCTTTTTACACACTTATTAAAAAACTAATTTCTAAAAAACATTCACAATATAATTGAAAATATAAATTTTTTAATCAAATTCTATTATAAAAATTCTATTATGACACATTTCTATTAATTTTTGGAAAATATTAATGTTTTGATGAATAGTGAGAAAGACTGAATTTTAATTGAGGTATCCATTTTTGTTTAAATTATTTATAAAATTGTGTTACATTTTGAATTTGTTTTAAAGGAAAATTAGTTAGATAATATATCTGTTAAACAAATTTATATCAATAGAAACAATTTCAAATATATATTTTATATATAGACTTATCAATATCTAGAACAATTTTTCATTGAAAACCTGTTTCCTCATCACATATTCAGAATTGATTCTAAATCATATTTTTTCCCCTTATGTGAATTGAATTTGGAAAAATAGATTTAATATTTTTAATCTATATAATTTATATTATCTAATATGAAAGACAAAATATATGACCAAAATTAGTAATGAAAATTGTAAAAATTAATTTCCACCGTTAAGGTAAAAATTGGTTTATTGGGGCATTAAAATAAAAATATAAGCATTAAAATGTAATAAAATAATTTTTTAAATTCATTTTTACGGAAATATTTAGACTCTATAGTTTATATTATTTGATTATAATCCATTTTTACCCCTGTTTCATGAGAAAAAGGTAGGTACACCTTTTTCTTTTTAATGTATTACAAGTGTGTGACTCTACTCACTTATAAATGGCTACCCCTATCCCCGCTTATTCACAGTATAAAATAACTTTAATTAATAAAATCCCTACTAAAATCCCCTAAATACATCTCTCGTGTAATAATTGAAGCTTTATTAGGTGATTAAAGTCATATTATTAATTATTATGGTGTAAAAATAGGAAGGTTACTTGATGTAGAGGTAAGGTTCTTTGGAGACTATTTTTATATTATTTTTTCCTCCACATGATTTAATTATTATTAAAATAGGATAATAAAATAAAATCATTATAGTTAATAAAATGAGATTATTTTAGGTTATGGTAATGTCCTAAATCCATATCTTTACCCATCAAATGGGTTAAGAAATCATTGTTATCATGTACGCCAGACGACTACCTCACAAACTGATGTCACTTGTTTTTTCCATTACCGACTATAATGGTTAGGGATGGTGATGAAAATGAAGTATATATATGATATTAATAAAATAATTTTTCTTTCGGGTTCATTATAGGAAATTTAATTTTTTACATTTTATTCCATATGGGAATCAATAACGTCGCACATGTGTACAACAGACTACCGCCTTATGAATTGATATGATTCATTTTCACTTATTCATTACATTGAAGTTAATAAGGATAAATATAAAAGATATTAATGAATTAAGTATTATATTTATGAAATATTTATCATAATGAAAATATAATATATCATTATAGTTATTACTATTTCACTCAATGAATTATTATAGCTTCATTCTTGTACATGTGGACTACCACCTCCACGAAGTGATGAAACTATAATTTCATCACCACACCACATGAATGATACGTATAAGTGTATTTTTATTTAAAATAAAATATGGTATTTATGGTATTATTATCATTATTTAAATATAATATATTACTAATATACTTTCCTTGATGATTGTTGGAAACTGGAACTGTTATTCATATATATGTATGGTGTGAGGTCTCCATGATCATAATGTATATCATTTATCAGATTATTATTCCATGAATAGAATTAATTTTATAATTTATTTATAAATATTAAAATTATTTATTTATTTTAATTCATGACCAATGAGAACTAATATCAGAATAATATGACCAAAAAATGTCAAACAAATGCATATATAAAAAACCTAGGTATTATTATGAGAAATGCGATATTAAAATCTAATTGAACATAAATGAGTAATAAAATAAAATATGTAAACAATACATGGTATTATATATGTAAATATTTATCTGTAATATATATTTATACTAACTTATATTTGTTATACATGATTTTTTAATGAGTATAAAAGATATTGTGACTTATAGTAAGGGATTTCCATCTCACATATTATTTTTTTTGAGACACAATCCAAATTAACCATGTGATTAATTTATGAGGTGTATATAATAAACATTAATTTATTTTATTATTAATATCATTAAAATTACAGGGATTAAAAAATTCAATTTTTGGATCCCTCATTCATGTGGTTTACAGTTTCATAGTTAAAAAAGCGGTAAGGTATTCTTGTCTCAATTTTCTTATTTTAAGACATATATTATGTTTTGAACATATATTCATTTAAGAGGTGTATATACTGCCTCTTTAACAAGTTATATCATGAATATAACTATTTTAATGAAATTATAATTTTCATTTAATGTAATTATTTCAAAGGAATTTTTATTTAATGGTTCTAAAGTGGTAATATTTTTATGTTACAATCTAAAACGTTAACTAGATTTTTTGTGATTATACTTATAATAATTGAATATTAATATATATCTAACATTAACATATTTAATTTTATTATAATATACTTATTTTTGAAATTTTCATGTCATATTACCATTTTTCATATTTATGGTACATAAAATAATTGAAGAAATTGTTTCTCTGAAAATCATAAAATATTTCTCTCTTTAGTGTGAAACATATTTACATCCAAAAACATGTTTTATAAAAAAAATTCAAAATAGTTTTATCATTATACTTTGTTTTTTCAAAATACATATTATTAATATTTTGGTTTTTATGATTTTTTTTGAATAGAATATTAATGTCTCCTTCCAAACAAAGACTATTTAGATTTTATTGAAAATGCCAAATGAATATATTTTAAAGTGTATGATATTGAAAAAAAATTCCATCTTAATAAACATAATTTTATTTCAATCATACCTAAAAAGTATTTGATTTTGAATTTCAGTGAAAAATATTTTGGATATTTTCAAAAAAATTAAAAAATCAAATTGGAAAGGATATTTAACTTAAGAAATGTCCCAATTAGTCATGAAATAACATTTTCCATCATTGTTGAAATCCTTTGATGTCACTTATTCATTAATAAAGATATTATACCTGATTAAAAGTCTTTTTAACTCTTTTAATTATATATATTTATTGTGGAAATCCTTTTATGAAACCTTTTACTATCCCAAGGGTTATAACATGCTAGAATTCTTAGGAAACTCAGATATTTTTATATTGGTTGTACATTGATGAAATAATGAAATGAATATGAATGATTTTTTTTCAATAGGTACAATTATTGTGAAATGTTTATGAATCCCAATCATTTTAGGGGGATTTTTTATATGAATGTTTTATGATCCATTAGAACACATATGCAAGATTTTTACTATTTGACAATGGTTTAGTTAAATCAAAGAGAGGTTATTTTTTATAACCAATGAAGATGGTTTAATTATAATCAATGATTATTGGGGCCTATATATATTTCCAATAAATTTGTAAAATATTGTATCTCATGAGATAGGTCTTGAATGAATTGGGATTGAACTCAGTTCAGTATGGAAATGTTTCTTCTTTGATGCCCATCAGAGTGAACATTGACTACCATGATGGTTTATGGAGTGTACCAATTCTACTAAGAGGAATGGGATACCAATGGGGATGCTAGTTTTTCACTACCAATAGGTTCATAATCCCATTTATTTCCACGACATGTTTTGGAAATTAGCCTCAAATAGTAAAGAAATGATTTTCATTTCTTTTGTTTGTTCCCCAATTCCATGACTAATAGAATTGTTAATCTATAATGGATCATTTCCACTAGATTCCTTACGAATCATTTATTGTTTATACTAATTATTAATCTATGAGTAAATTTTAGGGAACTTGATTTTTAGGTAATAGTTTTCAAATTTTACTCTTAGTGTCTCATAACATTATACTAATTTTATGCTTTTTTCTCTTCATGTTTACCCTTATTGGGAATTTAGGCTCATCCTTTATTATGCTTACATCTTCCAATATTTGAACAATTTTATTATTTTTTGTATGTTTGTGAATATTCATAAAAGGAAAAATAATTAGGGGGTTATTCTGAATATCATTCACTATATTAGAGTATTGCATACATAGTATCTAAAGATAGTAAACTATTTTGGCCTGAAATAATTTTTTTGAGTAGTTTATTAAATATTCAATTAAAATATATAATATCAATATATGAAAATCATAGGGTGATATAATTACAACTCAGTACATTGAATAATCCTTTATATATTTCGAAGGATCCATTCAATGAAAATATTTTCAAAAATATTTTGGAATTGTTTTGATATTAAATATCTGATTTCATTTTAAAAAGGGTATTTTGAAACATGAAATATAAAAACTAATATATTAAGGTTAATTTCATCAAATATGACTACCCTTGATGTTTTTTCTACTTTATGGGAATATTATCCAATGATTCTAAAATTGTTATTTTTATGGATTTTTTTTTATTTCTAAGAAAAAGGTTTTATTATAACCATTCATTTTCAATGTGTTTTGCTAAGACAAAATATTGATGAAAATCATCTTAGTTTTGTTGGTCTTGACATGTTGAATATTTATAACATATTTTAAAATTCTATATTATTTTCAATATTTTAATAGTCCTCATTAAATTATATAAACATCAAAATCATTAGGTAAATAATGACATCTCATTAGAAAAATGAGACTATAAAAAGTAGTGAACCCAATTTAGTAATGGACTATTTGAAAACAAATAGTCAGGGGAGTAAATTTTGAATAGTTCAATGAAAATATGACTAAACCCAACCCTATATAATAGTCTTGTTAGTGGTAATTGAATACAGATAATATTATTTACAATGCTTAAGTGTACGGAAAAATTATTTTTCTTATTCCAAAAACATTCTATCATGTATCATGGTCTATGATTATTTTATGATAATTTTCATTAAAACTATTAATGATTATTCCACAGCTTGATTTTATTATATTTAAATATAGGGAATGGTAATCATATTTAATTATTATATACCGATACCCTAATTAAAATGATATATTATTGATATAAATGATGACTCCCTTGTTTATCCTTAATGGGATTCTTGTCCAACAATTTCTTATGATTCCCTTACTTAGTGTATGATGAAAATATTTAGGTATTATGTTCTTAATAGGGGTTTTAGTTATGAATTAACATTGAATACAATGTAGATACCTTATGAAAATTTTTCTTAGGACTCTATGTAACCAATAATACTAGACCTATGTTATTCTAATTTGGAAAATTATGTTATTTAATGAATATTAATCATACAAGATATAATATAAATATATGAATTGTATGAGTCTCTATAGTTGATATTTGAGAATGGTCTACTTACATTTGGAGACAAGGATGAGAAAACATTATTGAGAACCATAAGGATAATTATTTGTATTGGATAACATCCTAATGATTTGGTAATTAGCTCAGATGAACTAATAAAAACAAAATTTATCATTGATTGAAAGGAATTTATCAACATTTAAACATCAAATAAACATTTTTTCATGATTTATTTCACCTTATGCTATGTTTTTTGTTTTTTGAAACAAGATTATTTATTTTAGTCAGTTGTTTTAAACTAAAGGAATCTTGTTAATGATGAATGTGGTAGAAAATTCTATAGTTACCCTATTAGGAAAACATGGTTAATGGGATATGGAATGAAATATATAATATTTTTTTATCAGACTTTCAAATTCTATGAATCACTTTATTCATCCTAATTATAAATTTAGAAAAAAATTGTTTTTAGTGTCTTTCAGTTGGTCAAAAACAATATTTTTTTGCGAGTTTGTTATTATATAGTTTTTTAATAATAGATTAGAACCAATAAGAAGATATTTTACATTTTAAAATGATAGAAACCTGATAATTTTATTTTTTATGTTTATAATTTATAAAGAGAACATGATCAATGGTGTAATATTATCAAGATTAGGAGTAAATGGTAATAAATTGAGTTTATTAAGTGGGATGTGTTTACTATGTTTTTTTATTTAGTAAATACATTCTTCTAATTCTTTCTATAAGAATGTAAAATTAGTTCATTATACTAAAGTGAATATATGAGGAATCTATTAGTACCTATAACCTATATTTCTCAAGACATTTGATATACACTTCATAATTATCATTCATCCTAAATGTAAGGTTAATCAATTAATCAGTGTATTAAAACCCTTTATTTGATGGGTTTTATACATTAGATACATAATCAGCTTTGAAAAATTTCATTTTACGTGATATCAAGGTAAAAATGGAGATCATAGTTGTCTATCCGATTAATATTTTTGAGAAGAATATTAATATGGAATTAAAAATAAATATTAATAAACATGGATAGAAGAAGATGGTATTTCTAGTGTGGTTTATGTTTGAAAGAAAAAATAGTTATAATTTTCGTAATGGGATGGAGAAATTATTTATGTGTATAATGTAAGGTTAATAGGAAATCAAATGATGTAGTTATGTCATAATTGTTTCCAATTATAGATGAAAATATAAAAACCCCCACCCAATCTCAAGTGTTTCAGATACAAATTCTATGATCATTATAATAAATAGTATTGCAATGGAGTGAAACACAATGACGATAAATGATAAAACCCTCCTAATCTAAGTGAAAAAGGTAAATATAATGTGATCTCTATTTCTAATTTGTATAATGATAAAAATGAGGAAACACATTCACTTACTTTCCACACTAGAACTGGTAATATCTTATTTGAGTCAATATATAACTACTATTTTATATCTGATAAATTTTATAATGGTATAAAATACCTTAGAAACAATTATATATTGAAATGTACATAATGTATACTTATCACATAATATGTCTATTATTATTTTAAAATTTAATTTTTTAGAAATTTCACTCATTTAAATATCATTATTCCCCCTATTATTAAATTTGATGTTATTTTTGGAATTGGATGGGTCTTATGTACATAAATAACACTTCATTTATCATGGAAGGGAAGTCATATTTTATTTTTCAAACAAACCTATGATCATCTATTGGTTTGATGATAAATAAAAACTTTTAATATTATTTAAATATATTTTATGAGACTATATTCCTTTTTAAAAGAAATGTTTGTGTCAAATTGTTAGAGAGAAACTCAAAATTGGAGATATTACACTCATTAATGAGTTTTTTCATGTATTTCTATATGCTTTTCCTATTATTTCTTGGAATTATGATGTTAAGTTCTCAATAAAACTCATACATGGATTTACAGTCAATTTCAATGACACCATATAGAATGACCCCAATTGATTTGTAATAATATAAAAAGATACTCCATAGGAATCATGATTATGAATATATTCATAGAAGTATTTCAACTCAGGTAACAACCATTATTTTTTTAATAAATAAGGATTTATGGGAAACATTATAGATTAAATGGACTAATAAAATAAAAATCACAGATAATTATCATCATCCAAGTATTAATGAATTTTTAATCAACAACTAGGATGTTAATAATTCTCATAGATTAAACATAATTTTTTATATTATCAAATAATGGTAATGAAGAAGGTTGAAACTAAGACAACATTTCACACATTCTATAGACATTATAAATATATACTAAGGACTTTTGGTCTTATTAATTCATGTTCTATTATGTGGTTTTTAATGAATATAGTCATTAAAGATAACCTTGATTAGTTATTTTAAGTATTTATATAGGAATTTATCATATAATATATGTGAAATATGGAATTAATATAAATTTAGGAATTTATTAAAGACGCTATGGAAGGATAAGCTATAGGAAAAATTAACCCAGTATTATTTTTGGATCAAAATGATTCATTTTCTGTTTATATTTTCTCATGAGAGTGTATACCTATGGAACAATAAATGAAGGGTATTATTGATCATTGGACCAGAACTACAACTATTATTTTTGTACATTGATTTATTGGTTGGGATGTATAACATTGATGGTTTATAGATAAATTACAATGACAATCTAATGAACTGTCCATAAAACATCTGAGGGATCCATGTTAATTTGGACTATTGAAAGGTATTAAATTTCAATGAAATAAATAGAATTTTATTCATAACACATGTTCTTAAATGACACTATAGTAGAAAAGGGTTTGGGATTTAATAGTTATTTATCTAAAAAGGGACAAGGTTATAATCTCATTCAAGATGATACTGTTATAGATTGTGCATCACAAAATTTAATGGATTATAAGAAAAATTACCCAAATCATTATTTATAGTTATCTATGGAAATTATGGTATGAATTAAATGGTGTAATTATAATTATATAGATTTGTGTTAGATATATTGATAATAAATTATTAATATATAGACTCACTATGAAATATATAAATATTCACAATAGAATATGTTTATAGTACATGAAAATTAGGACTTCTCAATACATTACGAACATGGGAAATAGAAAAAGTTGTAAAATACTCTTAGTCAAATAGATAATGTTATATTATAAATTATGAAGGTAAAATAAAATCTAATGTTATTATATGTTCAATGGGTGGATTTGGAAGTCAGGAAAGAAATGGAGAAGTCCTTTTTTTCCAATTTATCGTTAAACCATCTTTCAATGTGAGGATTACAGAGTATTGTATGGATGATGTGTGGTTATATAAGATGTATAAAAAAGATCATGAGTTCAAAATTGATTGTGATTGAATAAAAATTCTTAGAAACAAAGCATATTTTATTATACTAGATTTTGAATTAGGATTTTTTGGATGAGGATCATAGCTCATCATTCCTTATTCATCCTAGAAGTATGAATATAAATAAAGATAAGAAATAATATTTACTTTTGGAAAACCTGAAGCAAGATATTAAATAGTGTATATCTTAGTTCATTATATATAAATAATTTATTTCCATGAGATATAATTTTAATAGTATGTTACTACCATTACCCATACAAGAATGAAAATGTGAAAAAATAACTATAAATACTGTTGTCGGACAGCCAAAAATGTCTAAAGTTCATATTGGTATTTTGGTAATCTTAAATAGACATATGATTTATTAAAAATTAAATTATTCTATAAAAATATCTATTGTTTATCGTTATATAATACACATTGAGAAATTCGTAAGGTTTCATGGCGTAACATATTCTATTTTATCTGATTAGGATTCATGTATTTATTGATGTTTAGGCAGTGTACTCACAAGGCAATTCACATGGAGTTATCTTTTAGTAATTCATATCATCCTTATACAAGTTTTTATTTGACAGAACCATTCTATAACGAGAGGATATGTTGAGATATTTATCTATGTATTGAACATGTTGTTGGGATCAACCCCTTCATCTATTCCAGTTTTCATACAATAATAGCTTTCAGTCGATCATTCTGATGGATCTGTCTAAAAAAATATATGGGAAGATGTGTACTTATCCAATGTGTTAGGATGATGTCGGAGAATAAAAGATATTATATCCTATAATACATGAGAAAAGGGAAGAGAAAGTTAGAGCTAATCAATATAACATCAAATCATATTAGAGACTAAAGAAATGTTATGCTAACAATATTCTGTAAAATATTTAATTTTATATAAGAAAAACATAGTTTATATGAATGTAAATATATAATAAGGTTAAACTTTTAATAGATAATGAAGAATTAATCCCTATATATATTCCCCCATTCAATATTCATGGTTGAGTACGTATGATAGCTTATCAACTGGAGCTTCCAAGAATCCTCTCTCAAATTAATTATGTATTTTATGTATCTCTCATGTTTAAGAACATACTATATAATTCTCATGTACTATACTTATAGGTCATACTACAAGATTATGATAATTCTAATGAATGTAAATATATATAAATCATCGACTATAGAGATTTTTTTGTATGAAGAAGTCAATTTATATGGTTAATTTTCTTGGGAGGAATAAAACATTTGATGAGGATATATTGAAATATTAGTATGAAATAAAACAAATATAATATCATTTTTTTAGTATTAGTGTATATGAATTTTATTAGTGAAGATAATTTTAATGTGGTACAATGTACCACTATTATATTTCTAGATATATTTATTTTGAAATAAATTTAATTTCATTGATAGTTACAAATACATGTAAGAAATAGTTTAAACAAACCCATATATAATATTAAAATGTTAATATTTAAAGTCACACATATCACATAGAAGTTTTATTTCCATTTATGAATATTCCAAACAAAAAAATGATAGATTTTCGTATAAATATATATAATATGAATTTATTTGTTATTTATTATTTCAAAATTAGAAAAAAATTGAAAATAAGGGTTATGTATTATTAAAAAAATCTTTTTATGTACATAATGATTTATGTAAAATAAAATTGAATTTGTTATATTAGTGAATTATTTTAATGAAATTGAATTATTATATATTATATATAATTTTCTAACATTTATGTAGGGTTTTTTTGATCATGGGAAATGATTATATTCAATTTTATACATTAAAATGTATTATTATTTTTTCATCATTTGCTACACACTTATTTTAAAATTAATTTTCTCCACTCATATGAATTTAATAAAAAAAATAGTACTCCCTATTTGGAATCAATAGCTCAATTTTTTTTTCCAAATGTATAGTTTATTTTTATGCATTATAAATAGATACCATGTAAAATTTATCACACATGTAATGGTTCAATCGGGTTAACCATTGTGAATGAAAAATTTTAAGGGCAATATTATTTCATATTAATTAGTATTTGATGAATTTTATTCATCCCATTTCACAATATGCTAAAAAATTAATTCTATATTGGAAAAATTTCCATAATAATGATCAATATATTATTTAATGAAATGAAAAAACAATACTTCACTCTCATACTCTTAAATAGTACTGGTGGAAGAAAATAAGGAGAAAAGGTAGGTGTGAATGAATATTAATGGTTATTTTTAGGATAATGAATTTTGTTTTCAGGTTTTTGAATTTATTTATATATTTTACATTCTATATAATTACCTTGAATTATTATGAAGCCCAAAAACAATACTTTTTTAGTTAATAGAATATTTATATAAATGGAATTAATAATATAACAAGTTATATAATATTAGTTCATCTACGTTATTTGTGAATTTTATAGAATAATATAAAATAATACTAAAATGTAATTCAAATATATTCTAATTAAATATTTCTCATGGTGTCTTCTGAGTTAAATTAAACTAACAATGTCAAAATTAACATCGATGATATTTTTGGAAATAATATATTTTGAAAATATTTAAAGTAATAAAAACAGAATGAGGGAAATGTTGACATCATATTGTAAAAAATGCCATCCAATGAAAATTTATGTTAAAATTATAAAATTATAGACAATATTATAACAAATTATTAATAAAAATGATTTTATAATTGTTAATGATAAAATAGGATAACTATGGGGTTAAACTAAAATATAAGGTATAGAACACCGCAAAAAATATCTAAATTATATTTTTTAATGCGATTTAAACTAAATACTATAAAAATCCAAATATCTATTTGATTGGATCATTTTAATTGATATTTAATAATTCATATTCTGATCCATTATAAAATTGTAAGAGTACATCTCCCATAACATACAAAAAAAGAACCCATCCTTTCTATCCATTATGCCTCATTGAGAATTATAACTTTAAAAGCCCTATGAAGTTACCATATAAATATATATATCTACATTTTATAGGATTTAGTATTCTTAATTGTCATACCCAACGATCCTTAAGAGCATATCGAATATTGTTGTTTCAAAAAATAGGTTATCACCATTACAAATAACATATTTTTTTACTTGATCATTTAACACTATTTTATCTATGTGTTTTATCATAAATTAATAATTTTAGTACCCTAAATATATTAGAATGTTATTATTAATTTTAAAGCACTAATACCCTACATATAACCTTTCAAATGGGATGTAAATTAACACTTCTGCATATATAGGGCTCATTATTTCCAAGTAGGGACACTATTAGTTTTTCATCACCGTCTTATTTGGATTGTTGTAAATTTTATATATGTTATTTAAAAAATAATGGTTATTATATAATTATAATATCATATATACCATTTTATAATCCCAACGTTAGAAAAATTTGACGTCGCTCATGCATATATGTGGACTACCACCTCGATGAAGTGATGTGATTTAGTTTTCATTAATCACTTAAATTGGTTGTAATAAAGATATATATGGTTAATATATATCAATAATATGATAATATTATGATTTGGAGAGGTAAATTTCTATTTATATTCTCTTATTCCTCCTATTGAGAACTGAAAACATCAATCAAGCGTACGTATAGCCCACTATCTCCATTTATGAGGTAATATATTTCTATGTGTATATCATTAATAGAGGACCATAAATATATAATTAATAAAAATATATGATATTTATATAATGATTAAAATTATTTTGAATATGGATTTTTTATCATTATAGAAGAACAATAACTACAAAACTAATGTTTATGTGAAAAAAATTAGTTGACGAACATGAAATATATATTTTAATAATGAATTATTGATAAATAGTTGTTTTGATGTTATAAATAGGTCATATATGTTATTATATGTATGTAAATTTATCATGAATTGAATTATAATAAATTTAAATTTATTATACAAGAGGATAGTGGACATTAAATGCAATTGGAACTCAAGGTAAGGGTCATATTTTTTAATTCTATTTTAATCATGAAAGTTTATGATTTAATTTCCACTGAGGAAATGAAATAATATATATATGATAAATCCCTTCCATATTATTTTCATTTGGTTATTTTTTGAGATTAAATTTTACTTCCTTTTTTTCTCATTTATAACTAAAGATACTGAAAACATATTTTTTTGGGGAAATATATCTTGATTTGTGTCTTCCGTCAAAATTATTTTTTCTTAAATATCATTATTTTCTAAAATAAATTGAAGAATGTTGTTGGCATTAATATATTTTTTTATATTCATTTTTACTCATGAGTAAATTTATACAAAGAAATCACTATATGTAATCATCATGAGATTTTTCCAACATGGTATATTTTGAATTTTTTTACAAAAGTCTGAGAGGAATCATTCTTTTAACTTATATATCCTACAAAAAGATATGTTCCATTATGAATACACAATAACTTGATACATATATAAAAATTTTCTATTAATCTCCTAAAATAAAACCATATCAACAATATTTTTTAATTTTCTATATATTTATGAATTGATTCAGAAGTGAACAGTTTCTTTTACTCAAGAAGTATTAATAGTGATATTTTAGGAGAATTTTTATCAAATATAACATATAATGTTGTTTAATATTTTTTACTGGGGATATGATCAAATTATATCATTGTCATAATTTCTTTCAATTGTTTATGATTATGTAGAATATATTTTTCATGAAATCATTTTATTTTCAGTAATTTATGTGACGACAAATTATTTATGAAAAATCTTTATTTTTTAATTAGTTATGATGTGATAAATGATTTAGGTTGTTTTCGAGTATATATTTATGATTTTTACTGTCTAAATGGTGATCCTATAAAAATACATCACTCTAATTCATTAGGTAGTGACTGACATCTCATGATATAAATTGTATTAGAATGGGGTAACCCAGTTCATTAATGGTGTCACTCAACTATGATGGTATTTGGAGTAAACATAACAACAATGAATAAATAGTGATTGAAAAAAATTGACTAGTATAGTATTTATAGTGATCCTTGACTATTATATAATTATTTGTCTTTTTTATTTATATTTGATAAATATATTCCATATTTAAGTTATATTCCCCCATGGTTAATTTTCTTTGAATACTTTATAATTCTTATCTCATAAACATTGAAGATATATTCCATTGATCAATATTAACATCATTGATAGGAATTGTATGTTTTTAAAATTATTATATAGTGTTTTCTTACCCTTACCGTCATGATATATTTATTTGATCAACGATTTATCCATTGTTTACCCTTGCTCAGCATCTGGGATGACTATTTATTCTGTTTAAATTATTGATCTTATAAATAAAATTCGTAGATATGGTATATGTACGAAGGGTTATTGTAATGAATAAAAATGTAGGAGATAATGGAATTAAATTTCAATTATAAAAACCATGAAGATAATAATATGAGTGATCCTTTTTTTCTCAATATGTGGAATGAAACATTAGAAAAATTTTCTTTATAGGCAATAGTATATATTTCATGTGTGGAATGAAATGTCATCTAGAAAATGAATACTAAAATTATGGGGAAAATAGATACTTATATGAAAATAGAATATTCTCCACATAATGCCCCACCCATACTCAAATGATACAAATTAATGTAGTAATGGAATTATGGATGAAGTTCACGAATCGAATGGTTTTTTTTTATCATCATTAATAACCTCTTAAGCACAAAGAAAACGGGAAATATCAATTACTCACTACCAAAAAAAAGTTGGTTATGAGAAATAAATAGTGAAATATTATCTTATCAACAACTCTAAGTAATCCAATTTTGGATTTTATTCAATATATACACACTCTTTAATTTATAAATAAGTTATTATAGGTATCACCTTATCACCTAACCAATTAGAAGTCGAGCTAGCTATTAAATCACCAAATGAAAAAACAGTCACATATCATGTTTATAGTTGTTTTAGGATTGATGTTTTTGGGAATGATCATCTCAAAAATATTGTGATTATCCCTCTAGTTAATTTCAATGTCAATGTTGGAATCCATTAGATATCTCCAAAAGGGCTCCTATTAGTTTTCATGGAAGGAAAATTACATTTCATATTCCTAATGAACCTGTTATAACATATCAATGTAAGGATTAATATGAAAATAAATTGTAAAAATAATCCATATTATAGTCCTTAATTCTTATAAATCAAGGAAACCTATATAAAATAGTTGGTAATATACTCAAAATTAACGATATATGTATTGTATAGATGCTTTCTGATGCCTCTCTTAAATAATTTTTTGGTATTCCATAAAATCACGATGTTCATATTTTAATATAAATCATATATAATATTATGCATATTTTTAAGAATCTATATAGAATGACCCCAATTAAGTTATAGGAACTAAAAACACTACTCCAATAGAATCAATATAATAGATTCGTACACAATAGTGCATCACCATGGAGAGAATCTATTCTGTTCTTTAATAATAAATATAGATCATTATGAATCATTAATTATTTTTTAGTATGTAAAAATATAAATATCAGGAATGAGTATTGTGTTTCCCATATTGATGACTAATTAGATCAATTATGTGGATCTTCGTACTTCTTCAAGGCTGACATTTATTCTCAATATCATCAATTAGGAGTCAAGAAGGGGGATATACCCATAACGACATCACATAAAAGGAATAAACACTATCAATTTATAGTGATTATTTTTTTACTAATTCCCTATCTATATTCTTGGATTTAATTAATAGAGTATTTAGATTATATATTGTCGAGTTATTTATAGTATTTATAGATGATATTATTTTATTTAAAAAGATTAAGGAAGAACATTATGATCAGTTTGGGAATGTGATAAATACCCATTAATAGGATAATAATTATGAAAAATTACCTAGGGTTAATTTTTTATTAATAATGTTTAATTTTTGGGTCATATAGACTCTAGATATGGTATATCTATAGATCCTTCAATGACATACGTTATTCCGAAAAAGTTTAAACCAACTACAGTGACTAAAACATATATTTATCATGGACTGGATAGATATTAAATTATTTTTTTTGAAATAGTTATCATGATTATCTAATACAATAACTAAGTTGGATTGTAATATAGATAAGTTCATCAGGATGAGGAATGTGAATAAATTTTAATGGATTTGAAGTGATCATTTTCAATTCACCTATTCTCACACTGTAGTATCATTGATAATTTTTTGTGACCTATAGTGATACATCGATGAATGTTCTAGGATTTTATATCATTTAAAAAAGATAAAAAATATCTTTTGATACACTATAATTGAAGGTTCATGTTAAAAAATATCCAAAACATCATTTTGATTTTGCTATGGTAATTCATTCACTAAATATATGTAGGTATTCCCTCTATGGAAATAGTTGGGATATGTTTATTGGTTACAAATATTTTAAGTACAATTTCTGTCAAAAATATTTAGACATGAATCGAATAATATAGTTTTATAAGATTAGATATTATAAATTATTTATAAATTTCCATCCTAGGAAAGAAAACAATGTGGTAGATGATTTGACAAGAAAGGCTTAAAGAAGCTTATTAAGGAAGATGATGGAAAAAGAAACAACAGTTAATTATTCATAAGGGATAGATTAGGAAAAATTAAATAAAAGAGAGAACACTTATTAGGATGAAATGAATGTTAAAATATCTATATAATTAAAGATTAAGGTGGTGCCTTAGGATAATGTAGAGCTATAAAAGAATGTATAAAATATTATTGAGTTCAACATTTCTTGTGATGGAATAATAATTTTCCAAAATAGTGTTTACATTCCACCCATAAAAAATCTGAAGGTTTTGTTGGATGAGGCTCATAGTTCTCCATACTCTATTCATCCTGGAAGTAAAAATATCTATAGAGACATGAAATAATATTTATGGTTGGATGGCATGAATATTTATATTTCATAGTTTGTTTCTCGGTGATTGGGTTTTTCCAAGTTAATTATGATAAAGAAAAGTATCAGGGGATATTAAAACCATTAACCATACTTGAATGTAAATTGGAAAATCTTGCCATTGATTTTCTCTTCAATATCCCGAAAACAAATAATGCCCATAATTCCTTATGGGTTATAGTTAATCACTTTATGAAGTCATCACACTACATTCTATTATAGAATATTTCGTCCTTCACCATCTTTCCAGAATATATATTATTTATGTTGTAAGATTTCATATAGTACATGTTTCCATTGTTTCTGATGATGATCCAATGGTTACCTTAATGTTATAGAAACATCATACACTGGCTCTAGATATATTGTTTTTTTTCATCACGTATTATCATCCCCATATAAACAATCATTATAAGAGGACCATTCATACTACATATGACATCTGGAGAGCTTTATAAATGGATCTCAATAGTGTATAGGATAAACAATATCCATTTGTATAATTTTTATAGAATAATAGATCTCAATCTATAATTCAAATGGATCATTATGAATCCCTCTATAGTAAGAATTGTAGAACACAAACATGCTAGCGTGAAGTCGGGGAAATAAATATACATGGAGACAATATAGCCGAGGAAATTGTCAACATGGTTAGGACCATTTAATAACACATAATTGAATATCATATTCAACCAAAAGGTTATGCTGATAATCATCAGAGGGATATGATGTTTTAATTGGGTGACAATGTATTTCTATGTATTTCTCCTTGGTGGAGGGTGATGAAGTTTAGAAATAAGGGAATGATAATCCTTATGTATATTGATAATTTTTAAATTATTGATAGTGTGAGGATGGAAGATTATCAATTGGTTTATTAACCAAAACACTCTCAAGTTGACGACTTTTTCTATGTATCTCTTATGAGGAAGTACATATCTGATCCCTTCCATATACTAATCCTAGTGGCCATACTACTGAATCAATATCATGAAAATTCAGAGAAACTAGTTGAAATTATGGATCATAGAGATAATGTTTTCAAAATAAGGCCACTCATAGGGTTAAAGTATTGTCATGAAACAATCTATTAGAAGATTCTATGTGGAAACCTAAGAATGTGATCATATAGATGTATCATCATAAAATTATATTTGATTAAAAAATTTCTAGGGAGATTTAATTTATAAGGGCGGTAGAGTTTAACATCCAATAAATTTTCAATATTTCATTTAAAAAAATTAATCCATTTGATAGATTGATTTACACAAACACTGAGCTTAAATGAACACCAAAATATCATTATTTTATCAGAACCATTTTTATATAGAAATTTGAATGGTTGGAATGAATGAGATTATGAAAAATATGAAAATATTATTTAAAAAATATCATACAAAAAAATTATTTGTTTAAAATTAAATGGAAATAAAAATAAAAACCAATTTAATATAAAAGAGAATTTTTATAAAAAACCAACTTATGAACAAAATAGAATTTTATATATAAAAAATTAATTAATAACTATTAGTAAAAGATTTCAATGAACTCTATTTTTTATAAATTCAATAATAGGTTTTTCTATTCTTCCAATATGGTTTATAGTCTCATTATAAGAATAAATATTTTTTAATAAAAAAACTATATATTTCCAATAAGGTAGTTTGGTTCCCTTTAATGGATCATTTATTTAAATATTTTATTAATATTTTATAAATACTAGATTAAAAAATAAAATTTATATTTGAAATTGGAATATTAAATTTAAAATATGGTGAAATTTTGTGATATTTTAGGGGAGACTAATTTTTTGATTAAAAGTGAATAATACTAAATTTTATTTGGAGTCCATTTTTTCTAATATTCTCATATAATAAAATTATATTTTATGTTGGTTTGAAATTGTAATTACTTAAATTATACACCAATAAATTAAATTTAGTTTATTTTAATCAATTTAAAAGTGAATATTGATATAAAAACATTCCGACATTTTTATCTTTTTAACTGGAAAAACATGCCTTCCAATTGTATCTCGATGATTAATTTCAAATATAAACATTCCCATTCATTGAATTTAATTTTGTGAAATTGATTCTATATTTTTAATCTGAAAGATAAAATTATGTTGTGAGGTAATTATCATTTTGAGGCATAAAAAGTTATCATGGTAAAATGAAATATTTAATGTGGTATGGGTAATAACATGAAACATATTGAAGTTAAAATGTAAAGGATTAAAAACATTAAAACTAAAAAAATTAATGGTGTTTTGAGGTGTTTATTGACCCTAAAAACACCTTATAACATTAATTATCATCCAAAATCATTGAAATTAATTCCATATAAATGTTGTCAACATTAAATATAAAATATCCATTATTTAATCCTATAATACTAGCCATCCACAAGTATAAATACCATTCTACGCAACCACCTCAGTCTTCGCATGCCTTGATGGTCCTCAAATATTTACTGAACCCTGTCCCCAACACTCTCAACATGTCTATGTGAAAAATTTCTCACCCAAATACCATTTCAATTCCCTTTATTAGATTTTTCAAGGAGGTGATATTCAAGAGGATGTTAAAGTACGCCCAACTAAATACTTAATTAGGTAAGGGAGTATTATATTATTTTTCTTCAATGAGATATATAACTTATTAAACAATTGTTAGTTTTGTGTTGTTCATATACTTCCAGTTGATATTATATATCATTAATCTAATCATATTAAATTCATTTGATGTTTTATCTGATAATTATTACTTTTATGGGGTATATGATTCGATTGATTAATGAGTTGTTAATTATTTATTAACACAACATCAATTATTTTTTTAAACTTCATCATCTTTGACTCTTAAATTGTATGATTTTTTGTATCATTAATTTCCATAATCAAAGGTCGTATTTGAACTTGTTATATATAGATTCATGAAGAATACACATAATTATTTAATTTTATTAATACTCACTTTAATGATATGATATGTATAAGATATATTCTTTTCAAAAAATTTCTTTTTTTACTTTCAATTAAAACTATATTTTTCTTCCATTACCAATTTTTATAATATTATTTTAAAAAACGTTATTAATGTTTTCTTATGCTTTTTTCAATTTATTTTTACTCGTATGTAATTTTTACAAAATGTTTGGAAAAGATTCATTTTTTCATTTACTATCCAAGGTTCTTTATGATTTTTATGAGAAAAATATAGAAGTGATGATTTTAATAATATACAGAATGAGTGAATTTTCCCTCAATCGTAACTCATTAATTCCATTAAGATACATTTATATGATTATAATTTCATTTTCTAGTAAAAAATTTTCTTTTATAGTTGCACTACATATTAATAAAAAAGTTATCTAAACAGAATGAATATTTTCATCATGACATATTCCAAGCAATAGTTAAAAATTATTTTTCTCATATGTAAAAATTATTTGTTATTACATATGTTTTTATGATGGTATTATTCAATAATACCACACATACTGTTTTTATGGTTGTTTTAGGCTTATAATGGAAATATACTTATGGAACATGTTTTATTCCTTTATTATTGATATGATAAATTGTTTATGAAATTTATTTGTTTATCTATCTTCTGATGTGATTAATGATTTATGTTCTTGTGGAATATATATGTGTGATTTTAATTGTGTGATAGGTGTTGGGTTTATCCCCCCTATAATGCATTACATAATGTCTAATTGATCATGAGATGGATAGATATTCAAAAATAATAAAACCAGTTCAAAAAAAGTATGTCTCCAATGATGGTTTAGGGAGTGAACCCAATCCATAATGAGGGTCTTGGTAGTAAACCTTTGCAACTAAGATGGTTTGGGGATTAAACCATTCCAATATGATAGTCTAAAAAATGAACCTTGGTTGTTATGATGGTTTTCAAAGTGAACCCTTTCCACAATGATATTCTTGAAAAAGAGACTTGACTACAAAAAGGATGATTTTATAAGGATATATATATGAAAAAATTATATGAATTTTGGAAATTTTATTGTGTCATGTTATTTTATGATACATTTCATATGAACATATTTTATTGATTACATGACCTAATATTTTTATCTTTTTTATGGAGGGTCTAATAATATATTGTTATGATCATGATATAATGATTATATATATATATATATATCTTTTTTTCCATTACTGGGAACCTGATATAACTATTTTTCATTTTTTATTATCCCTATTATATGAATGGTGGTATTAAATATTAAATTTAAAAAGGGTTCATGTTATGAATAAATATGCGAGAGATGATGTGAATGTTTTAGAAAGTTGTTTTTCGGTTTCCATGTCACTAAAGACACTAAACCCATATGATTTAGGCATGGGTTTTTATTTAATATATTCAATATTCATATATTTTGATGTAATATATATGTACAGAAAGTATTAGTTGTTATACAAACTGGTTTTAGTTACATATGAGTGGACCCCGTCTGAGATACTATAGAGTTGTATCATATGTCCTTTTTCCCTTTTCAATAATTATTGGGTTTTAATATACAGAATAGAAATGTGTGGGAATTTTGAAATTAAATTACTCATAGGAGAAACTAACCCATGTACATTAAAAAACAAAACTTTATGAGTAGGCATATTGTTGTTTTGGTTTTTCTTGTTTTATATGTACTGATATCGATATTGGGTGACACACATTACCAATTTAATTATTAACGAAAATAAAATTATTATAGGCCTATTTTTCTTTTTCTGGGTATTAAAATGATGTATCATATTAGGAATCATTATATAAACTTTATAATTCAAATTTTCGTCATTATTTGCAAACAAAAATTTGTATCATGTTAGTTTTATTAATTATTTTTCCTATTATTTTTTTCTGTTTGACAATAGTTATTTATTTCAAATTTGATTAAAATCCTTATGCGGATATAGTAGTTATATTAATTAATGTGTATACATGAATCTAATTGGTGTTTTACTATATATATTGATTTTTCACCTTAATTAACCACTTTTTCCATATTTGAGTTATGGAATTAATGTTTCATGGGATAAAATGGAATCTAATTTGATTACATGAATGCCAATTACAATTTATGAATATGGTACTTCTATAAAATAAGAATTTTAATCCATTTAAAAAATTCATTTTACAAAACCTTTTCCATCCTGGGACAAGATGTAAGGGTCAGGTCACATTTATAATAAAGACAAATTGTTATATATAAAGGGTGTGGGATTTCTAAACTGAGTATTGTGATATATATATAGAATGTGATATATATTAATTTAAACCATATAAAAATAATTTAATTTAATGTTATAAAGGAAATTGTAACCATTAAATGGGTATATTAATTTCATTTAAAGGGTCATTTCCATTATACCATAAAATTTAAACTCAATATACTAAGTCGTCCACTATGTTATGTGATGCCTTGAACCTAACCCGACATTAGTAGTGGAAGGTATGAATTTTATCTTGGGACCACATTGATCATTTTTATAACCAATTAAATGAATTAGGTGTGCAAGGTGAAGTGTCACTTGTTTATAGGGAGTCTATATATTTGTCATTTTCAGTTATCATTGTGCCTATCTACTTTCAAATATATTGTGAGGTTATTTTGGAATTTATATTACTATTTCTATATGACATCCTCACATAATTTCCTGGGAAGTAGGTAAAGATCATTCATTGATGATAGTGGGCCTTGAGCCATTGGAATTAACTCATGTAGTTCCACATGAAGCACCTCCTATTATTACTCAACTGGGTACTAAAGATCAGTTTGGGTGGATAATCCTAAAGACTATAAAATATATGCAAGGATATCTAAAAAACCCACAATTTTTTTGAAATATATATTTTCAAATGAATATATCTTTTTGATATTTTTCATTACACATAACCCTATGTTTAGTTTGTGTTACATCCAACACTATGACTAAACGAAACATGCTAAACTATAAAAATATTATTATATGATATAAATAAACTAGACATTATAATGGAGAGTATGAATATGATTTAAAAAACTATTAAATTTATTTTTACACATGTATAGAAATTACATTCTTTAGTGTCCATTTATATAAATTGAAAATAGGGGAATGTTTTTTTCTAAAAAACTATTTTTATGCAAAATAACTGATTTTTCCAAAATAAAATTAATCAAATTACAATTGGGGAATTATTTTAAGTATATTTTTATAAGATATACTCAATAACATATTTTTCATTCCACTTATATTTTTTTAGATGACTAATAACAATAAACCTTACATTAAGCTTAAAAAGTGTGATTTTATTTAAAAAAATATGATCTTCTATTTTTCCAATATTATTATTAAAAATCTAGTTATAAAATATTTAATATTTTTTTTGAAAAAATGAATCTCATTTTTAGATTAAGAATATTCAAATTATGTAATTTTTAGTTTTATATAATTTCGTAAAATGTTTAATTCATTGATTAATACTGAAAATTATTGTGTTTTAATGGAAAAATTGTTTTTTGATTAAATTATTTATATTGTTAAATTATATAATGAATTATGTTTAATGTAAAATTAGTTTTAATATATATATATATATAATGTATGCCATATAAATATTTTTATGTCTAAATTTGATATAAAAGCCTTAATTTTTTAAAAATTTTCCCAGAAAACCAATTTTCTAATTGTGATAGTGTGATTAATATTAAATTAAAATTTTCAAATTAAGTGATATTAATTTTTAAAAATGGAAAAAAATTTGGAATAATAATAATTTATATTATCAAAATTATATCAAATTTTTTACCCATATTAATAGTGTAAAATTTATATATTAATTATCATGGTTAAGGTAAAAACGTGATTTCCATTTTGTTAAAATAAAATTAAAAGGGATAAAATAAACTGTGAAATTGTCTAAAAAATATTTCATATCCATGTTTAGACTTTATATATTATTATTCTCTTCCTTAAGATCGTTTTTACCCCTTTTTAATTAAAAAAATGTGGGCAAAACTTTTTCTTTTCAATACATTATAACTATGCTACTCACCTCAGTTCTAATAGGTCTACCACTCTCCACTCCTCTTCCCATTGTAAAAAACTTTTTGTTGGAAAATTCCTTAAAAACATTCAATTTTCCGTACTATCAGTGTAGAACCATTATATTGGGAACCAACCCATACATTGAATGAAAATAGTTTAAAACTAAGATGGTTTCTCGAAAAAAGATATAATGTTATTCGACTAATATTTGTATATTATTTCATCTTCTATATCATTAAATTAATAATAAACCATGATGATATAATAAAATAAATATCAAGAAATAAATAAGATATTTCTATATTATGTTAATAAAATAAAACCATATCTAATTCCATTAAACGTTCTATAAAATCATCATTCATGTGTATGATAGACTATAACATAACAAACCGATGTTCTTAATATTGCAATTACCACCTCTCACGGATGGGTATGATGATGGATATAATGTATATATATGTTATTTATAACATAATTATACATCTTCATTCATTATATCCTATAACAAATTTTATATTCTACTCCATATGGGATACGTTAACGTGGATCGTGTGTAAGTAGGATAACATCATCATGATGCGATGTGATTCGTTTTTCATCAACACTTTTCATGTAATATAATAAAGATTAATTAAAAGAATATATATGAAAAACATGAAAATTATATGATAATAAAGACTTATTTATCATTTAATAAAGACAATATATCATTTTAATACATTCCTTACCACTATATGATTGATAATTGGATTATTTGTCTAGGTATTTGCTATGATCTTCACAAAGTGACGTGACTCTCTCTAATCATCACCAAACCTCATTGATGATATATATATGTATAGTAAAACAACAAATATGATATTTTTATTATTATCTAATTGTAAATTTTAACACCCCAAGATTTTAAGGTATGTATGTTGTTAAATAAATTCAATTTATTCGATAATTTACTTTGAAAAAATGAATTGTGCAACACATTCAACATGACCATTTGAATGGTAATGTAAAAATTAGGATTATCAATGTATATATTTGAATAATAACATCAAATATAAAATAATATATACAATTTATTTATCTCATAAATGAAAATATGATATATTTATTTCATATAATAACTAATTAAATGTTTTTAAAATGAGAAATTATGCGTCAGTAGTTTTATGAAATGTGATTGTTTATTCATAATATAAGAATTAATATAAGAATTTATAATATAATTTATTTTCATAAAATATCGTCCTGAATTAATATTTCATTTCATTATAATAATTATATAATTTTATAATACCATAATTAATATTTCAATTTCTCATAAAATCAGTCATCATATTAAAATTGTTGTTTTTCAAATAAATTATTATTTTATTAAATAATTAAATTTCTAAAATTTAGAATGTTATTTTTATGAAAATGATCCAATTCATAAAATATATATGTAAAAACTATTTTGATTTAATATCTATTTTTTAAAAAAAATATTTGAATTCACTTATAATAGTGAAATATGGAAATTTACGGTATTTAACATTATAAATTAATTAATTAATTCATGAGTCATGGTTGATTCGTTAATGATATGATTGTCCAATATCTATAACATACAGGCTATAAATACTATATCTAGCCCCAAGATTCATTTATATTGATATTCTTGATTGAAAATAATAAATTAATGAAAATGATAATTAAAAAACACCCCCACTCCCTCTCAATTAATACCACCTCTCAAAACAAATTCCCCTCACACATTAGAAGATTGAGATATTTATTATATTATTACCAATTCCTCAGAAATTCCACATATAAATGGTATGGTTTTTCTAGAGAAAACAAAAGACCATTTCCAATTTCGTTAAGGTAATTTTCAAGGAGATGACACATACGATATAAAGTCATCCATATTTCTCTTCTAATTAATTTTATCGTCTTATTTAAGGAAGTAAAAGTGGGTACCGACACATGATATCATATCTGATGAAATATAATAGGAACCTAATTTCCCTGGGAAGATCATATCAAAATTATATACACTTGGGAATAGGTTTGGAGGAATCAGAGGACTTGACTGCAAAAGGTACATTATAGAATCATAAAATTGTAGAGGTGACATGGGAAAAAGACGAAATTTTTAAAAATAAATACCCAAATAAATTTATGGGGTGAAATTTTGGAAATTTAAATGATTAATTTTTTTATGGAGGGTAAAATTTAACATCCCATGATTTTATAGAATGTGTCTTTTAAAATAAATTCATTTTATTTGATAGTTTACATAACATAAATGAATCATGTAATACTATTGACTTGATAGTTGGAATTTTATTGTAACAATTAGGAATAATAATTTGTTTCTAATAATAATAACTTGACTAATAAGATTTTAAATAAAATTTAGGTATCTCAAAATTAAAAATATTATATATTTATTAATATAATAAGTAAATAAATGTTTTATAAATGATAAATTATGTGTTAGTATTTTCATGAAAGAAAAAAGATTATTTACAATTTTATAATAAATATAATATATTAAAATTAAATATATTATCCAAAAAAATATTATTAAATTAAATTTTTTTCATTTTAATAATATGAAAATTTTATGGGAACATAATTAATTGTTCAATGAGTTATAAAATCATTTATAATATTGAAATCAACATTTTTCAAATAAATGATTACGTTTTCTCAAAAATAGATTTACAATATTAAGAAATTCAACTTTCAAATATGAATAAATTTTTGAAATACACCCATTGAATAATGGTTATGTTAAATTTTTGGGATTTTTCTAAAATAGTTGAATATTTTGTGAATAGTGAAATGCTATAATTTGTGTTGTTTAATGTTATCTGTAAATAAATAAATTTATGAGTAATGGTTGAGTCTTTGATGATATTTATGGACATTAAATATAATTTAAATTCATTAGTAACTATATTTAGACACAAGAATCTATAATATTGATAGTCTTGGGCTGAAATAATAAACTAATGAATAATATAATAATAAACACTCATATTCACAATGATAAATACCACTCCATAACCTCAAACATTCTATGATCTGGATCTCTATTATACTCTAACCAATTACTCTATCATCCTCCACCCCTTATTATGTTATTTTTGGTCTCAGTAAAATACAAATTCTATGTTCGATAAAGAGGTTCTCAAGGAGATAATACACTCAAGAGGTAAACCCTCCCTTTTTCTATTTAAAATTTTTTATTTTCCATATCCTCCCCTCACATACCCTATCAATGATTTATGGTAAATTTAGTATTATATATATAATTTAATTTAATTATTTTTATTTAGTATCCATCATTAATTCTCTTCTCTTATCCATTTATCTAAAAATGAAAACATCTAAAATGAGGTGTCGATTATCCAACTTCATATATGATATGTTTTCATTTTTCATTAACTTTTTCAAGGAGAGTCATAAAACTATTTATAGTCAGAATATAATTTTATATCTTCATTAAAATATAAAAATTTCATAAAAATATTATATAAAAATAATATTATATAGAACTTACAAGGTCATGATAGTCATTAAAATGACCCAAATAAACTGAAATTTTTCATTATCTTTTTTACTATTGAATAATACACAACAATATAAAAAATGATATATGAGAGCATATAAACTTATATATGTTCATTAATAATAAATAATTTCACTTTTGTAGATGTTATTCTCATTTGATAAAAAATTCCACATTTATACTCCAGGGAAATACATATTTAACTATAAAATGATGCACCTAGAAGAACGAAATGAAACATTACAACCCAACCAAATGGTCAAAAATGAACTTGATAAAATTGTAATACATAAAATTTGTCATGAAGATGTTATTATATAATTTATTAATTAATTAATCTATTTTTTCCATGATATTAATTAAAAATGTAGAATGATTTCAGAAAATTGGTAAGGGATTCCAGATATCACATTTATTTCTATGAGATATACATTATTCACTACTTCTTTCTTATGTGAGTTGTAGGTAATATTACAATTGATATATCATATCAGGAATATAAATAGCATCATGTTAAATACTTCTTAATTTGATGATCCTTATTATTATGTGGTTTAGGGTTTGACTATTTGCATAGTAGAAAGGTAATTTTTAACGGAATTTGGATTAATTACATTAATAATTTTAACAAATGATTATTTCAATAAATGATTATATGCTAAATTAATTTTAATTATCCCATGTTTTATAAACATTTATATGTTGATTTACAGGTAATACACACAATTTATTCATTCAGTTAATGGCCACACATTCTTTTAAAAACACAATTATAAATTTTTCATTTTTTCAATATTTAAAATAAATATTTTTCAATCATATACATCATGGGAGGAATTTATCAATTTCATGAAACCATAATGTTTTTTAGAATACATTACATTTTTACAATGTTATTTACAAATATATGTTTTTTCTTTTCAAATAGAATGGATTTATAATTATACGATTCTAGATTAAAAAGGTATAATTTTTTTATTAAATTTTCAAGGATTTCTTTTGAGTACAATCATCATTGTCTAAACTGTCAGTTGATTATTATTTTAAATTGAGTTTTATCCCTTATGATACCAAATTCCATTATTTATTGAATGGTTTATGATACATTTTACTGAGGATGTACAATCATGACACCATTCTCTATATTAAACTAGATAGTTTATTATTATGTTTAATGATTTGGTAAATTATTTATATTTTTATGATACTGTCAATATGAATATATATGTTGATTATAGTTCACCAATTTTATATTAGTAATTCAATGAACTTTGTAATTGTTTGGAGGGGCCCAATAAATCCCCTAGAATCATCCGTATATCCCATGATACGTACTAGATCCAATTTTATTCTAGGACTTAAAATTTATGTAAACATCTTGGATGTGCAAGTGATTGTATTATTATGGTGTCCTACATTATAAATTAACTAATTATGAGTTTAATTATTTATAATCCATGTAAATTTTTTACTAGTATAACATCCACGGGTAAGTATCGTTTTAACATGATTATTTATATTGTTTTATTTGATTAGTTTCTATTCTGGTCATATTATGTTAAAAATTATGATTCAATGGAACGTGTTATTAGATATTCACCATACCTAATATTTAATAGTTATTTATTATATCATCTGTTATATTATAGACCTTACAAATCATTTGTGATAACACATTCATTATGTATTATTTTTCCATTAGATTCTAAGATGTATACTAAAAATTGAATTATAGGGATAATCTAGGTGAATATGTATTTCTCAAATAGGGGTTCTATTTTTTATTTAATTTAATGTGGTAATGTAAAAAAAATTGTATCTTGTTTTCCAATGAATCAAAACTATTAGGTCCGTTGAGATGTGATTTCCTTGTTCAAATAATCTATTATAATAATATAAGTTAGCCGATTTGAAATACTAGGGTTGGTATCTTTATAGAAATTATCACTTACCTCCATTCTAAAATGATCATTGAAAATATAATCATTATTGATGCAAACATATAAAATACCATCTAAATAATAAAAACATAATTCACTTCTAGAAAAAAGAAATATTTCTTGGTGAGAGATAAAAGATTAATTGATGTATAAATATGATTAATAAGCCATGGTTATTTTTATATATATGATGGTACCATTATAAATTAATTGTACCAAATATTTCAAATCAAAACATACATGAAAAAAGATGTAATTACCATAAACATGATTTTAATAAGAAATTATTAATTAATTGTCATAATATTATATTATAACATACAATATATATAATAATTGTTGTATGATATGTTTTCAACGATATTATATTTATTATATATTATGATCAATCAGGTATGAAAGAATTTGACCCTTATGTTTAGGGTTTAGAGACACAGTTTTATTTTTTATACACTTATGAAAATTCAACACATATTTCTTTTTATAGGTCTATATTCTTCCCCATTATAATGTTATATCACGAATATTATTATTTTATTGACATCTAAATAATAATTTAGGTAATTATTTATATGTACATATTATTCAAAAAAGTATTAATATTTTATGGGATTTTGATATCAATTTTCATTCATTGGGACATGTGTTATATTATCCACCTATATTCATTTATAAGATGTATATATAGAAACTGTAACATCAAATATAAAAAAATTATTTATTATCCATATATTTTATGTTTTATTTAATGATATTAACTCACAATGATTCCAATTTGACGTTACTAAAGTGGTGACTTTTTTATGTTTCAATCTCATTGTTTATCAAGATTATATATGATTATGCTTCTATGATGAAATATAAGGATATAAATCTCAATGAATGCATATATTTTCTTCTACTACAGTTATTTTGATAGAATACATGTTTTACATTCAATTTAAACACTTTATGTAATCAATATTTCCAAATAATGTATTTATTGAAAATCTACATTAATTATCTCCTCGGTCAAAAAACATTATTATTCAAAAAAAATTGAAAAAAAATTCAGAATTTTTCTAACACTAATCAAATTACTAATTAATAATATTTTTTATCATGTTTTATTTTTAATTTTTTTGAAATGATTATTAAGGTCATTTAAAAAAAATATTTTTTTGGATTTTATCATATATGTCAACGAAATCATTTTTTAATGTATATAGTATAGACAGATTCTCTCCCAATCACAACCATTATCTTCTTTTTATCATAATTTATAATTTTTCAGGTTTATTTTCCAAATGAAATATTTTAAAATTAAATTATTTTCAAAATTTTATAGGTATTAATTTTTTTATTCAAAAAAGAAATTATATTTTCCCAGGAAATGTATTAAATGATTTTTTTAAATCATCATTTATAATTTTTCAAAGTAATTTTTTTATGCAAAGGTCTTCAAGAATATTGTTTGACTTTTTATTTTTGAAAATTTATTTTCAAGGAAATTTTATTTTCCCTAATAAATTTTCCAAGTGATCATTCAGAATCTTTTTCAATATAATTTGACGTCCTATGATGAAAAATATGCTTTATTGGGGATATAAATTAAGGATACCATTCTTACATGATCTCTGGATAATTTATTATGATAATATGTTTATGAAACCATTTTCAATTCTGTGGGATATACACTGAAAATTTTCTTATAACGCAAGTGTATTATTAACTTTTCAATGTCATGATGAAATGATGAAATGATTTGGAAACATGTCTCTCTTTTATATGCTATAATATGTGGAAATATATATGAAACCTATTTCATTTCATGTGTTATGATATGATAAATGTTTTCAAATCTTAAGGAACACATAAATTGTATTATTTTTATGTGATATGTGGGACCTTTATCTCCCTCCAACTCATTCGGTAATGATTTATTTCTCATGAGATAGATGGGACTATAATTAGGAGTAAACCTAGTTTATTATAGTACTTTTTCTTCCATGATGGTCATGGATGTGATCCTTGACTACTATGATGGTATGGGAAGTGAACCCACCCCACTATCATATACTCTACAATAATGCACGACTACAATAGGAATGAGTCTCTATGTTTGTGTGTTTACTACAATTCATTGTCTTATTCTGTATGTTATTCTATTTTTAATCATCTTATTTTAATTTCTAATTATTTATATCTTATAAACTGCAAATCATTATTTCATGTCTAATGATTATGATCATTGATGTATTGGGTATGGTTTTAAAATCTTATGATCATGTTTTCATACCCGTATATTCATGTTATTCTAATTTATATCTATAATTTAACCTTTCTGATCATCTGAGCTCACCATTTCCTATGTTTCCTTTCCCCATTTTTTGAAGAATTGTATTAAGTTGTGTATGTTTGTGATTAGTTAAAAATTATAATGTTTTTAAGAGATGTTTTGATTCTATTTCACTAAATGATAATATTGAGTACATTGTCTTCAAATTCCAAAAACATTTAATATCCTCCGGTATGTGTTTTTTTATTATATTGAAATTTCATCTAAAATAATGGAATATCGATGAATGAAATTCCAATGCCAATATAGTTGATATCAGAGGAAATGTTTGTAAAAACATTAAAAGGTAGGATAAGAAAACCTTAATAAGATATCTATTTATATCTATAAAGTTATAACTTGGGATGTATCTATAGATATGTCTATATATGATTCAAAATATAAGAAAATGTAATACAATTTGGGTAATGTATAGAGTGAGTATATTCCATAAAATTGGATCCCATTCAGTTTAAAAATGGTTGAAGCGACCTGGGGGTAGTGGATATGAAATGGGACATTGAGTAGGACTCGATCATCACTTGGTGAATTAAAATGGGCATTATTGAATACATATTTTAAGACTCAAGGAGATATTCTTTTGAAATTCAGAAAAATATTTATTAATCACCATGAATGATATGAATAATGACCATGAATAACCTTGGATAAGACAATGGTGTCATTGATTTAATAGAAAAATTATTGATGTACAAATCTTATATATGATATTTCAGAATATTTGGTTCTCTATTTTTATTAACAATGAGCTAACTGTGATTTTTTGAATTTAGTCAAATGCGGGAGCAAGAGGGAACTAGGTCAAAATTGAATGTGATGGAAAATTTTCTAATGAGAATCAAAATGGGATGAAGATATTAGTGAATGATTTTGTTATTTTGAAAAATGATTTATCAATGAACATGTTTAACAACCTGAAACGTAACCAAATAATTGAGTCACCAATGAAAATAAGGATACGGTTCTCTGAGAGTTGAAATTGTGGAGACCATGGAAGAAAGATGATTCATTTTCATATTTTTCCAGAATATTGGAATAAGGAATCAAGGGAATGTCGCAGTGGGATGGGATTATGTATTGGGTGTAGTCAATATTGACACAAATTAAGAAAATGATAAGTAAAAATGTAAAATTTGGTTACAGAAATTTATGATCTTAATGGTCTCCCTAAGGTATCTTCCATTATTAAATGTTTTTAATGTATAATGTATGTGCATTAAAAAAATTTACGTTCTATTGGGAAATATCATGAATATAATCAATATGGTTGTATGATTGATGTATTTATTAATGATAATTATGATACCTCAAAAGAAATATTAAAGGGAATAAGTCGTAAGGAATTAGATTTTGAGGACTAGTTAATGCTTTCAGAGGGAAGTTGGATAATTGAATTTTTATGTATTTTAATTCTAAAATTTTGTTACATGAACCATGAAATTGTTTTGTATAATTAATTAATTATGGATATAAAAAATTGTTTTTAACAGTGATGATAAACTAGAAAAGATATTTAATGGAAATATTGTACATTTATTAAGGATGGATAATCTAGAAAATGTTCTTGATTTTTTGAAAATGTTGTTTATTTTGAATAATGAAATTATTGAGTAGGATATTGTAAATTGGATAGTTTTGATGGCCTCGTAATAGATAAATAATTAATTGATAAATTGGTTTATTGGTAGAGTTTACAACATTATTGAATCTATTGAATATATTAAATAATCTGGTTTTTTATGTTAGGAATTATAAAATATGTATGTTTTCAAAATGTTTTTATGGTTATTCGTTTTATTACAATGATTCTAGATAATACATGAAGATGATATTATCCTTTTAGTTTTTTAAAAGTCAATATATACATTATGATATATAGGTGATCAATGTTTTGTTAATTTTTAGAAATTTAGTGACCTGATTTAATAAAATTGTAATTTGTTTGGGCCCTAAGGTATAAAATTTATTGAATGGATTAATGTGACCATAAGATGAGGGTTTAATTATTAATTTATTTCTTCACCATATAGCAATTTATCTATATTGGATAACTAATTATGATCTTAAATTATTGGATGGATTATCATTCTATTAGGGTTCTCATTTTGCGCATTATACATGAAAAACAATCCATCTCTATGAGTGACATAAGAAGTTGAAATTGGCCAAGGAACAACAAAAGTATGAAATTGTTCCAATGAAATAAAATAATTATCATGTAAATTATAATATTTTTCAATCTATATGGAAAAGGAATTCCACGAAATTAAGAAAGGTTATATGAATGAAAATGTTTCCTCATTATCACTGTTTTTATGATATTATTAACCCTTTTTATCCCACATTATTTTCTAGATTTTTGGTCATTAACTTTCCCTTGACCATATTCTCTATCACATTCTATTATTATTTGGCTTTTATATTTCCCTTCTATGTGCATGTATTAAAATAACACTTATTTCATCCTATATAGACAACTAATATCTGTATTTGAATGAAATTTGAAATTTTAATCCTTTTATGACAGAGATTAATTTCAAAGGAAAATTTAATTTTAATTGGTGTACATTTTCACAACCTAATATTTTTTGAAATATATATTTTCATATCTATTCAATCTTTTTCATATTTTTCAATACCATTAATAATGAGTTTATATTGTGTTAGATGAAAAAATGAGTTTAAAAGAAACATGAAATGTTACAAAAAGTTTATTCTACAATAAATATAATCAGGGAATTGGAACAGAGGGTATAATATGATTAACCAAATTAGGAAAATATATGTCTTACATATGTATATCAATCAAATTCATTGGTTATTATTTAATAAAAATTGTAAATATGTGAAATATTTTTCAGTGCATCTTTTTTTCCCAATAAAACATGTTTTTCTTCAATAAATTAAACAAACCAATTTGGGTGAAATATTATAATTAAATTTATATATTAAATATTCAACAAAGTATTTTACAGTAATCTTATGTTTTCTGTATACAATAGATGAGAATAAATCCAAAAATATCATGAAAACATTAATTTTCAAAAACAAATTTCACTATTTTACACATATTTTAAATTAATTAACAATTTAATTTTTATAAAATATTCAGTGAATAATTAGACATAAATATATAAATATAAATATAAATATTAACTTAATTATAAATTTTCCAAATTCTTGGAAAAGATTAAATTTTTAATGAAAAGTAAAAAATAAATAATTTTAATTGAAACAACCAATTGATATTAATTTTTTATAAAGATAAAATATACTTATAAAGGATTTTAAATTAAAATTAGTACATTTATATATTAATTAATCAAATTTAGGTCATTTTAATCAATGTAATATCTAATTTTGAGATTAAATAATTATAATCTTTTGAAAATTTTCTCTTTGAAAACCAACTTTCCCATCATGTATGCATGATTAATTTTATATCAAAATTTTTTTATTATATGAATTAAATTAAGATAAATGTATTCTATAGTTAGAATAAAAAAATATATATTTTATTATAATGTAAATTATTTTTTGACCTAATTTAATAGAAAAAATCGTAGAAATTGATTACATGGGTTATGGGGACAATGGGTTTACTAGGGGATAAAATATAAAATATGTGAGATAAAATATCTTAAAAATATGTATAAAATATATTTCAGGGAAATTTTTTGACCATATAGTTTATTAGGATTTTTATGAAAACATTTTGGATTCTTTTGGGATGAGAAAAAGATTGACATACCTTTTTATTTTAAAACAATTTTTATTAGGCTACTCAACTCACTTGTAAAATGCCACACATCTACACTCATCCTAACAGCATAAAAACATATTTATGATAACTATTTCACAAAACACTTCCACAATTCACTTATCTGAACATAAAATCATTATTTAGGATTAGATCTTACGTATGAAGGATCTTGGTGAAAACTGATGAAGTTTTTGCAAATATTATGTAACATTCTTCAATGCACATATTTAATTTTATTCTTTTTTGACCTCCTAAAATTATTTTTAAACCATCATGATATAAAAATAATAATATATAAAATATATTGATATATTTTTATATTAATTTCATGATTCAAAACCATATCAACTTCCATCAAATGGGTTGCCAAATCATTATTCGTGTGTAAGGTGGACTATCGCCTCACAAACTGATGTCATTCATCTTTCCATTACCACATTTCAAGATTAAATACAATTATAGAGATAGAGTATATATTTGATATTTATAAAATTATCATAATTTTTTTTCATTATTTCATATATACCATTTTACATTCCATTCTATGTGAGATATGATATTCTCTCTTATGTGTACGTAGACTACCGGCTCACGAAATGATGTTATTACTTTGTCACTAACTCTATCAATAGAAGAAAATAAAGTCAAATTTATTTAATATATATGATATTAATTATATAATTATTATATTATTTACATTTTTTTCATTCTTAGAATTTAATATTTCATTTTATTCCTTACACTTTCACTCAATGAATGATGGTAATGTCATTTGTATAACTGTAGACTGCCATCATTATGAAGCAATTTGAATTTAACTTTTCAGTACTGGACAATAAATATAATAATAATACTAATATTTAAATAAGTAATATAATATTTTGATCATTACACAATGATAAAATATTACCAACCTTTTTTAATTATCTTTGGAAAAAGAAAACATTAATCAGGAGTACAAAAGGCCTATAGTGTCTGTGATCATAACATACTTCATTTCTGAAAAACATATATATTGATACATTTAAAATTATAAATTTTAATATAATTATTATAATTTTTAATTATTATTATTGTGGTTATAATGGTACAAAGATAATGTTAGAGGGCCAAAAAATTTAAAACTAATACCAAAAATACAATTTATTACATTAAACCTGATTTTATCTAGGAATTGTCAATAGATGGGTAATTAATGGTAATAAGAAAATAACATATAATACGATAAATATAATTATGTTTCTATAATATATATTTAACAAACTTATATTTATTAAATAGAAAGTTTAATGGTGTACAATGGAATCCAATACCTAAATAAAGAGATATCTATACTCTTTTATTTTTAGGAGACATGAAAATTCACAACCACTTTGTTGTGTGTGTCATATACATTTACTATATTAATATTTATATAATTAATATCATTATCTTCATGATAGATAAGGTTTCGTTTTATTTTATTATTTATTGGGTCTTATAATTCAAAAAATTACTAATATGAATTGCGATTTTTGTCTCAAATTCATTCCTTGATATAGGTTATGGTGTGCCCCTATCATATTTTTTTATGTGTATATATTTACTTTTTGATATATAATATCATGAATTTATTTATTCTACCAACAGTTAATGTTTCATTTTATTTTATTCATTTTTTATTCTTACAATTTATAGTTACAAAAGTTTTAATGATTTTGTGTTACAATCTCAATGTTTCTTGAGATTGACTATAATGATTTTTCTAAATATAAAACATTATAATCTATCTATCACGAAACACATTTATTTCATATACATAGTTTTTTAATGTAAAATAATTTATTTTCCACTATTTCCTCCGTTTATGTATTAAAGTGTTCCAAATAATAAATTTCATAGAAATGATCATTATTTGTATCAACGATTAGAAACGTGCTTTTACTACCAAACAAGTTTTTATATAAATGTTATCAAAAAAAATAACACTCCTCGTATTATTTATTACTGTAATTTTCCCCTTGTTTAGATTTTATTTTAATATTTTTAAAATGAATCTTTATTTCATTTCCATTAGAATTCTCGTTTGAATTTTACATAATATATTATTGAAATCATTTTTTTACATTTATTTAATGAAAAAATATCCCAGCTTCATGACCATTATGTTCATTCTAGATTCACGTATGTGATTTAATAGTTATTTTAAAATAAATACATTTTCAATTTTTTTATATGTTTTGAAAACTGATTTTCAAACATGAAATAATAAACCTCATGAAATATTTTAAATGATTTTTAAAATAATCTATTATGATTATTCAAAGTTATTTTCAGTTAAGGGATTTTTAAAATTATTAATGTCTTTTATTTTCATACATTTATTTTAGAATATTTATGTTTCAATATTAAATGTTTCATGTAATAATTTAAAATAATTTTCCTTCTAATATCACATTCATTTATGTAACTTATTCTTTACTAGTGTTATGAACCAAGGATACCATCATTATTCTATCACTGAATGGTTTATTATTACATGGTTTTTATAAAACCTATTTGTATTCCAGATGTTATACCATGATAAAATTTTAATGAGACCAAACAATTTTTCCAAGGGATATGCTTTTATGGAAGGATGAAATCATCATGAGACTTCTCTCTTTTCCATAGGTTATCACATGATGAAATATATTTGAAACCCATTTCATTCCATAGGTGATGATATGATGAATTTTATATTATCTTTCGAATCACATGTGTATGATTTAAATTATGTGACGGTTGGAAGCAATATTTCCATCTAATTTATTGGGAAAGGATTTATATCTCATAAGATATGTCGGACATGAATGTGGAGTATAACTGGATCGATAAAGGAATTTTTACACCATGAATGTCTTGGGAGTGAACCTTGCCTACACTTATGGTGTATGGAATGATGTGTTATTTTGATATTTTATATGAAGTGTTTAGGTTACAAATTTTATTATCATTTTTTCATAGCTTTTCTTCATGTTACACTCTAATATCTTCTTTATTTTCCCTTACTAATCATTTTAGCTCATCCTTTCTAATGTTTCCTTTTCCTAGGTTATGTAGGAAGGTTTTTGGAAGGTTATTTTTTTGAATATTATTGAAGGTGGAGATATTTATCCAAAATGATGAAGATATTTCACCAAATTAAATGATTGTTAAACTAGTCTCCAAATACATAAAACTATTATAGTCCCACGGTGTGTGTATTCATAATGTAATGAATTTAAATCTAAAAAATTTAATATTATTTTATGAAAATACTAGGACACAATAAGCTGTTTGACCAACCATTACTATGGTAGAGTTGACAACAAGATTCTATAAGAATATATCACCTACCTTCTTATGCAATCGTATCCCCTATGATTCTTTTTCAAGGATAGATATGTGATAACTATCTTCTACAATCTCGAAACACCACTAGAGAAGAGGTACAAGCTTAGTAATTGTCATCTTTAGGGTTCTTCCATGTATTGTAGGGATATGATTATCCAAGATGATCTGTAATAGGGTATTTTCTAGGTGGAATTCCATATAAGCTTATATGATTACTTCTTCTCTTAGATCTTGAGAACATAATCTTCATGGGATTTTATTATTTTAAAATATCGTTTTATGTGTATAGTGCAACATTCAGCACATTTCAGAAAACATAAATGTATTACACTAACTATTACTGGATATGAGTTTACAATAACGAGGTGATCCATGAATTAGATTTTATATGACATTCGATCATTTGTAAATGGATTTCAATTGACCATCATTTTTAGGATAGTGAATTAGACCCTTATCACTATGAATGACCTAAGGTAATATGATTATGTGTTACATGGCTATTTGTTCTAATACAAGAAATTGGTTTATTGATCGATAGGAATCATCAAATCAAAAATGCATGCATGGGTAGTAATATCTAGAAGATATCTTTAGATAATTTCATAGTGTCCCACAAATGTGGATTTCTAGGGAATTAGAATCTCAAGTTTCTGGTACATCTTTTGAAATTCTAAATTTACGAAATGTTTGAGACTCCCCATCATTTTTATGGAACCTTATTATATATTCATAGTGGGATCAGTCACATAACATATATTCCTTATAGAATAGGAATATTATTACTTCACTATGAAGGAATCTATAGTACTACCATTTGTTCACTCATTGCAGGTGGTTGTGGTTGAGGTAGCTATTCTATAAACATTTAGTGTCCCTGGAGTGAACGTTATCATGGTAGGGAAGTTGCATGTCAGTGTAGCGGACCATTGTATATATATACAATTCTCAATACTCTTGAGGAATAGTGTGTCAAGCCACATATAGTTAGAGGTACTATTCTAGTTTCATCAACTTTCATATCCTCATTATTTAAAATAGTCCCTTAACATTAACTCCTATTTTTTTAAATTATAGAATGCGTGGTATTGGAGATAGATTACTACTATATCGGGATTACACTAGAGACAACATTTGAATTATTATTTGATATTGGATGTTATTTCAATAGGTTGCCCCTTGAAGAAGTGGGTAATGAATCTTATGGAACATATTTTTCCTCTATATGACATGTTTTAAAGAGATACGTGAAATGGTCTAGTTAGTTTCAATTCATTACAAATATTATTTCACCATAATTTGTGTGTCTCACAAATCTTATTTGGGTTGTACCTACATTAAAAAGGGTGAATGGGATGTGTAGGAATTTCGAGCTAGACCCAAGAATAATGGATTGTTGAGAGAGACATAATGTATGGATAATCCCAATATGAACAATCAAGAAATGTGGGGTTTTGAATTCCTTACTATTGTGGAACATTTCAGGGATGTCTTTCATGAATAATTTTTCATGTTACCTATTTTAATATAGGTTTAGTTATCTATTTATCTATTTATAGGAGTGGAATATGTGTCTATTCATACTTATAGGATGACACTAACTATGATCCCATAATATACGAAGCTTCTAGTGTTTATGGAAGACAATGGTTTTATCTAACATAATACATCTCTTTGGGGTTCTCTTGTTCTAATCTCTAATATGGAAGAGGAGACACTCATGATTTGTGAGCATTATGGCCGATTGAACCGACTTATGATTATGAACTATTATCCACTAGTACAAATAAATGACCTCATCTTCTATCCCCATGGAGTAATTATTTTTTCCATTATTAATTTGAGGTTGGGATACCATCATGTTTTTGTTAGGATTCTAGAATTATGACATACAACGTTCCAGAGTATATATTTCATTAATGAGTTTCAATTTTTGTTGCACAGTCTCACCAATGATCCCAAGTTATTTATAGCTCATATAAATTGGTTTGTACACACGTTTCTAGATTCATTTTTGGCAATATTCATATATGGTATCATGGTGTATTCTAGTACATTGTTTACTAATGTAGAACCTCATGATATCATACAGAATACACTAAGAGTGAACTAGATATACTATAGGTTCAACAAATTCAACATTTTTGTTGACAATTTAGACATCCTATGTCACATAATATTATAGAAAAGAGTATCTATTGAGACAGATAAGGTGAGAATTGTTGTTTCATGGATAAAAACCAACAATTTCATTGATGTAATTAGTTTCATAAGGATTTATGGCTACTGAATTCATTAAATTTAGAAATTATCATGTCAATAAACACCTCTCATGTGAATGACTAAAAACTATTTGATGTTATTATGGTTTTAAGACTATATGTTTCTGTTTCATGAGCATAAACAGGGATTGACATTAGAAATGACCATATTTTTCAGATATGAGAAGTGGCTATACATTATATAAGGACATGTCCAGAATCAATTTTGGAATAGATTTGATAACAGGTGGTCAAGTTTTAGATTTAGGATCCCACTAGCTAAAACCCCATGATAATATTTTCCAAGAACATGACCTCAAGATGGAAACTATAGTTCATGATTTACACTATCGGAGGCATTAATTAATTAGGGGTAGGTTCATTGATTAAATGGAACACAAAATTCCTTAATAAATTTTCATAGATCATGATTTTAATCAAATCAAATGAGGTTGGGTATAATTCATAAATTAATTCAACATTGTTCTCTTATATACACCCATAGAGTGAAGTGTAGTATTTTATTATCGGATCAATAAGACTCAAACACAAGCTAACTGACAGACTAGTAATAGGTTGATGTTAATGGCCATGGTTTGTGAGAGTAATAGTGAGGAACAGTTTTTGGTGGGAATAATTTTTTAGAAACATTAGTAATGAAATCCTCCCTTATAGATTTTGTATGGATGAGACATCATTCAGATCCTGGAAGATTGGTCCTTTGGGAGAGTGTTATAAGTGAGAACCCACCATCAGATTGGTTAATTGATAAATATGATATCCAATAACATTTTTTGAATTTCACGAGTTTTATAGAAATATATGATGAATTGTTATAGAAATAACATGCCTATGTTTTTTAGTACACATTATTCTTAACAAGTTATACTAAGAAATATGTCACTTATATTGGTGGCCTTATATGAAGAGGATTATTGTGTGTTTTATCACATGGTTTCACACCTTTTACAATGTGAAGGTATCTTACTAGTGTCTTTCAATAAATATATAGCATTTTTTCAATACTAATTGGAAATGTGTTGATATCACTATGGTTTTCAGATCATACGTATCGAGAACCCATTGAAGTAGTAATGTCGTATGGGTGTTAATTGATTGGTTATCCAATGACACCAACTATCCTTTGATCATGAATACCTTTTCAATAAATGTTCTCTGGCGGCTTTACAATTTAATGATTTTATTCCTCTATGGTGTTCTCTAGTGTTTCTTATCAAAAAAGTTACTTGATTACATAATAGTTCGTTTATGGGATGTTGAATGCATTAGGGTCACAATTTCTTATGATTACAACATACCACCCTCAGAATGAAATTTAGTTTTATCATATGATATAAGTGACAGTGGACATGATCCATGTATGAAACCATGATTTTTAGAGATTCTGTGTAAATACACAAACCAAACATCTTGTTTTCCTACAATAACATCAATCAAGTAACTATTCAAAAAAGTTACCTGACTATTTCACATCAGTTCACTCACTGAGTAATGGTGGCCTGAGTAAGAATAAGGATAGATGATGGTGGATTTTAATAGAGTAAATTAGATAAATAGGATGGAACCAATGTAAAGATGAGTTTGTTTGGATATAACTTTAGGGATACTTCTTACATATCCCATTGTCTAGGAATCAATGAAAACATTATTCGGTAATGGGGCTATATGATGCATAGGGAGGTGGCTCATGGGAAATGGAGTACATGGATAAGGACTTGAAGGAAGTAGAACCTTTAGTTTGGGGCATGATCTTCCCAAAACAAAATGTCATGAAGGAAAGATGATAATGAGAAATAGATTGTGGTCTTGAACATTATGGAGGCTTCCTACGTACCACATTTCAATGGAATGGATCAAAGTCTAGGTACTTTAGGATGGGGGTAGTGAATTATGGTGTACACAAAATAATGTGACCCGAAGACCAACCATGGGATAATGTGTGGTTAAAGGACCTTTTTAAGTGGATCAATCTTATTTGGAAGAGTATCGTGATGTGTGGTGATTATGAATGATTAGATGAACTTGTGGATCAAAATACCTTAAGGAGTCGAATCCAGAACATGCATCCCAAAAAGATAATTTATCATATCCTGAGGGTACATCCGTAGAAGGGAAAACCATAGTTATTATTGGTTGGGATTGAACCTATAAGAGGTTTACTATGTTCCCTAAAGGGATAAAACCCTGCGTAGTTCAAAGGAGGATAATGTTTTACATACTGCAGCATGAGTGAACTGATGTGAAATAGTCAGGAAAAATGGATTGTGGGGAATGATGGGATTAAACATTAAAGAGGTTTCCTACATACCCGAAAGATATAAAAACCCTCATAGTTTGGGGGAGATGAGCATGGAGTTTATGAATTACTAGTATACCAAATAGTATTTCAAGTTCAATGTTTATTTTATCCTTACATGAGACATGCTAGGAGTGTGAAATAAGAGGTAACAGTATACCAAATAGTGGCATCAGAGAAGGGGTGACCATGAAGGATGGTTTCTAGCTTATATATAGAAAGAAGACTAGGGAGATTGAGATTGGAATTTACGTGAGGAGGGATGGATGATGAGGAGGATTATGTCTTATATTAATACTACTCAAGGTGCACATAATTAAAAACCAAAAATGTTTGGAGATGGAGAGGGATGGAAATATTGTTTATCACATTTGTGGTCCTCTTGAAAATTACACAAAATCCGTGATCACAATTTAACGTCATGTGTTGAGGATGTGGATTCTTGGATGATTGACTTCCTTTATCTTGGACAATAAGGATTCACTCCACTTTCCTAGGACATACATTACTTGTATGAACCCACACATTGGAAAGGGAAGGAAAAAAGAAATTACCGATGGGATACAGTTTGATATGTGTTTGATGAAGGGGTTTACATTATCATGGATATTTAAATAAGAAGTATATATTAGAATACTCATGAGAAGAATAATTTCGTAGGTAAATGAAACATGGATCGCAACTTTGGGAATCCTGAAATCATTGTGTGAAAACCGAAATGACCGCATGGAAGAGTTAAGTGAAAAATAGTGATATTATGTGCTAGTGTAGCTCAACCAATGGTGATATAGGATAAAGACAATTCATGTGTCCCAATGGAAGGGGTCCACGAAAGAATAGGAACTTGTACACACGATAAGGTGGTATGGGAGAGAAAGGCACTACACATGGACAAGTCATGATCACAAGAAGGTCCTTTTTCACTGAATTTACATAGAAAAAAATAAAATTGGCGAGGGTGAAGCCCTTGTGGGATCACATGATGGGGGACCCATGGGTGACCTGTTGCATAAGATAAAGTAACATGAATCCATGATATGCATGCAGTCGTAGAAGGTGTCGTCTTATGCACACAGGTGGGATGGTTAGATATCTGGACTGTTCTCTCAAAGGGAGGGGTACTCCTATATATATAGGCGAAAATATCAGTGGGATTACATAAGAAGTATGGAACTAAAGTGATCATTTGATGTCGATTGGGGTTGGAAGAGGATGGAATTTGGTAAAGTCCTTTTGTGAAACACTGTTTTTTATTTCATTTATCATACATGGTTGTTTTTTGGAGGCTAAAATAGAATATGGTGTTTGACAATGCATTGGGTAAAAAAGAGGTGAGGGTGTGGAATTCGGTCTTCCAGACATTCTTCCAATCTTGTGCTTGTCTACCATGTGATTCTTGAGATCAATCTATGAGTCAAATTATTTCTCTTACTTTTTCAAATAAGTATATGTAGGAAATCATTTAGAATTTAGTGAAAAAAATGCCTCTTGAAATCTATGAATAAAGATGACCAGAAGGTCAGGTTCCGAGGAAAACACTAAAGAGAAAAATGATTTTTTGTCTGAGCGCACATAATATCCCAATAAACTCAAAATGCATCTTGTGTGCTTACAGAAGATATGGTCCACACCTCTAAATATGTAGAGGGTACCAAGGCATAGTATTATAACTTTTTATATGACAGGAAAAATGCCCCCATGTGCGTATGTTTCGGCCTTTTGGTGAAAGAACCCAAATTCAATTAGTGTCTTACACACGTCCTCTAGTTATCATTCAATTTGGACATAGAAGGTAATTTACATGATTTTATTCCAATCTTGCATGTGACTATCCATCATGACATCCCAATCTCAATCTTTCACTCCAACACCTTTTTGCATCATGAATTTACTGAGATAGCTGGTGAACAGATTGCCACTAAGAGAGGGGAAGCTTCAGATACAGGAAGGGCCTATATGATCACAATCCCTCAAAATATTCCTTTTATAAGGTTATTATATGAGAATAATATGCATCTAGGTATGCTAACATAGGACAAAAATGATTACATTATGAGTGATACCCTTCTTCTATAGAATTTTGGCATCCTAGTTGAAGTGATCATTGCAAGTTCTGAGATTGACATGTCATAATAAAGGGTAATGCATGAGGATAATATTTCATTGTATAACATCATGAAAAATGGACAACCATTTAGGGAAACATGGGAAATTGTCATCCACAACCTGAATATGGGAACCTGGACTATCATTAGGGAGGACCGATTGCTAATGAATTTCTCACCCATTACACAATCTCTTTCTAAAGATGTGTCACTCAAGAGACTAAGGGATGGTAGAAGTAATGAGATCTAGGGTCTAGGGAGATTTTACCAGTGAGTGGGAATGGGGGTACAAGGTACAATAAACATGAGAGGAATTGATAGAATATATTCAACACATCGATCTATATGAAGATGTGTGGAAATCACAATTTCACTTCTATCATAATCAGGACCAGGCTTCAAAAATGTTTAGTAGGTGGTCTCCCATCACAATAACATTACACCTCCATAATTGGGTGGTCGGTATCATCAATTGAAAAATACACTATATCATAGGAATTCCTTTGGATGAGTTATGGTATGTTGAATTCTTATTAATGGAGAGCATATTCAAAAATGAACCACAAACCCCTATTCTCACATGGAATTTGATGGAGTAGGCCACAGATAGGTTATGGAAAAAAATATTACCCATCATGGTTCAAGAAGTTTCCCAAGACGGATGATAGAGTGAGGATTCTAAGACAAGTGATGTAGTGCATAAATGCATCACAATGTGTTAAGGACGGATAATATTTGGTGGTCCTTGAATTATGTGAATACCAATCCTGAGATTTTAGTGTGAATAAAAGTAATGATACACATGAGTGATACGATGGATTCTGTGCGGACTTCTTATGATGGTGGCTGCTACTAGTGAGGGAGATAGTTTTGGCGGTCCATCTAGAGATGTTGTTGATGGTCAAGATCATGACATCCCTCTATAGGGTCAATCTGGGAGTACATGTACTAGCCTTGATGTACAAAATCCTTGGGATCATTTTTTGAGGAGAGATTCCTAGGATGATCTTCGGATTATTCCATGTCCTTGGGGGTTGGGACATAGATCACTATGGAGAGTATGATTTCCCATATGTCATCCATCATCTATGAGATGTACTACAACCGTATTTAATGACTATAGATAGGGTCTGTCCATAATACTCAATAAAGAGGGGATTAATCTCTAGATTAGAAATAATGGAAACATTAACTTTCACCCATTCCACAACTTAGTTGTTCATATGGTGGATGACCTGTGAGTTCCAATGGAGTATAGGGAGTATCTGTGAAACATTAGAGATTTTTTTCTAGTATCCTAGATATATGTGAAGATATTTTGCGTACACAAAATTCCATAACCATACAGCAGACAATTCTAGTTCCTACAATTGATGCCGAAGAATGTATATATCGAGTTCAATGGAAGAGCTACATCCATATATCCTTCACCATATGTGTCCCATCTTTACAAAAACTGACTTCGGTGAAACAATAACGCTGCCCCTACCACTATTTATATTATTCTTTCGATAGAATATGTTGAACAGTGGTTAAAGAAACTGGGATATCTCAAAAACCCAAATGTTGAAATCATTTTCCAATCCATGTGTTTCGTTTGGTGAACACTTTGACAATAACTATCAACTAAAGAGATGTGGAGGAAACTAGTGTTCACTGATCATGATCTGTCGGTGGTTCAAAATATTCATGGGGTGAAAAGGGTGCATTTTCATTATTGACATGTGTACCAGACATCCATGGATGACTATGCATGCCAATGAGGGAAATATGTAGAACCAAATTTCTTGGCCAATGTAACGATTTTCAAGAACATAATCATGATGAAATGCCACCCGGGGATGTCAATGAAGAAGAAGAAGACAAATATTATTAATTAGAGAAGGAGGAATATGAGGAAGAATAAGAATATTAGGAGTAGGAGTCTATGAACAAAGAACACGGAGGTGAGGAGTCTTAGAGGAAAACGACCCTCTAGGGTATCCCATTAGAGAGCAGAAAAATTATAGAACTTGATGAGGAACTATCCAAACATCTCAATGTAAATCTCAAATACTATATATATTGGATGAATTTTCAATTATAAACCACATCCAATAACTAGAAATTTTCTAGTTTCTGAACACATTGGTGATCATGATCAGGGATCTGAATTATAGGGGAGAAATATATCGATCGATGCAGAATGGTGTCTCTCTGAGTCTATGTCTGGGGATGAGATATGAAGAGGCCCAATCATGGATGAAGCATCCAGAGTTGAACTAGCATAAGTGGATAATATTATTGCATTCGAATCCCAATATTTTCTTACTATTTCGAAAGAGTCTGTGCCAATCATTCTGTTAAGAAGTGTTGAGGGATCTCATGTGGCAGAAGTTCCTACACTAACTCATGCACTTGACCTGGATGCACTTATCTCTTGTAAGTATCTATTTTTATAGACCCACATCTGTAATTTTAGAATCATACTTTCCAAGGTACCCACTTTTTTTAAAATTATCTCAGGATGGGAATCTTGAAAAACTGATGTGTCCAGGGCTTCTTCAGGTTATCCGTTGGTGGTTGTACTTGTCCATGAGGAACTGACCCTTCTAGCATATCTAACCATAGCACACAGTGAAAAGGAAGTGGTGGTCATTTGTGATTCCACTTTTAGGGTGATTCCTAAAATAGGTAAGTGAGAAGATTCTTAAGAAGAGATGATTGATGAGGGTTTCCCGCATATCATTGATATGATCCCCTTAGAATGGATTTGAGAGAAATACTTTTCTGCTGAACACATATCCATATTCCTTGAATATAGAACTATAGATCCTGATGAACTGGATTATTCTGATCCTAACACATTTGGGGAGAGTAGTGTGAAATAGTACAAGGCATGGTCTTGTATCAAGTGCTTCATCAATATAACATAGGAAAAATGTTTAAGTCCTATGGGGTCACTTTTCACCTGACATCCCTTTCTCCAAGCCATAGTGGTGGATGCTTTCCATATCCAATATATGATTCATGGCTATCTTTTTAAGAAGATATGAGAAAGAAGCCAATTCATAAGAACCTTTTTGTGCTAGATTATGTCTAAAAGAGTCTAGAAGTTCCAAGAACTTAAGTTGTAAATTATAACCCTTGAATAGATGACAGGCTATCATGACACATTTTTCATCCATCAATCAGGGTTCATTGAATGATTGAGAGTATAGCTGGTAGAAGCCAATGAGAACAAGTGTAGGTGATCTATCAAATTTATGATCTCTAATATGAGTGAGAACGACCGCAGATAATGATTATTGAGTTTCCCTCTATTGATTTAGACGAGTAAAGGGAGCTTAGGAATCAGCAAGATACTTGGAGGCTACACTCCCGAGGGAAGCAACATTGAATCATTCACTCGAAGGAACTGATTTGTGAGGGCTTTGATTCGGCCAAACTCATGAAACATATTTTCCCTTCTTGGTTTCTAATACTATAATTCATGAAATTATATATATATATATTATTATTATTATTTTTAATATTAAATCTCAATTATAACTATGAAATAACCGAAGATCAAACCCTATGCTCATGTGGGTCATACCTGGTATGGGAACCAAGCGAAAATCACAAAATTATCAACTTTTTTAATAAGAGTTCTAGCTAACCATCAAATACTAAGTGTCTACTATTGTTGAATGACCACTAAGGGTATTCATTTTGAGAGAGACCACAATTAGAGGACATTCTTTCTATAGCAACCAAATTTCCTTTCCAAACATGATATAATACATGAGTGGGATAACACCGAGGGAGTTGGGATCAATCTAATGAAAGGGGAATGAAAACAATGAATTATGATCGAAAGAATTCTGAAAAAATTGGTTGAAGAATCACGATATGGGATGATTTTTGATTGAATTTAATATGTAGTATGTATACCACAATCATAAAATGGGGACAAAAAATGAGGACAAACTACTGACTAAATCTAAAAACATGATGCCAAACTATAAATGAAATCCTATATATTTTGGGACATTGTCCCAAAATAACATGTGAGCCAAAGTGGCATGAGAAAATTCAATTATGTGGTTTCTTCAGATGTGAAAGTGGATGATGATCCAAATAAAGGGTAATTAATGTGCGGAGGTGGATTGATGGAATGTTTGAAATAATTCAAATACTCGTGAAATTACACCTCGATGAACAATGTTCATTGGTGTGAGCACATTGGTCTGAAGAATGATCAAACCTATCTTCCAGGGTGATATTTTTAGTGATTTTTAGGTGATAGAAATGAAGATGTGAAATGCACTGGATAACCAACATTGTCGGAGATGGGATGCTTTGTAGTTACACATCATGCATGTGCAGATGATGCACCCCTAGTTTAACATCGTACAGTATGTAAAAAGAATATTCTAAATAAAAAAGGTAATAATGTTATGGCTTGGCCTGAAATCGATGATTCAGGTGTAATTATGTGTCCCATAAGATTGGTAATCAAGCCACACCTAGTTCCTGAGAAAATAGAGGACATTTAATATTTTATATTTTTTCTTTTAATATTGATGTATTTTATTGGAATAGCATCCCAAGATAAAAAGTTTGATTGTAGCTACAGGAATCATGACTACTGTAGGGCTTGAAAAGTGACATGGTGGTGACCAGTACCATGTATGATTTCCTTTCAATCGAGAACACCATAATGTTGTTTTTTTTCATTGTGTGGTCAATACAATTGTGTTACAGTTTATGGTCATATGAAATGATCAGCCCATTAGTTTGGATGTTGTGGAATTTAAAAAAAAGTTATTTATATTATGTGGGACAAGGAAACCGATTTTACCATTATATAGCATGGATGAAATAGATCTTATTATAATGTTATAGAACTCAATCCCTTTGGTTTCACAACTTTATATGGGTGTATTACCCTACCAAAATTCCTTATCCCATTTGAGAAATTCTTTGTGTGGGAAACAAGAATTTATGTCAGTATATCCCCATCATAAGAAAGTGTACAATAGTCAATGTTATATGTCAGAGGGAAAATCCCATCCCAAAAAACATTCATACTTGACATATGTGGATGCATGGAGAAATTAAACTATGGGTGTTGGGGACCCATAAAGAAATAATCTAATGAAAAATGAATCACTGAACATAATACATGTGACCAAATGATGGAGGCGTAATGATAGAGGATAACTGTTGGGAAAAAATCCCTCACGGTAAAATTGAGGAATTTTTTGGTTGGTTTTGTTTGTTGAAAAATCAGGTTTCCATGGTTATTTTTTGAGTTCCAAAGTTATTTTTATCAAATTATATTGAATATGATCCACAAAAAAGAATATGTAAAACTAGGAGGTGGTAAAAAATCATTCAAAAGGTTGTGATGTTTCCCAATGTTTGCAAAATTATTGGGTCAAAAAATTGTAGGATGAAGAAAAATAATATAAGGCCCCAACCTTAAGCCTTACTTAATCTTGAGTTATTACAAGATTACACATTGAGGATCTTTTCAGGTTTAGAGTTTTAGAGAATTATATCATGAAACTTGCATTACATTCCACATTTAAACAAAGTGGTTACATAAAAGACAGTATTCATTCTTCCCATCAACGGAAACATATTTAAAATAAAACATGGATTCTTTCCTGACACATCCTTGACATTATCATCACATCATGTACCTCTCCCTTGACCTGTGAAAAACATTTCAAAAACATGGGATGAGCATAAAAAGCTCAGTAAGGGTTATAAAAATATGGAAAGGAAACATGAGTTCATATATACATAAGAATGAAATCGTACTTTACCCATAAAACATAGGCACTTTAACATACCTCATCAAATCATGAATAAATCATAGAAATCATAAGACATAAAGGTAACTTGAGGCATTCATAACATTCTTACGTAGGGAGTAACCCTCTTGGTTACGTTTGGAATACCCATTACAGTATATTCCCTAAATATCTTCGGAGAAACCATAACGTTTCACTCCTTCACGTTACCCAATGCATTGGAGAGCTATATCGGGCTCACCCGCCCTTATTTTATCACATAACCACCCGTCTTCATAATAATTCCCAAGAACCTCAACATAATCGTATCACATAAAACATGCATAAAGGAAACATAACATTTCCACCTTTCAATCACAAGATATCAATACAACACATTGATATAAAAATATTATGAAAACTATTTTCAATACCAAAATAAAAGAAAATTAAAACATAGTATTTATTTTTCTTTTAAAAAGAAGGTATGGCTTGTAGAGGAAGTCGAAACTCAAATAACGGTCACGGCGGCAGAGAAGTCGTTGTCGCCGCATACTTACGACAAAAACATTCCCTTTTGTCGTTTAGTAAAATGCTTCGTATAAAAAATATTCCTTTTGGATAAATGTAAAAGTCAAAGGGGTTTATACACCGTATAAAATAAGGTTGTGTATAAAACAAAATATGCCTCAATGAAAGGAGATTGAGACGAATTCCCATACAAAGACGGTATCCTTGGGTTAATGACAAATCACTTACATAACTATGTGTGACAAACAAATACAAGAAATATAAGTGGGTATTAAGTGTAAAACAATCAGAGGAAATTCACACATAATCATAGAACGACATATTCAAGGTGTACAAGTTTATCCCGAAGAATCGAAATTGGGTTAAGAAGTTCCCTTGCAATAATTAGACAGCCTAACGGCGTCACTTCAAAATTCGGAAAAAGAGTTGATGAGAGATAAAAAGGGAATCTCTTAACTTGGACTTAAAATTTGCATCAATCAGGATATAGAAGAACATATCCCAACATAATAGTATGTGAATTAAAAGACATAACAAATGAAGTCATTTAAAAAGAGGAGGGTGAAAGGTTCCCTTACCGACATGGGTATCTTTCGAAACATACACCCCATGAAGGAAGGACAATACGAAATTGATGTAAATACTCATAAATGAAATAGTATTACACAATGAGTAAAATAATGGTCAGTAAATACACCACTCAATGGAAATTGTGGAAAATGTAGCATAAATCTCACGGGAATAAAAATGAGATGAAAAATCCCTTACGAAAACTCGGCAGCCTAACGACGCCACTTAAAACTTCCAAAAATGGATTGATGAGATCAAATAGGGTATCTCATTACATTACAATAAAATGTACAGAAAGAGGAATATAAAATAACATCCCCCATCATAACAAAGAGGACCTTAAAAGAAGTGACATAAAGGAGAGTACTTAAAGAGAAAGAGAGATGGTTAGATCTCTTACAAAAATTCGGCTGCCTAACGGCGCCACTCAAAACTTCAAAAATGGATTGATGAGAGAGAATAGGGTCTCTAATCATATGAACATAAAAATTATAGTAAGAGTAATATAAAATAATATCCCAATAAAAAAAAGATGAGCCTTAAAAAGAAAAAACATAAAAGAGTGTACTTAAAAAGAAAGAGAGGTGTAGGATCCCTTACTTCGGGTCCGACATGACTCGATCGTTCTTTAATCTCCTGAATAATAAACATTAGTTAATTTATACTTGATTAAGAACCTTTTTCAAGCTTATTATTCCTTTTATATAACTTATTTCCATGTTATAAACATTATGTAATCATTAAGTTAATAATGTTTGTTTTGTCGATATTTGGTTCTTAAGTCGAAAGTGGACTTCTTACAATTACATGTTGTTCATGGGGTCAAAGGTTCTTTATATCCAGAATTAAATTTCTGATTTGGATATCATATATATCTAGAATATACATGTATTTATAATATCACATAATCATTTAGAGGTAAGAAATGAAATGCACCGTTCATGGAGACGGTAAGCCGTACGTACGCATGAACGCTACTTTCATTTCTATCTCATACTTTAATGGAAAGAAATAATAATGATATATAGGTATATAATAATTCCAGTATAACATAATATATAATAACATTAAATCCATCCTTTATACGTCCCACATATGGCATTAACGAATCACATCACTTTGAGGGGGCAGTAGTCCGCACTTCCTAAAATGAAGATATCGTGTATACCCATAATGGAAGCCATAATGTTAAGCCAAAAATGAAAAATACAGAAGATTATGTAAAACATAAACATATTATATATCATATATAAATATAGTGACATCTTAATGGCCACCTTTGAAGGTGTTATATGAATGTTGAACAATCATCGTTTCGTGAGGAAAAAATTCGCCATCCACGGAAACAGTATGTTCTTTAACCCTTACATGTAAGTGTGTGTAATTCTAGCTCTAATACATATTATAAAAACATCCTAGTATATTGAGGATACTGTATTTGTTACAAAAGAAAAGAATAAAAATAGTTTAGGGTGTTGGAGAAGCAAAATAAAACAAAAGGACTCAAAAGAAGACATTACCTTAAAATCGGGTAACTCCCTTTGGTTTGAGCTCAAAGGCTTCCTTGGGAAGACTTCTGCCCATATTTAGGCTTCAAGGAGTAAGAGAGGGAAGTGGAGACACAAAATGGTCAGGGTTTGGCCGATACAAAGGCTTTGGGAGTGTGGGTAAGGAGGTTGAGGTGAGGGCCATTTATAAGAGGAGAGGAGGGGCACTCTTGGGAGGTAAAGAAAAGTCACTTTATTTTAAAATGGTATTCGGATTTAAGAGGTCCCACATTGATTTGTTTCGATGATAAGGTGAAAAGGGTTCCAAATCCACTCATCCAATAGGTTTTGGACATGTTTAGGTCTTAGATATTACATTATCTTTCCATTTTATTTAAATCGTTAAACAATGAGGTCATCGCTACCTCATCATGATGTCATAAATAATTTAATTTATTTAATGTCTAAAAATTATAAAAAAATTACTATGATGTAGAAAATCGTTTTAGATTTCCAATGACTATTTATAGTCAAAAATAAGACTTTTATAACCCCATGTAAAAATTGTTTTAGTAAAACATCTCATGTTTGTGTCATTTTTACTTTAACATTAAATAAAAAGTTATTTATGTCATTTCCCAGCCAAAGTGGCTCCATGGGGTCCCCAAGATGACCCATGGGTTTTCTTGGTCGGCCATGACACATCCAATGAGGTTAGGACATGTGTCAAGTTCATTTCATATTATTAAAACATTATTTTCACCTTAAACTACACTAATTACCTCTAATCGCGATTAAAAACTTAATAATTGACTATTTACCAAAAAAATATTTTTATCCCATTGAACCAAATTTTACTTCTTAATGACAACCATGTATGTCGGATTTTTAAAATTCAAAACACAAAGGTGGAAAATTTTCATTTAAATGGAAAATCAGTTTTTATAAGTACCACTTACTGGTTTCACTATTCATCAAAAATTGAGATTTTTCAGAAAATTACCAAAAATTCACCCTAAGCTATATTTGATATTCCGAATTCAAAAATGAAGTCTATTTTAAAAAATTAAAAACATATAAGTCACATTAATTAATTTAATAATTAATTTCTGCTGTCATGACAAATACCATGTTTTTATGAAATAAAAAGTATCAAAAGATTGACACTAGTTTAAGTCCGATTTCAAAGTGAAATTAATTCCAAAGACCACTATTGGATTTAATGGTAAAAACTATATTCTAATTTCACTTTAAAACCAATTAAAAATATAATCTAATCATATAAATAAATTAGACTAAAAAGAGGTTTTGAATTAAAATACAACATTTTACACTTTTCATTAAAAAATGTACTTTATCGGAAAGATACCAAAAATTTACACAAAGTAAATTTTGATGTCCCAATTCTAAAGAAGAGTTTTATTTGGTCCAATAGAATTTAGAAGAGTGAACAAAACTATATTTAATGACGGTTCACCATCAAATGGCGATAAGTGAACCTTTAGTGAAAACTAGGGCATATACGCCTAAAATTGAATTCTTTCTGTATTTTAAGCCTTTAGCTTTTATTGGATAAATGTAAAAACTTTTAAAAACATATATAATCATATTTTAGTTATTTATATCCATTACCACCAATACAACGGCAACATGTTAACTGCCATTTAAAATAATATTATTTTATTATTAGAGTGCAACGTAAGATTCCCAAGAAACTCGTTGTTGCGTGTTGGGTACGCCATCGAGCATAGCATCCCCTTTAAAGTCATATTAATATTTTATTCACAAATATGGATAAATATGAAAATGTCATATTCTTTATTTACCTGGGGTGTTACATCCTTCCCCCCTTTTAGGAATTGCGTCCTCACAATTTTAAAATTGGACTTGGAAACATCCTTGAATGTCCCACATCGGAAGAAGAGTCGGTAAAACAATCACTTTAAAATAAAGAAAGATAAGTACAAAGGTCACCCGAGTAAACCCATACTAGGATTCCAAGTATGAAAACATGGACATGGAGGAGAAAAAATAGGTTCATGTTCTGATGGAGAGTGATAGAAAACATGTTTAGGAGAAAGTTAACCACAAGAAAATCACAAACTTGTGATGGGTTAAACGGTATTCCATTCCCCTGTAGGAAAAGTTAATAGACAACATTTTTGTTTTAAGTTACTTTTTATTGAGGAATTTATTCATAATGAAACATAATCACTTATCATGTTGACTTTCAACTTTTATTAGATTCCTTACACAAACTCATATTTTCTCCAAAAGACGAGTATTTAGGAAGACTTGTTCACATTAAGAGTAATATAATCAACTTCTAGAGAGTCACCTAATCCACAAAAGAGAACTATAGACTTCCGATGTCTTTAGACTTTAACCAAAACCAAAACCAAAAAGGTTAGTACAAGATCAGATAATCCAGAAAAGGATAACCCTTTATAAAAATAAAATCTATTCTTAATCTCCAAAATTTGTCCAACAAAACCCAAAGTTCAACGAGGACCATTCAATAATCAATTTGTCCATAAAATTCTTTAAAGTAAACCAAACTAAGATTGAAACCCAAATATTTGAAGGATTTAGTCACATAGTCTTGCAAGTTAAATCGTAACATTTATCTCCAAACAACATCAGTTGCTCTTAATGTCTCATATTGAAAAGTAATTAACCTAATCACATATCCTCGATTATAGGTTAATCATTTCCATAAGAAACCCAAAATAAACTTACTCTTGATTCCTAAAATCATACAACTAAAAGGAATCAGTCAAACTAACCAGTAACTTCACGTAGTCCAGTGGTAGGAGATAAATACCAGTTGCACTTTGGTTGTGGGTTCGATTCCCGCAGCTTTGTCCGACGCGACGGGTTGTCACACGGTCTGCGTGTTGTCCTTTTTCTAAAACTATATAATTTTTAAAACATTCCCCAAAAAGAGATAAAATCATCAAAAATGATCATAACATATTTTAACCTAAATTTTATCTCATGCCTTTTATTTTCCATCATATCATATAATAACTGATAATTACCTCAAAAGTAAGGATCATATAAACTCTAATGGTTACCTTTATAATTATTACCAGAACTTCAACATCGATTGGTCATCTCATACATGATGAATTACAGAACATACCAAGGTTCAAGTGGTTGATCATTACTCCTTGATAGTTGGTTTAGAACAACCACGAGTTTCCTCATTGAATCCTCCATTTTATCTAGTATCTTAATCATAGAACCACCACAGTTTCCTTCAAACCTGTTGTCTCTTTGGTGCCTGCTAGATCCAGCCATTTACTAAAACCAAAAAGGAAAGTGTGAGTAAATCAACAAACCCATCATGTACTAATGAGGAAGGTAAACACTAAGATATAATTACTCATTCACTTTATCTAAAACTAGGACTCTTTCTGAAATCCTAACCATTATGGTAATGTCACTTATGCTTAGAGAATACCCTAACCCCTAAAGTTATCTAAACTGACCTTTGATACCAACTATAAGGCCCCAGCCTTAAACCATACTTAATCTGGAGTTATTACAAGATTACACATTGAGGATCTTTTCAGGTTTAGATTTTTAGAGAATTAGATCATGAAACTTGCATTACATTCCACATTTAAACAAAGTGGTTACATAAAAGACAGTATTCATTCTTCCCATCAACGGAAACATATTTAAAATAAAACATGGATTCTTTCTTGACACATCCTTGACACTATCATCACATCATGTACCATTCCCTTGACCTGTGAAAAACATATCAAAAATGTGGGATGAGCATAAAAAGCTTATTAAGGGTTATAAAAATATGGAAAGGAAACATGAGTTCATATATACATAAGAATGAAATCATACTTTACCCATAAAACATAGGCACATTAACATACCTCATCAAATCATGAATAAATCATAGAAATCATAAGACATAAAGGTAACTTGAGGCATTCATAACATTCTTATGTAGGGAGTAACCCTCTTGGTTATGTTTGGAATACCCATCACAGTATATTCCCTAAATCTCTTCAGAGAAACCTTAACGTTTCACTCCTTCGCATTACCCAATGCATTGGAGAGCTATATCGGGCTCACCCACCCTTAGTTTATCACGGAACCACCCGTCTTCATAAAAATTCCCAAGAACCTCAACATTATCGTATCACATAAAACATGCATAAAGGAAACATAACATTTCCACCTTTTAATCACAAGATATCAATACAACACATTGATATAAAAACATTATGAAAACTATTTTCAATACCAAAATAAAAGAAAATTAAAACATGGTATTTATTTTTCATTTAAAAATAAGGTATGGCTTGTAGAGGAAGTTGAAACTCATATAATGGTCACAGCGGCGGAGAAGTCGTTGTCGCCGCATACGTATGCCAAAAACATTCCCTTTGTCGTTTAGTAAAACGCTTCGTATAAAAAAGATTCCTTTTCGATAAAGGTAAAATTCATAGGGGTTTATACACCGTATAAAATAAGGTTGTGTATAAAACAAAATATACCTCAATGAAAGGAGATTGAGACAAAGTCCCATACAAAGACGGTATCCTTGGATTAAGGATAAATCAGTTACATAACTATGTGTGACAAAAGAATACACAAAATATAAGTGGGTATTAATTGTAAAACAATCCGAGGACATTCACACATAATCATAGAAAGACATATTCAAGGTGTACAAGTTTATCCCAAAGAATCGAAATTGGGTTAAGAAGTTCCCTTGCAATAATTATACAGCCTAACGGCGTCACTTCAAAATTCAGAAAAAGAGTTGATGAGAGATAAAAAGGGAATATCTTCACTTGGACATAAAATTTACATCAATAAGGATATAGAAGAACATATCCCAACATAATAGTATGTTAATTAAAAGACATAACAAACAAAGTCTTTTAAAAAGAGGAGGGTGAAAGGTTCCCTTACCGACATGAGTATCTTTCGAAACATATGCCCTGTGAAATAAGGACAATACAACATTGATGTAAATACTCATAAATTAAAGAATATTACACAATGAATAAAATAATGGTCAGTACATACACCACTCAATGGAAATTGTGGCAAATGTAGCATAAAACTCACGAGAATAAAAGTGAGATGAAAAATCCCTTACGAAAACTCGGCAGCCTAACGACGCCACTTAAAACTTCCAAAAATGGATTGATAAGATCAAATAGGGTATCTCATCACATTACAATAAAATGTACAGAAATAGGAATATAAAATAACATCCCCCATCATAACAAAGAGGAGCTTAAAATAAGTGACATAAAGGAGAGTACTTAAAGAGAAAGAGAGAGGTTAGGTCTCTTACCAAAATTCGGCAGCCTAACGGCGCCACTCAAAACATCCAAAATGGATTGATGAGAGAGAATAGGGTCTCTCATCATATGAACATAAAAATTACTGTAAGAGTAATATAAAATAATATCCCAATAACAAGAAAGATGAGCCTTAAAAGGAATAACATAAAAGAGTGTACTTAAAAAGAAAGAGAGGTGTAGGATCCCTTACCTCGGGTCTGACTTGACTCAATCATTATTTAATCTCCTGAATACTAAACTTGAGTTAATTTATACTTGATTAAGAACCTTTTTCAAGCTTATTATTCCTTTTATATAACTTATTTCCATGTTATAAACATTATGTAATCATTAAGCTAATAATGTTTGTTTTGTCGATATTTGGTTCTTAAGTCGAAAGTGGACTTCTTACAATTACATGTTGTTCGTGGGGTCAAAGGTTCTTTATATCCAGAATTACATTCCTGATTTCGATATCATATATATCATATATATCTAGAATATACATGTATTTATAATATCACATAATCATTTAGAGGTAATAAATGAAATGCACCGTTCATGGAGACGGTAAGCCGTACGTACGCATGAACGCTACTTTCATTTCTATCTAATACTTTAATGGAATGAAATAATAATGATATAGAGGTATATAATAATTCCAGTATGACATAATATATAATAACATTAAATCCATCCTTTATACGTCCCACGTGTGGCATTAATGAATCACATCACTTTGAGGGGGCGGTAGTCTGCACATCCTAAAATGAAGATATTGCGTATACCCATAGTGGAAGCCATAAAGGTAAGCTACAAATGAAAAACACATAAGCTTAAGTAAAAAATAAACATATTATATATCATATATAAATATAGTGACATCTTAATGGCCACCTTTGAAAGTGTTATATGAGTGTTGAACAATCATCGTTTCGTGAGGCAGAAATTCGCCATCCACAGAAACAGTATGTTCTTTAACCATTAGATGTAGTTGTGTGTAAGTGTAGCTCTAATCCTTATTATAACAACATCCTAGTATATTGAGGATACAGGATTTGTTACAAAAGAAAATAATAAAAAGATTTTAGGGGGTTGGAGAAGCAAAATAAAACAAAAGGACTCAAAAGAAGACAATACCTTAAAATCGGGTAACTCCCTCTAGTTTGAGCTCAAAGGCTTCCTTCGGAAGACTTCTGCCCAAAGTGAGGCTTCAAGGAGTAAGAGAGGGAAGTGGAGAGACAAAATGGGCAGGGTTTGGACGAGACAAAGGCTTTGGGAGTGTGGGTAAGGAGGTTGAGGTGAGGGCCTTTTATAAGAGGAGAGGAGGGGCACTCTTGGAAGGTAAAGAAAAGTCACTTTATTTTAAAATGGTATTCGGATTTAAGAGGTCCCACATTGTTGTGTTTCGAGGATAAGGTGATAAGGGTTCTAAATCCACTCATCCAATAGTTTTTGGACATGTTTAGGTCTTTGATATTACATTATCTTTCCATTTTATTTAAATCGTTAAACAATGAGGTCATCGCTGCATCATCATGATGTCCTAAATAATTTAATTTATTTAATGTCTACAAATTATTAAAAAAAATAACTATGATGTAGGAAACCTTCTTAGCTTTCTAATGATAATTTATAGTCAAAAATCTTACTTGTATAACCCCATGTAAAAATTGGTTTAGTAAAACATTTCATGTGTGTGTCATTTTTACTTTAACATTAAATAAAAAGTTATTTATGTCATTTTCCAACCAAAGTGGCTCCATGGGGTCCCCAAGTTGACCCATGGGTTGTATTGGTCGGCCATGACACATACAATGAGGTTAGGACATGTGTAAAGTTCATTTCATATTATTAAAACATTATTTTTACCTTAAACTACACTAATTACCTCTAATCGCGATTAAAAACTTAATAATTTACTATTCACCAAAAAATTATTTTTTTCCCATTGAACCAAATTTTACTTCTTAATGAAAACCATGTATGTCGGATTTTTGAAATTAAAAACACAAAGGTGGAAAAATTTCATTTAAACGGAAAATCAGTTTTTATAAGTACCACTTAGTGGTTTCACTATTCATCAAAAATTGAAGTTTTTCAGAAAATTACAAAAAATTCACCCTATGATATATTTGACATTCCGAATTCAAAAATTAAGTATATTTTATAAAATTCAAAACATATAAGTAAAATTAATTAATTTAATAATTAATTCCCGTTGTCATGACATATAGCGTGTTTTTATGAAACAATAAGTATCAAAAGATTGACACAAGTTTAAGTCCGATTTCAAAGTGAAATTAATTCCAATGACCACTATTGTATTTACTGGTAAAAATATATTCTAATTTCACTTTAAAACCAATTAAAAAGATAATCAAATCAAATAAATAAATTAGATTAAAAAGAGGTTTTGAATTAAAATACAACATTTTACACTTTTCATTAAAAAAATGAACTTTATCGGAAAGATACCAAAAATTTACACAAAGTGAATTTTGATGTCCCGATTCTAAAGAAGAGTTTTATTTGGTCCAAAAGAATGTATAAGAGTGAAAAAAAACTATATTTAATGACGGTTCGCCATCAAAAGGCGATAAGTGAACCTTTAGTGAAAACTAGGGCATATACGCCTAAAATTGAATTCTTTCTGGATTTTAAGCCTATATCTTTTATTGGATAAATTTAAAAACATATATAATCATATTTTAGTTATTTATATCCATTCCAGCCAATAAAATGGCTACATGTTAACTTCCATTTAAAATAATATTATTTTATTATTAGAGTGCAATGTAAGATTCCCATGAAACTCGTTGTTGCGTGTTTGGTATGCCATCGAGCATAGAATCCCGTTTAAGGTCATATTAATATTTTATTCACATATATGGATAAATATGAAAATTTTATATTCTTTATTTACCTGGAGTGTTACAAATAATTTTTGGAAAAGGAAGTTGCATGAATGTGTTAAGGAGGATAGTAATGTTGCACATAGTCCATTTTTAAGATCATTGTATAAAAATATAGAAATGGATAGATGTGATCCCAAGTTTTGTAATAGCATGAATGGTGCATTTAAGTGAGCTTGCACGATGGATTCTAGCATGGATGATAGTTGCATGCTCGGGGGAAAAGTTTTGTGTAGTGTGTGAAGGGTCAAAAATTTTCAAATAAATAGTAGAATAAACCGCTCATTTTAGGATGCATAACACTTATATATAATTGAATCTCTAGATCGCACAAGTGGTGAGTTTAATGCAAATATTGATTTCCCACAAAAGTTTGGATTTCCACGCAAGATAACCGCTTAGTGAAAGAAGTTTGTTACACACAAGAAATGACTTTTGTGACTATATTTTTTTCAAGTGAGTTGTGCATAAGTATAAATCAATTTAAAATATAATTTTTGACAAATAAGGAACATGTTGCATACAAATCATTAAAGTATCATGCAATACATCCATGTGTTACGAAGAAGTTTTATGTTTACCAATACATTTATGGTAAGGAAATATTTATCAGGGAGGAATGATAGAAATCACAAAGGAATATACATACAATGGAGGATGTATTCATTATTGATAATGAAGATACCAATATGTCTTTAAATTATGAGGGGGTCCCTTACAAGATAAGTCATCAAAAAAAGAGGAAGACGATGATCCATTCCACTAGTACTATGTTAGAGAAAGAGATATAGAGTGTTACACAAGGGAATTTTGTGAGGAGACAACAAATCTTGTAAATGATGTGACCATGGTCATAGAAGTGATCTATCTTGAACAACAATATTGGTGGGGAGACTAAGTGGATTTTGTACAATCGAAACATTTTTGTTGTATATTCCTTGGATATAACACAATGAGGATGAACCAAGTAAAAATACCTATGTCCTTGTTATTGATTTATTGATTTAATTTTAGTTCATTATTATTAGAGAATTTTGTAAATGAAATGTTCAATATTAACATTATTGAGTTTATTATGAGACCTTTTTAATAAAGTGTTCAAGATCCAGTGGGGTTGGATGAAGTTTTAAAGGAATATGCATACCCTAATTCACCCCTATAATGGTATCTATTCCCCCTTGGTACTAAAAATAACTATTGACCATTTTCGAGACATAGTATTAATGTCATGTAACGTGGGATGGGAACAAAAACATGAGGTTCGACCGCTAACCATATGTAAAATGGGGAACCGTTATCAAGATGATGGTTTAGATCCTCTTGGAAATTGGCCCCGAACAGTAGGTGATGCATGATTTCGAGCATCCGTACCATTATGGGGTTCCTTTAGATGTGAAAGATGATGGAAAGACAAATAAAAACATTCCTAAGGCATGAATGTACTCGCGATGTTTACCAGCATGAAATATGGATGATGCGAGGATGAGTTCCCTCTAGGGAGGCCCATGGGGTGTATATTGAAAACCAAAAGTGAATGAGGACCAAAGTGGAATCAGAACCACCCCGTACCTCTAGGAGAAACTCAGACCAAAAGCTAAAGATGAAAGGATTGGTGGCTAGACCACCGATCAAAAGTCCAGGTGTTACTACATATCCCAAAAGGATTTGAAACAAGCGTTTTGTTGTTCTTGAAGGAAGGTGGGTAAAATGGTCAATACTAAAAAGGGGAAATATCCTCTAAAATGGTTAAAATCATGGTTGTTACAAATTTTATGGTCATTAGAACATAGACACAAAAATCCATTGTTTAATGTTGTAGTTTTCAGACCAAAAAATAGGGATTCTAAAGGGGAAATGTTTAGTGATGTTCTATGAAGTATCCAAATGTGAATGAAGAAATTATAGATCCACACCACAATGCACACTCCTAGGAGATCACTCAAACAAAGATTGGTGAGATAAAAAAAGATAAAGATTATGCGGCTGGACCTAGAGACAACAAGTTCTAACATCACTATGTATCCCACAAGGGTGAGAATAATGCCACCCATATATCATGAATAAATTTTTGGAAAATGGAAAAATGAAAAAATGGAAAATTTTTTCTCAAGTGATGAAATCATAGTGTTGTTTAGTTTTTCATCATGTAGCTTGGATGAATAACATTATGTTTAACATCATCTGATTAGGAAGATGATGATTTTACTTTATGGTCATAGATATCAGACCTTAAGTGTGGTTTTCCAGGAGGAAATGTTTAGCGAGGTTCCATAAAGAAACCACACATGAATGAGGTCCAAAGAGGATGTAACACTGGACCACAAACTCCCTCATAAAATCTTGTGAATAGTTCAATATCATGATGCTTTTACTTGAGATTTGAATTCTAGTACAATCTCTTAGAGTTCAAACCATAGGATATGAAGAATCTTACATTCAGGAATAAAACATAACAAGATCCTAAAGCCGGTGTAATCCATGATCAGTGTGGGAAACGAGGGGCAGAGAAGATCTTTACAGAACATGTAATAATACAAAAAGGGAATGGAGTTGTAGAGTCCAGGATGAACCGATGACATCAGTCAGCCCAATAAATGTACATGGATGCATATAGGGATAAAACTTGAAGTGTTCAAGATCATCAAGGATATAAGGATGTGGAAAATAATGTGAATCATGATTCCTAATATTTAGGACACAGTGGGATTATAATAACAATGGAGGATAACTACTGACCATATTCGATATAGAGTATCTATATTTTCTAACCTTTGATGAGAATAAACACCTGAGGTCTTGCTATTTACCATATTTAAAATGCAGAAACATTCTCCAAAATTTCAGTCAAAATCATCCAGGATGTTGGTCCATGATTGTAGGTGATTCATGATGACAACCATTCTTATTTTTAGTGGCCACTTTTGATGGGTAAGAAGATGCAGACCCAAATAAAGGTGTATATAGAGCATGGAAATAGAATGATCGAATGTCTATGAAAAATCAAAAAAATCAATGTTCTATACCAAAACCCATAGGTTCAAGTTAATTAATTATAATAGAGGTTGTGGGATTTAAGATAGGGTGTTTGAATCAAGAAGACAAGTGGAGAAAAGAGACAAAACGTGATGATGAACTGGGGTTGATCGGGTTAAAAGAATGTCTTGGTTTTCTAAAATATCCTACAGGGTTGTGAATAAATACATATGTAGTTCATTATGTTTAATGTATTTAAAAATCATAGATAATGAACATGGGTTTCAACGTAGTTTGTCATAGTGAAACTGTGATATTTGGAAGGGGATGGTATCCCAAAGGGGATGTGTGTTTTGGGGTAAAATAAACCATACATGAATGAGGAACAAGAAGGTCTCAAATGACACCAAACACTCACATTAGATATCTCATGACAATGGTGCTGAGAGGATGGAAGAACATAGGTCTAGAAATGGTAAAAAACTACAGGATTTTCTATGAACCCAATAATAATGGAAATCATGTCATACATAGTTATTCATGCTCGGTGTAGTTTATCGTCTTATAGTAAGGATTAAAGAACAATTTAGTGTCATGTGGGATGTGGGAGTTCTGTCGTCGTATAAGAAAAATGGACACTTTACTTTTTTTTATTTAGGAAAAACCATAAATGTTATACAAATTAATGTATTATAGGTAGGGAAAAATTGTTTAACATCCTATGTCATGGGAGATATCTTAGTTTCAGGTCATTGAAATCGAACCATATGGTGAGGCCAATAGGGTCGAAAAGGCATATGATCCGAGGAACCCGGGGGATAGGACTCAAAGACAACATGTCCAAGAGTTACTACATATCCCATAATGATGGGAATCAATCCATTAATAGTTAATGAATGTCATAAAGTTTAACATCATGTGGTAATTATGAGATAGATGAAAATTCATAAATGAGGGGACATGCAGTTGTTGTATACCACACATGAATAAGCATCAAAGAGCTCCTATGACACAATACATCCTCTCCCGGGGATTCCTGCCAAAAATATTGAAGGATGAATGGATCGATAAAACCAAGGTTGTAGCCAAATACAATTAGTCCATGAATATATTAATATCCTATAATTATGGGAATCGACCCATACACAGTTCTTGAGTTCGGTGCAGTTTAACATCATGTAGTAAGGATGAGACCAAAGAGAGATCATTAAGGGAGGCACATGTTGTGAATGCAATAAACTGAACAAGAATGGGAACCGAAGAGATTTCAAACCACACCACGATCTCCAAATAAATAACATAGGACAAGGTTCTGAACAGATATAGTAACTATGGAAACATGGGGGTTGGACCCGATGATAAAATATCTGGGAAGTCTTACATATCCCATAAGGATGGGAAACAAGAAATACATATTTCATGAATGTATTTAACTATAAAATCATGTGTTAAGAATGTGGTATAACTTCGTGAAAATATTAATTTATTTTGGGACATGAAAAAAGGTCAGTTTACTTTAACGTTGTGTAGGACACACATGTAGTTTAACGTCATGCAGGACACCTCACAGTTTAACATCATGCATGAAAAAATAGATCATTGTTTATGGTCTCAAATCACAGACCATAAGGGATTGTTTTTTCATTTTTTCAATTTATTTTAATGCATGATGAGAACTCACTTGTGGGATGTACTTCATGAGGAACTTTGTTTGGAGGTATGTGTAATCAGGACACCATCCATACTTATTAAAGAGTATTCACTATTGGGGTAAACCTAGTGAGTAACATATGGTCCCTCCCATATGTGATATTCATTTGGTGGAATCTTTTATGGTATCATCGTTGTTCTTAGGGGAATAACTGTGTCACCCTAATGAAAGGGTCAGAGTATTTTTTTTTTTTGAATTATCTAGCTATCTGGTTCTAGTGTCTCTCCAAATTATACAATTCCCGGAGAATATTCTAATTGAGGGCCTCCAGTTCAGCAATACACACTTTTTATACCATGTTTGATGTTTTCTGATCATAGATAAAATATGAATCTAGATGTGTAGAACTTCTTATGATCCATACACCCCGGAAAATGGGGTCACCTGGGTGGAATTATTATTCAACATCTGATATGACCCTAGAGCATTGTTTAGATTTTCTGGTAAAATTTTCTTGTTTCGTAAAACCATATTTTTCAAAACTTTTACAGTTGGTCTTGTTGAATTAATTGATTTACGTCTTTTATAGTTCATTTTAGTGATATGTATGGTTGGACTTGATGTTTTACATGGAATACAATTTTGTTAGCTCTACTACTAAGAAATTGGTCTCTTTGTCAGTGATTATGGTATGAATGACTCTGTTTCGATGGATGATGTTGGAGCTCATGAAATACATGATATAAATTTTCTTTATTTCAATGAGTGGAATCACTTTTCCCACATTTAGGAGTTATCAATAATAGTTAAAATGACCATGCACTGGGGATATGATGCTGGTGGATATGGTCCCATGACATCGGGACCTCAGACCAGAAGTGTTCAAGAGTACATGGTATTATATAGGGGGCTCAGTGGTCGATGAAATTTTTTTTAATGGTTCTAACCTTCCTGGAACATCATTGTGAAATTGATATAGTCGAAAACCATGGTGGGCTATAATTAGCCAAATCTTCGAATCTGGTAGGAGATTTTTGACTCGGTTTCATGAGCTCTGCATGAACTAGCATGTACATCCCACATATCCTTGGGAATCTAATCTCCTTGAATATAGTGGAGTATTACTCCATCGAACACACATTTATAAAGTATCTATATAAGGATGGGAACACACTAAATTGTGAACTTTAGTACATTCCAATGGATTATTTCGTATTCTGCTATGTCTATTTGTTGATTTTCATGTTGGAGGTACTCAAAAAAAAGATATAGTCCTAACATGGGCCTCTTCTTCTGTAGTAGGGGGACTATGGGATCATGGAGTGGAAGCATCAGTGGTAAGACAATTTACATGAAGGCTATCAACATTTTCCAGAGTGAAGGGAGTCAGGACCAACTAATTTTCCATATGGATAATCAAGTCATTCAGCTAAGGCTCCGCGTCACACATGAGAAGGATGGACTAGGAATCATCATAAAAATTAAATGATAGAGAAACATGATTGATTTATAGACAATAAGGGAACATGTCCATAATCTAGTTAATGCACCCTAATAGGGGACCATGTTTCGGCTTCCTGACAACATAGTCATCATTGATATTCATGATCACTGGCTCAGAGTCCGCTTTCACCTGTATGTGGGGAACAACAATCAGAAGGGACATCTCGAGACCATTGATCAAATCCTGATACTCCAACTCTTTATTTGTACAACATTCTGACAAAAATAACAAATAGAAAAAAACATCCCATGTTGGCGTGTTGAAGATGATTTCCTTGCCTACTATATTATGCCAAGGATCATTGAGTCTCCAGTTTTTGGGGCTCTATAAGGCACAATATAAGTTCATATTTTTAGAAAAAATTCCCATATCAATTGAGAGGATGGCCTTGTCTAGAAAATAAAGATCCAATGACTGCTCTATAGGGGCCGAATGGGCGGCTAGAAAAGTTTCCAATTCCAGACCCTTGGTAGTTTCCTACAAGACAAACCTAATGTCGAACTAGTAAAGGTTCACTACCCAGTTATCTAGATGGCCTATCAACATAGGGAAGTACATTATATACATCAGCGGAACCACACAAGACACCAAATATATCTCATAATGCTATTAATAATGCCACAACTTATACACTATGAATACCAGTGAAAGGAAGCGCTTCTTGATAGAGGAATATATGGTCTCTCGGTTGAGAATCATATAGATGAGATAATACAAATAATTCTCTATCCCTTAATTTTCTTCCGAGTGAGATGTGTGTCAAGGGATATTTATAAGGATGTTACATAGAGGGCAAGTGGATTTCCAGTGATGTGTGGCATCAGAATCAGAGGATATACTATATATTACTTCATATCCTCAAAATTGGTATGGAACTCTTCATCCGAATGATATATGACACATTTCATCATGATTCTAGAAAAGGGATTACACTTTCCAGAAATATTCATAATGAGTTGGCATATGCTGCCTGAATCGCCTTGAAATCCTTATAGCTTTTGAGTGTTTCTTAGAGTAGGCATCTGACTGATGCCCTAGATCTTATGTTGATCAATCTTGATGCCTCTGAATTTAATGATGAATCTGAGGAAGACTTCAAAGGGAATCCAGAAGGTATGATTCAATGGGTTCATGTTCATATAGAAATCACGGAAGAAGCTGAACACTTTCTCAAGATCTCTGAGATGGTCCTGATGCGGATGATATTTGACCGGAAAATAGATCCATAGAATTTCACCAACACCCCAAGGATCATTTTCAATATCTATTTCATAGAAAACTGATAAGTAGATCCTTCATTATTCAATCCAAATCACACTTCTGGATTGTTGTATGTTCCATAAGACACCATACAGGTGTTTTATTTTTCATCCTCATGGTCTATCAGTATTTTATGACACCTAGAATATCCATCCATAAAAGATAGATATTTAAAACCATATGTGGAATTAAAAAAATTATCTATCATAGGAAGAGGAAAATCACCCTCTAGTTAGTGATGGTTGATATTTCATAATTCGATGATGAATCTGATTTGTATATTAATTAGTTTGGAAGGTACGACATTAGAACACCATCTGGAGAATTATACTTCAATGAAAAGGTTTTCTTCGATGAAATAATCATCATCACCCGCCACCATGGAACCGTTAAAAGGTTGCATTCCCATCGCGGCTTTTTCAACTCTTGACGGAACACCAGGTGACCAGGGCAGTGGATGAATACCAGAGTATCTAGTCATTGCGTCTCATTATAGGTCCATGAAATTAAATCATGATGCTTATTAAAATAATCCACATACAATTATTGTTCTTCAGAATGCATAATTGTTCTAATCAATATTGGACTCATGTATTCCATAGTAACAACGTTTAAATGCACCAAATCATCGACGGTAATGGAGAAACCTTCATAAAATGTACATGGAATTATCATCAAATTCATCCTCCTCGTCTGAGGTGAGACGGTCATCAGTAGGAGGAAATTATTTTGAGTTAACTGACCTTGTAGGAATGATGGTACTGGAATGACAGGTAGTTAGATCTTTATAGGGAGACTCATACAGTACTGATACCATCAAAATGAATGATTTCATCCAAATTCCATGAGATCTTCAACTCAATAGGCCACACTTGATAATATCACACCAGAAGTGGAACATCAACTTTAGTCAGTTAAACGTGGATCAACGGAAGAAGAATGTAGGTGAATTTCTGTTTCCATGGGTGAACAACTTAATACCTTATAGGGGTAATGGGATTGGAATCACATGAGACGATTCGTATAGGAGTACAATGTGATAATACAATAATCATTGTAACTGAGAACATGATTCTCACTTCTATCAAAAACAACAAAGTAGTGCTCAAGTAATGGATTTTTGATTCTAACTGGTGAATCAAGAGGCTTACATCATCTTCCTTGTTAGCCCACTAGTCATCTTATAGAGTAGTGTGATCAATATCATTTTGTTAAACCCTATTTTCAATAATATTTTACACGTCAGCATCTATAAAGTGGGCTTCACAAGTGAAAATGGTATAAACATCACCATGGAGAAAACCCACTCAACCATTAAGAGAGTTCTTGAGGTATTTGTGATATGATGAGGGAACTGTTGTGTGCACGTGTAGCCAGGGCCTACCCATTAGTGTGTTGTAGGAAGTGTCTTGTGAGATGACCATGAACTCAATACTAGAAAATAGGCCACCGAACTAGGACTCCAGAAGGATCATTCAACACAACATTTTCTCAGTCCTTTCATATCCACGAATTTTTAGGTTAGAGAGACTCAAATATGCTTTAATCAGTCTTAGAATACAGAGCATCTGGGCTGGGATGTGATTGATTCGAGAATCTGTGTTAGAAAGATTGTGGTAGACATGCACATCATTGAACTGGCTAGTGATTTAATGTAGATGAATGTGGCCCTATATGGAATAAATGCAATTTTAACTTGAGAATGAGATGATGGAATGATATCCTTCTCGCTCTACTTCCACATCATGGAGGGAACACATGGAATCTATGTTCTATTTAATGCAGAGGTGGATTTTTAGAGCCTCTATTAAGGATTCACAAATATATTCAGATATTAAAGAAGATTTCAAGATAGAGATATTTTTAGTTATGTTGGAATGGTGTTTAATCAAATCATTCTTCCATGGTAGGAAATTATTACTATTGGTAAGGAGTTTCTCCGTTATAGATGGTATGACGGGAAATCCTAGTCGAACCTGTGGATTTTGGATGGTGATGGGGATATCCCACTACTCAATAACTAAAACATGAAAAATGGATATTGCATGACTATTTGATGATTGAGGTCTGGCCATTACTAGATGTGGTTGTTCATGACACAGTCATAATGGATCTTCCTAATCGATTAACATTAGTATATGTGACTATATGAATGATGATTTGGGATGAGAGGACTGAAAAATTTGTTCTAGGAAATGATATGGTTTTCGGGTCTCATTGGAATATAAGGAATTTCTAGAAACCACGGCTCGAGCATTTTGATGGTTCACCTAGACATGACTATGTTGACAATGGCATTGACTAGGGAAATTATGAGGACTATTCTGGCGCTCTTTGTTTCTAGAAACCTTGTATGGTTCAACCAATTCAACAATATTAACTAAGTTATACTACTGATCATCACATGATGAATCATTTATTACCATGTGTATCCTGGTGGTGACTCCCATATCTGGAGCCATTAAGTATCTGAGAGTATGAGTTGGATTTGGCATCAGTAGTGTCTTTTCATTACCCGGTGCCAACTGCACCTATTCTTCTGAGATGTGGATAGATGAGATGTACATGAACAATCTTCTGTGGTACAAACCGTGAATACTTTAGAAGGCTCGGCCTAATTAAAAAGGGAACAGATGATACAGTGGGAGTGATAAACTGCCATGTGGGCCAAAATCTATTCCTAGAACACATAGCACATCATGATAGTTTTTCAACAGAATCGGTGATAGTGGTTGTTGCTAGGGTCATCAATGATATTAGCCTCTTGGGGAATACAATAATCCGCCAACCTTAAGATCTCCATATACATGGAACATTGAAAATAACAAGGCACCTGACCATTATAATATAAGTTGATATATTTTATCATATCTGGAAGGGACCCTAGGAGCCTGGCCATGGAGAGGAGATAGAGATGGTGAGGATGTGGAAAACTGAATATAGCACTTGGGTGGTGGTGGTAAATTACATGGCATTTCCTATCGATTCTATGGTAGATTATGTTTAGTACTAGGTTGGGCTTGAGAATGTGGACCTTGGTGAGGTTATGGAAGTGGCTCCATTGGTATAAACTCTAGTATCTTGAGAGACTCTACCTATGAGACAACAACAGTCTCACACTTGGCAAATCATCTTGCATATTCTATGGGAGGAAACTAATGTTCGTATTTTTTCTAATATAAGGCTTCCTATAGGCATAAATCCTTGTTCGAAAAATCCCTAAATCCCCAAGGGAAATTATGAGTGAATACAGTGGGGACCAATTGAGTCATCACATTCCCCATACACATCATTAGATAATTATCTTAAGTTAGTGGCATATCCAGTGAATACTTGAGTCATTTCTAACAAGCGACAATGTTTGTGACACATTCATTTGGTTGTTGTTTGAAATTAAAGAGGTTGACAATAAATGTCTTTTTTGTGGTGGATCATAACGTTTAAATAAATTCCCTACTAAGATCCTCCCAACTTTCTATAGAACTTATATGTAACTAGTTATACCAAAAAAATGTGCACCCTTCCTGGGTCTATAAGACACATCCAATTGTGGCTGGTTTTTACTATAATTGAGTTCTTATAAGGGGTGCACATCTAGAGATGAAGTGGGATAGATTCTACAATGGGTCTACCATCATATTGAATAGGGAGAATGTGGGGTTCCTAAAATCCAAGGGAGCTAGCATATCATGTATCCATCCTGGATGTGGATTTCCCATAGATAGGATCACAACTTTCCACTTTTCAAGGGCCTCGATGTGTATGATGAGAGTAACCATCAGATCCACATGGTGGGGATTCCTATCTTGGAGAGGATCCCAGACCAATAGTGTGTTTTGAAGTTCCTCAACATAATAATCCTATTCAGTGGAGCATGGATTTGATTGAAGAATAACCCAAGGAACTGATGGAGGAATGACCAACAAAATGTCAGGGAGAATAAAATAAAATGCGACCTAGGGAGCTTTTGGTGTAACTGATTATATAGTTGGGTCTCAATGAAGTTTCTCAAGCCCCTCGAGTGAATTTGGAGATTCAAAGGTTCTCCAGTTTATATAATCTTCAGCCTCTGACCCCTCTAGATTTGTATGGTTTTCATGATTTGTGAGAGTCAATTCACCGAGAAGAACCACTGTTTTCCCCTGATACACTTGTGTGTGAATGGGATCATATATAGTATCACAGTTATCTAGAAACAGTTCTATAAGTTGTTGAGAGAGGATACGATCATTGATATTATTCTATTCTGTGTTTCGTTGAAGCAGTGCGGCCATCTTAGGATCATCGTCTATATTCTGCATCTAGAAAGATGGGTTATAGGGATTAATGATCCATGTTTTTCATTCACTAACAAGGTTCCCGAATGAGTGGAAATGACTCGACATGTTATCCAAAGCCAAGAAATTTTCATTACTAGAACATGGAAATGTATGGGGGTATAGAATATATTTTATTATTCCTTTGGGTAGGTTTACATCAATGATCCTGATCATGGTGTCCATATTCTTAAAGAGATTGAGGTTATCCATGTGCATTGCAACTACACTTGTCTTAATATCCTCAATTTCATCTGAAAGTTTGGGTTGGTGTAGGAGAAGACTGAATTCGAGAGCTTCATAATATCCCCATCCACATATTTTCACATATGGGGACACCATGAAAATAATTTTATAAAGCATCATATAGCTATGAACATATCATTGGTTGAGGTTCCAATTATAACCAGGTGATAGAGAGTGCTGAGTGATGGGCCATGTTCAACCATACAACATTATCAGCTGATATTTTCATAATACTCTTAGATCATTGGAAAAACAAACTAAGTATGTTGGAGATATAAATGAATATCCTAGAGAGTTTCACAGAAACACAAGATCCCACACTGGGTGTGGGAATCTGAGATGTTGATATATGGAATTGAAATTGGCCAGAACAGCTTGAAGAAGTTATCTTCCATGAGTATGTCCAATAGGAATCTCCATTATGAAGCATGATCTCATAACTGGATGACCCATTCCACGAATGGGGGTTTTGAGGGAAGAAAAATTATATTTATTTAGATCATGGTGATATTGAACTAGCTAGTGGATTGAATGGTGCATGAGCTATAAGCCGCCTATCGGTTAGCAATTTATCCGAGATGGTACCAACTACATCATCACATAAAAATTAGATGTATTTTCAATAACTACCCCTATGTGATGGTGAAGATCCATGGTGGTGGATCAGGCTGGTTCTCATCATCTCATTTCCTTATAACAACTCTTTGTGATCTCGTGCTGAGGTAGAGAATGATCCTGGTGGTGATAGGGAGGACTGCCTCATGAGACCCTGGAAAGAAGCCAACACATCCTCCTCCTACATGTAGCTACGTAGGTCTTCGTGGATCTGGTACATTTCACATTTTGGATGCATGAATCTCACACATTGGGTTCCTTCCTCTGATCCTGATGAAAAGTTATTGGGTGATGACTCCATCATCAAGTCACATTCCTCTTTAGAATTTTAAAAGAAACTTTAATTTACTATGATTGGGAATTTCTCTTAGTTCTTCCATCAACATAGATGGTTCTCCCTCGTTCCCGAATATGGTTCTTTAGGTAAATGTAGATCATAGACATGGGGGTGATCCATGCGTGTTGGCGCCGGAGCGGGGAGAATCACTGCTAGAGTATGATGAGATACGAGGTTGGGGACCTCTGTACCTATTTTCATCATACTGGGGATGACCTCCAATAGGACTACTGTGAGATTGGGTAGTACCTTTACTATGTCCTCTAATGTGAACATGGGTAGGAACTCCATGTTGGGTATATGAGTGGGGAGGACCTCCACTATGGTGAGCTATGGGGTGGGGAGAACCAAGGAAGATGTCAAACAAGACACATGTATGAACTATGTATTGTGTGGCTTGGGAATGGGGAGGACCTATGTATTGGTTGCCGAAAAAACTGGAATCACTTTTTCGAGATCTTTTGAGAACACTGGGTGAAACTCTATGTCAGCTTCCTATAGAATGGGGAGGACCATTGTGCGTGTTGTCAATAGTAGCACGAGGAGGAAATTCGTGCTGACCGAGATGGACATGGGGAGGGCCTTCATGTCGACTATTGATAATGTGGGTATGGGATCTTCTTGGATTAGTGATGGTATGGGGAGGACCTCTATACAAGATCTTGATGTATCGGGTTGGACCATGATGGTTGCTGATCATACTGGTGAAAGCAAGAGTCAACCCAACATTCTCATGTGGTGGATGGGGTATCGATCCAAATTGGGCGATGGTGAATCCCTGATCTGTAGTAGTAGGTAACTGATTTAATGAGACTGGTTTCAAATGGTCCAGTAAAACAATATAAAATTACACCCCCTGATGGGTTTCCTTATGAACATGCACCTGACATTGGCATCATGTTAGCTTAGCCAAGGCCGATGGTTTAGGGTAAAGACCAAATGTTTCTCGGCCTAAGGGACTAGATAGTGGAGTTGATGAGGCCTAGTGGGAGAAATCCTTGGAATATCTTGGGTGATTGTCATATATGGGATGACTTAGACATCCCTCACCATGTTTCGGGAGGGAAGAGAATCACGGGAGCATTACAGAGAGAGTCTCCCGAATCAATTGAATGTCAGAGTGGGGAGTAGGGGCTCCCAACATGGACCAGGGGGTGGTGGGGAAGGAAAGGAACAAAAGAATCCAAATACTACTATGCTATATTAGTTTTTAGTATTAACCACTCATGTTTGTACCATCAGATAAAAGTGTCAATCAACCTTCTCTGGATAAATTTTGATTGTGATATAGGGCTTAGAAACCTGTTAAATGTGGTTGGGGATGGCATTGTGGCAGATGTGGATCCATTCAGGATTTCCACATTTACATTTCATATTCCCCTACGTCTGGAGGTGGGATGTGACTATTTTCTTATAGCATGGGTCATGAAATGTAGGATTATTTATAAAATAGTATGGGTAATAAGAAATCAGTCACAGTTCCCTAACATTGTTTAGTTTTCTATGAACAAATAGATATTTTCATGATGATATTTTTTAGTCTGGAATGCACAGTGTTTAACATCCCCAAATACAATTGAGTTCCCTGACTAGTCCACTCTTTTCATGGAGGTACATAGTGGTGGAAAGCTGGATCTGGAGACACACTTATATGTTGATGTCTCAAATGCTACTAATCACCATGGTCATATGATAAAATCCTTACATTGGTTTTTCCATTTTCTATTTCGGATTCATTCCATTGGGGATTTGTAGCCCCGTCGGTTGTTTATAGTGTTGACTGAATTGTACCCCATATTCCCTCATTTTGAAGGTGGATGAAATTCATCAATTCTTTAGTGATGTTTTATCCTTTATCAAAACAAGGTGATGGGATGTCAGTTCCTCCTTTCGTGGATTTATCCTCAGAATTTTCCACCTAGCCTAGGAACCCCTTAGAGACTAATACAATGATCATGAAACTCTTCTTTGTCTATTCACTTTATTGATGAATTCTAATTACATAAATTATTGTTACGAAATCATAAGGTTCTAGTCATGTAAAAAAACATTGGTCAGGAGAGTACTCCTGTTGGGAATCACTAGTATGTCTCGATGATATAACATTGGTACAGCTAAATTCTGTCTTAGTAGAGGGCTTATCGAGGTTGTATAAGACTGAGGAATTCCACATCAATTGTGGCGTACATATGTGGGATGCATTTATCTGGGGTTTTCATCAGCTTCTCATGTTTAATGTGTGATATGTCAGGAATTTAATGACTGGATAAGATAGATTGGACTGATCAAAACACTGATGAGAGTGGACCAGAAATGTACATCCCTAGGTGGGATAACCAAAATGGTTTATCCTATGGACGGATCAGAATACCCAAAAAGGATAGAATGAGGATGGTATGACACAAAAAGTTATGATTTCACACCATGAAAGATGATATAGAAATCACAATTGACCAATCAGAGAAGCACACCCAAATAAAGGGAGACACCATAGATTACCATTAGCTTGGATTAAACCTCGGGATGGCTTCCTACATAATATTTTTAGAATATAGAGATGAAAATATGTGTATTTTAAAGGGGTTACATGGGGATCACACATGGGTGGATTCCCATCGAAAGTGGGGAACTCTTGGTTAGATGGATACAATTGGTGGGGATTATGAATAGTTAAATTCTGAAGTTCCAGTTGGAGCAATGAGGAAGTTTTTGGCCTGATATGACGAAGAAGTGGCAACCTGGGTAAGAATTAGGATGGATGGTAGAGGATTTGAATGGAGTGAATGAGATGAATATGAAGGAACCGATGTGAAGATGGATGTGTTGGGAATAAAACTCATAGATGAAACCTACGTATCTTAGTGGCTGGAAATTAGGGTCCATGTAGATCAGTAAGATGGCGACAAGACACCTAGGGAGGCAACTCATGAGAAATATATCACAAGGATATGGACCCAATGGAAGTAGAACCTCTATATTGGGTTATAATCTTTCTAAAACCTAAAGACATGAATGAAATACCATGATGGGAAATGTGTGATGGATTGAAGCTAGGGGAGGTTTCATACATACTCAATATGAAATATTGGTATCAATGACTTTGTAATTTTGGATGGGGGAATAAAATCCGGGCATACAAAATGGATAATGACCTAATGATGCACCAGGGTCTTATTAATTATTAGCGGCCCTTTGCAAGAGAATCACACATTGTTGGAGGAGTATGGTGAAGTGCGAGGCTTATGAACGATTTGATTCCCATGGGGATCAGAACAAATTAAGGATGTGGATATAAGAGATTCATTACAAAAATAGAAGATTTCACATAATGAGGGTAAATACCTAGAAGGGAGTATCAGTGTAAACACTTGTTGGGATTGAACCTTGAAGAGGCTTCCTACATACCAAAAACGAATCAAAACCTGCAAAGTTTGAAGGAGGGTGTAGTTTAATTTCATTCATGATGAGTGAATCGATGTGAAATAGTACGGTCAAATGGATTTTGTGGAATGAGGGGATTGAACCTTGAAGAGGTTTCTTATGTAACTAAAAAGGATTAAAACCCATGTAGTTAGGTCGAGAGGGGCCTAGGGATTATGCATAGAAATCAGATTAAAGAAGATATAATGGTCACCATTTACTCTACGTTCAACTTAGTCATTCTCGGTGTGATAAAAAAGAGTTAATAGTAGACCATAAATTCATTTAATGATAGGTACATCCACAACGGATGGTTTGGGGCTTATTCATGGCTAGTGGCCCAGGGAGATGGAGATTGGAACATACTCTAGGATGGAAGCCTGAGGAGGGGGTTCAAGTCTTACGTGGAGAATTCCCCTTGGTGCACATGGAGGAAATGATCAAAGTGAGAGAAAGTGCTGGAGGGACCTAGTGCCAATCCCCCAATTGGGCCTCTTATAAATTCCACACATGTGGAAATAACAGTTTAAAATCATGTGTTCAGGACATGGATGCTTGCTAGTTTAACATAATGTAGCGTGGATGACAAGGAATCACTCCTCATCCCTTGTAATTAGATAACTTGTACCAACCCATACATCGGGAAGGGATGGAACAAGAAATTCTTAATGGGAGGGAGGTGGTGGAGTAGTCGATAGAGGTGCCCATGTTGTCATACCTATGAAAATAAGCAATAGATGTAAGAATATCTTTGTGAAGAAGAATTAGGTATGAAAACACCACAGGAAGCACCGCTCGAGTAACTTAGAATTCAATATGCTTAAGACTAGAGGGCCACACATATTAGGAAAACACAAGATAGGTATGTTGCATGCAATAGGAACAAGAACATGCTTCCTAAGGATAAGGACAGTCAATGCTTAGGTGTTGGCACATAAGATAAGTGAGTTTGGGTGATAGTTTCACTACACTAGGAAATGTATGTCATTCAAGTGGTGTCTTTTTCATGAACTTTGCTTATAAAAAATGAAATTGGCTGATTCTCATGAACTAGTTATCCCACCTAAAGGGGGACCCATGGGGAATCCGTCATGTAATATTTAGTACATTGAAGCAATGTCTTGCATGAAAACGTGTAAGGAGTCATCATACCCTCACAATAGTGACAATTTGTCTTAAAAAGAATATATTACAGGTATGAGATAACACTCTATATATAAGAAACCAAATTGGTAGGATCATGCAAAATGGAATGCACCTAACTGGCCTTTACACGTCACATTGGAAGCACAATATGATGTCATCCAAGAAAGTCCTTTTGCATGACATTGTTTCTTCATTAACACATTTGACATGTCCATTTTATGGAGTCAAGAGAGGAAGATGGACTTTGACATCATATAGGTAACAAAAGAGGCCTGCGTGCAGAATTCAGACATACATATAGGCTTCCAATCTTGTACGAGTCTCCCTTGGGATACTCGAGATATTATGTTGAGTCAAATTATGTTGTTCAATTAATCAAATAAGTTAATCTTAGTACTCAAGGGTAATTTTGTGCCAACAACAACCTACATTGTTCATGACATCTAGGCATAACATCCCTTGATATTCCATGATATTTATACTACTATCAAGGATTCTTATGTTATGCCTCGGGTCTGGGATAGTTGTATATTATATATGGTTATAAATATATCTATGTTAATATATGATATATATATATATATATACATATTGTTACATTGTTATAGATGAATTGACTTTTTTTGAAGAATGTAGTATTTTCATGGTGTCCTTTCAGATCTAGAGCAGATATATTCACTTTTTTTCCTAGAATTATTATACATGTATGTTACTCATTTTATATACACCAATTGGATCTCTCTATACATCATGAGTGCTGGACTATTCGGTATATCTCAAAACCTATTTGTGACATTGATGTTACCTAAATAGATCTCATGGAAGTAGGTATGGACAATCACAGATGTCCGATTGTGGAATCATTATTTGGTACAGATGATGGTGTAAAGGATAAGAGGATAATGCCTTTACTTAAGATTCTAGTGGTCATAGTTTTTTACTTTTGTATGTTTTTATATCATGATGTATATTCTAGTACACATGTTCCCATTTTTTTATATCACATGAAAAGATAATTATTTTGGTATTTGATATTGATTCTTTTCCAGCCTTATTTTATCAAGAAGATTTATTAATATGATACTGGTAAATTACTATTGTCTTATGTTCTTATTATTATTGTACACCATTGTGATACACTCTACCATAAGAGAATATTCTTTCAACTGACACACATTTTTCCACCACTACTAGTCATCATTATATATTGTATGGGGAGGATAGTTTGAGGCTATATGGATAATTGGAATCAAATACTTATTAGTTAATAGGATATGGTATGCTACTTCACCAGTTTAATCAACAATGAATCTTAATGGTGGGAAATGGTGAAGTATGACATTCATTAACATAAAGTGAGTCCATAAAAATTCTCCAATAAGCACCCCTTATTCCACCAACACGTATTAACTTGTTTTATTAGTGTATTGTTAGGGTATGAAATAAAATTCCATTAAATTAATCCATAATAATTCAAACAAGAATTACAAAAAAACCAAACTCATTAAGAACCTATTGGCACATAATTAATAAAAATTAAAAAAATTAGGATAAAAAATCATGAAATTTATATTTTGTATCAATATCAAAACATATCATAGTGGGAAAAATGTATTTCATGAATTCTTTACGTTATTGTAAAAAAATGGAAATGGGATGTGGTTTATCTCAAATATTCCTTCATCTATAAAACATGTTATCTTAACATGTATAATTATTTCATAAATAATTTTTTGAAAGGGATGATATAACCAATTTCTCTTATAAAAGAGTCATTATTTAGTCAAATATAAGTATATGTGGGATAAACCAATGAATAAATAGTATACATAAATCCAATGATTTATATATCAACCATATAATACTATTTAAGTGATGTCAAGCTCTTAATTTATTATTTATAATGTTAGGGGTTATTAGTAAATGTATTACATTACCTTTCACACTATAAAAAATATATCATATAGTTTTAGAGAAAATACACATTAGATTTTTCTTATAATGTAATAATCTATGAAATCAAGCTTGATTGATATGATTAACACAATTAAGAATGAGGGAAAAAGTATAATTGGAATTACTCATTATCAATTTTAAAAATGTTTTTTCGAAGATTAACATTCACTATATAGTGAATCTTTAATAGATATATCTCCCCAATTATCCCCAAAAAGGATGCATCTATCTCCTTAAATTACCTAAATTTTATTAAATAAGCTTATAAATATAGGGGAATGAGGAGGGCCATCTTGTTTTTTCCGGAGTAACAATTAAGAAGATAACATCCTCAAAAACTGTCCCATTATTTTCTTACAATCCTAGTAAAATTCAGATCAACATTGTGTGGAATACCTTTTTGAAAATCAGATTCTATAGGCAATATCTTTCTTGAAGATTTACCAATATTCCAACATAGTCTGACTCCATTCCCAATTTCAATTGATTTGACAAAAAAAGTTATCCAATCTTTCATAAGATTCTCTATCTTCATAGAATATTCACATGACATATCACTTTTTTATAATAGATGTATCATCCTTTAAAAACATAGGGAATGTCATTCTGATTTTTTATCATGTGTTTCTTGTCTTTGTAAACCTTCTTATTACATATTAAAAAACATATTTTAAACCTTCATGTTTGTTTTTTCTTAGCATCCCAGTAAATTTTTTTGATCATAACATTATTTCATTGAGAATGTATTCTGAATTTATAATCATGACACCACATTTATTATTGAATATTACCAAGAAATAACATGATTTACTAGAATTAGATGGATCTATGGCTATTTAATTCGTGGAACCAAAAAAATTACTAATCATGAATCTTTTCTACTGACATGAATTTTTTCTAGACACCTATTGTTTTTATAGTTATTCAAATCCAGCCCTATTTTTTCCTTTTAGGTAGTGATTTTCATGACTAATTTTTTTATCTATTGGTTTAGGGGAATTTTTTTCATGTTTATTCAATGAGAGAGTTTCTAAGTTTATTATTATTTTTTCACGTCTCAAGATTGAAATATACCTTCATTTATTAACTACCTTAATATTATTATTGTATTCACTTCAAATCATCTGATGATTTGTGCATTATAGGTACCTAATATAAATCATTATAATAGTTAACCCATATATTAAATTACTCATATAAATGTTAAAATTATTCAAATATGTTCTTTGGAGATAAATTTATTTTTTATGGATTTTTCATCACTAGTGTAGCTCATCAGTTATCATCATATTTAATCCCCCTAAATGTTTCACATCTATTATACCATTTAATTTTAATTTTTTGGAATCATGGAAAAGCTTCATCCCTCAATTCCCAACACAATCATAAAAATCTTATAAACCATAATTTATTGTTTTATCCTATTGAAAATTTATATTTTAATGATTTTAAAACATTTTATTTCGGATTTAAAACACCATGTTTTTGAGAAATTTTGGTGTAAAACTCTTCATGCAGCTTTTCTCAAACTCACTTTATGTTTTGGGATTATCAGAATTTTTTAACAACCATATTTTCCATGAGATATGTTTAAAAAAAGTATCATAATTTTTAATATTATTATTATATAATATAGTGTTTTTTACAGGATACATAATCTTGGAGTATTTTTACATTTGGTAAGAAGATATTATCACGTTCTTCTTAGAATCATGTTCCTCACTAAATATTTTTTTGGTAGAATCTATTTTTACAGTACATTGGATATTTTTTGGAATGTTGATTCCTAATTCATCAATATCACCTCCACAGCTAAACACAACATGTTTGGAGTTTTCTTCTTACCCTCAACAGATCTCATCTTTTCTTCCCAGTAATCTATTAGTTTATTTATATTTTATACAAACATGTTTCTTGATTAATTTAATGAACATTCCAGATATTTTATGTTGTTATCTTTTAAATAATACTAATTACAATTGAAATCCAATGAAATGTTGATCAATTTATCAAATGGGAGGAAACAAAAATACATCAAATAAATCATTCTCAAAAACATTTAATTATATATATTCAATATATTTATAATATCAATCATTATAAGGATAAAATGATTATTCATTATATTTCAAAAGGTATATAAGAGTGTTTTATGTCACAACATTTTTATCCAACACCACTTTGGAAGAATTAACCTTTTATTCAATATATAATTACTCATACTAATGAACATTAACACTTTTAAAAAGATGTTTGGAAACCTTTTTGGATACTATCATCAAATTTACATTGAGAAAAAAAATTACTATGAGATAAATCATCATAAAAATTTTATCTTGGTTGATTAAAATATTATTAATAAGAATAATTGTTTCCACTTCTATAATTTTTATTACCCTAATGTAATTTTTTATCAGCCTGCACTGTAAGATTATACTTTATCTTCCCTTTCTATCTATTCTTTTTTTCATTTTATTTTTAGAAACAATTTCTATATAAGTATCATCTGAAGTAAAAAAATTCATTATCTATCCATACATAATAATTTCATGAAATATATACAGCATAAAAACCTACATATATCCATAGAGGTGACCATCTCTCTGATACAAATTAGAGTATCACGAAACAGATTAACCACTGAGTGGGGGTGTGAATTAGTGATTTACATTTTATTAATTCATTATTTTAAATTCACCCATGTGTATATGTTATAGTTCTCATTGAACATAGTGATATCTAAAAAATTAAATTAATTTATAAAAATTATGGTGATAACAATATATATAAAATGATTAGAAGAAATTCATACTCCCTTATATGTTGTTTTCCCTACGATGCAGACTAAAAGCTCTATATATTTTAACAATTACAGTGTTTAATGAATTATCACATCATATTTACTTCTTAATCAACAAAATATGTTCTTTATTATTCATTATATAGTGTTATTATAATCCATGTTTTACAGTTCTAGAGTCCCACTAGAGGCTTTATCTCCTTAATTACAAAGGAGATGTCCCCTTCTCCGAACTCAAATTGAGATACTTCCAAATTTCCATAAATATGATCTACTATAATATTATCTATTTATCTTCATCTACAAGTTAATTGTATCACACTTAATAATGTAATTATTCAATTAACATCAACATCTATCGATCTAGTCTTTAGGTCTTCCCAAATTATCTCTAATCACTTGTATATGATCAATTGTTTTAGTGGAATACTACTCACATAGTTCATCATTCTATTTTTGAAGACCCATAATCACTTAAATTTTTTAAATAGATTCAAAAAAATTCAATACAAATATATTTCGAATGATTGATATTGGAAATTTACAAGTCTGTTATCTTTCTTGAATTCTCATCTTCTATTCATGAATGCATGGAATAATTCATATTTCATGAACAGTGCACATTATCAATCAGAATTCTCAGTATTTAATCTAACTTATTAATTAAATTATTTAGTCTTATAACACCTAAATCACCCTATGTTGTTTTCCATTTATTTTACTTCATTTATATTGATGTCTTTCGATGATGATGTATAGGGTATCTTGCAAGCATGATTTCTAAGAAAATCATGAATAAATTTTATTTTGTATGAGAATGTTGCATTCTATGTGATCTATCAACATTAATTTTTTTTGTGAAACCTAGATAAGGATCAAAGGTTTTACTTTGTCCTTCATGAAAAGATATCATGATATTTATAAAGTATTATTTACGAAAGGGTTTCACAACAGCATTTCCCTTGGACCCTTATTTCAAACTTATAGAATTTGTTGTTTATAGTCTATAAAAACCTTTTCAAAACCATGATGTTGTGTAGTTGTATTATACATTACTTCAAAAGATATATATTTCTAAAATGATTTCTCAAACAATTCATTTAAATAATTTTCTGTTAAGATAAAAAAAATTCTCCATGAGATCATCTCATTCGCATTTGGGATTCACTTGATTGAACCACAACACCATTATATATAATTCATGAAATACTTGTTTATATCATTGGTATTTATATTCACAGCCTCAATATTTCATTTTTGATCTACATAAAATTAATTTATCACAAGTTCTCCATCTGTCATTCAAAAGAATAGTTCTCACAATTTCTTTGTTTCTTTAGAAACAAGAACTATAACGAATTATTCTAAGAGGAGAGAACATTAGTTCTAATTTCTGAATCATTTTATATAGGTAGGATCTGACAATTTTTTTTAAATTTTTTATATATTTAAAGACTCTATATAATCTACCAAGGATATCATTATATTATTGGTATTAAAATTTTCGAATGTGTTTTCTTATTTATGTGGATTTTGAATAATCTCCTGAACGCATGATCACATCATTTATCATTTGATCCCTTAATAGACATTTCATAATGTCATGATGGTTTTCACAATTCGTTCATGTGACTCAACTTGATGGCTTAGAAGACATATACTTGATACTCATTAATAACTCTTTATAAAATAGCTTTAAAATAGGGAAGGCTAATGTGAGAAGAGTTATACTACTCTTCATGTGAAGCCATCATTTGATCACATGAATAATTCATAAAATATAGAGAATATAATCCAATGGTTTTATAATATATTACTTGTGATTAACATTTTGTTTCATGAAATAGCTTCTAGTGATGCCTTTATTTTTCAAATAATCAATAGACATGCAATATGATGATTCATGCGTTGATTTATTTTGGTTAAACATGTTCTAATCCATAACTTTGATTTGTGTATATAGTTTCTATGGGATTCTAATTTCACTCAAGATCATGAAAATATTCATAAAAGGTCAAGAGTTCGAATACAATGACCATATTATATGTGATTCATTGGATTTGCGGCATAGCGAGTATCATTTTTATCGATCTGTAATTGTTATTTCTAAATTTTTAATGACAAAGGAACAATGTCCCACAATTTACATGTGACACATTATAATTCAATTTTTATGATAAATACATAATTACAGATCCAATTACAATTAATAGATATTCCATGGAAGAAAGGGAATAAAACCCACAGCACAACTCATAGATGCCACCACACCACCTTGACTCCCTTAATTGTGTCTTTGACATCTCCATGTGTTTAATTCTATTGGTTTGCTGGGATCTATGTGCCAACCCACATTATTCTTCAATATTTAAGCTTCCAGGGGTCATATCTCCTTGTATTTTAGTCCTCAGGTCCCTCAAGTGTGGTGGATGAGCTAACCCATGTTGAATTACAATGGTTGGAACATTATGATTTTCTTAGGATTCATTGGCATGAGAAGAAAATTACCATGGGAAACAATTTTGGCCCCTCAAGAAATTTAATATAAGAAAACTTGTTTAATTATTAAATAATGAAATATTTATACAAAATGGTTTTTCTTTTTGTATGACCTTAAACACATCATTTGTTAATTAATGAGATTTCATGGTCGAATTCTCATGCATAACTTAAACAAATGGGTGGACTATAGTTCCAATTTTTTTTAATATTTAACAGATCTATTTAATATTCTATAATTCTTTAATGAATCATAAAATATAGTTTGGAAACCTCATCAAATAAGAAATTCTACCCCATCAAGTGAGTCAATAATAATTCATAAAGTATACATACTTATTACAATAATACATGTTATATTATCGAGTAAGAAAATTTTCCCAGAATAACAATAAATATCAATAAATGAATCTATAACAATTATAGAAATCATTTCTACCTCATTTGAACTCCTAATACAGCTTTGGAAACATCATTTCAAACAAATTTTACACATAGGATTAATAAAATTATACATTTTCAAAAGCTTCATTTCACGTATAAATGAATTTAAATTTAAAAAATTAATGTAAAATCATAATTATGATACTATTGAAAATGATTTATTACACAAAATATCATTCTTAAATCAATTTTAGTTTTCATATTCAAATGGATTTACCCTAATGAAAATAATTTTTCATGATATAAGCTCTATATTTTATTATTCTAATTATCTCCTAAGGGGATTGAACTCATGATATTATAATATCCAATTAACAATCATTTATTTTATGGTTTCAATCACTGTATTCTTTTTAATGGTTGTTTTCCATATATTTTAATATCATTTCATGTTTAATTTGTAACACTAGCGATATCTTTATTTTTAACCATCCATTGTCATACAATATATGGTTAGGATAATGTGATTCGATTTATCTAATGGGCAATGTTTAAACATTTATTATAATATTTAGCTCTATATATGTAATTATTAATTACTAAGGAAGGTGGATTATGTATTTACATTCTATATATTAGTTATTCTGTTCTAAGTTATAACAGGAAATGGTTATTATGTGTTGTTTATTCATTTTATCATATAATGAATGTTTTTTAATTAATTAGTGATGGGTGAGGTATCATTTTAGATATCCCCTTGATGAAATGATATGTATCCTTAGACAGACATGCTTATGGATTTTGGTGTATGCATACCCATTCCAAATATTTTCTAAACACAGTTCCTTGATAGTAAGGTAATTATATTTAATATTATGTTGCATTAAATTAGGGATTGTAATTTGGTTTTTTCCATCAATAATATTATCACTAAGGTCCTAGTTATTTTTTTAAATATTGTATTTTAATTTCAATTTTATCGCTATATAATATATGATTTTAGATTCATTATATTATGATATTATATTATTTATCATATTATTTATGCTAATCTTATGATCAAAAATGATATTTAATTATTGTCTCTTATTTTTATCATTACTAAATATATTAACTCACTATTATATATACTTTAATTTCACTAAGTTATGAATAAATTATTTAAACATGACATGTATAATATAACTTATTGTGTGGAGAATATAATATTAGAATATACAGATACTACAATAAATGATTACATGAATGAATAATATATTACAGGCATGATATGTAACTAATTATTTTCCAACAAGATTATAGTATTTTTCATGTTAACATTTATATCCTGAATGATGAATATGTTAGAAATACCATCACCAACATTCAGCAGTTCAATGTAATTAAACTTTCTATTATGGAATTTATTTATGGGGTAAAATGTAACATCACATGATTTTGAATCAATTAAATTATTATTGTCTTCAATATATTATGTCTTAGACAACACCAAACTAAAAAAATAATAGAGTTCATGATATATTAAAATTACATGAATGGAATAATCATTAGTTATTAAAAGGATAATAATCAATTAAATTGACTACATAATATAATAATTTATTGAAAAAATTCTTTTGAAAATAAGATTCCATTCGAATTAGCATGTTAAAAAATCCGCATTGTATTTTAACTCGATAAATTAAATTAACCATAGTTAAATTTTTTCTATAATAGGTGAAATTTTATATTTATTAACCAATATGTCAACCATCAATTAATCAGTATTTTTATATGAAATATTTTTAAATACTCATGATGTTAAAAAGATTATATTTTAATAAAATACAATTTTCGACATATATTATATTCCCATCATGAAGATTAATTTCTATATTTTAGAGTATTTGTTTTTAAAAAATAACATTATTTTTTAATTAATAAATAAAATATTATTTTATTTTATTTTTTAGATTTCCCCTGATAAAGGATTTTGAGATGAAATGTAAATAAATAATGTTTTTTCCAATATCATCACAGTTATGAAATTATCATAATACAATAATGAATTAAATTTTTATCAAAATTCTATAAAATATTTTATTAATAATTTAGAATAAATAATTTGAAAGGACAATGTTGAATTTATAATTTTATGTTTATAGTTTTGGAAACACGATTAATATTTTATTCTACGAACAATTTTTATACACATATAATACTATTTTTGTCCTATAATAAATAAATTAAATCTATAATAATTGATTTCATAATTTACAGTAAAATTATCATTTTAAAATTTATATTTTTTTCATAAAAATATAATTTTTGAGATTTTTTTCATTGACTCTTTTAATGATAAAAATTCTGTTTTCCAAGAATCAATAATTTAATTTTGTGTGATATTTAACAATATAATAATTTATTACTATCTAGGTAATGAAAATAATATAATTTTTAAAACATTAAATAAATATATTATCACTCATGGAATTGGTACGAATTTATAAATAATATTAAAAACAATAAATGATGAAAACATCACTTTTTCTTGAAAATGGTGATTCAAAATATTAAATTTTTTAATTTAAAATATAATAATCTTTTAAATTAAAATTTATTTAAAATATATATTGCCCCAATTTTGAATTTAAAAATACCATTTTTATTTTCATTATAATATTTTTAAAAAATAAACTACGATGGTAAAAATAATTTATCCAATTAAAAAATAGGTAAAATCCATAAAAATAACTTGGTAAAAATCATAGAACTGATTAACTAATCGTATAATTGTTTTTTAACATTATAACATAAAAAATCCATTATTTTTTAATTTTTGAACAAGTGATCTTTAAATAGTTATAGTACGTTATTTAAAATTAATGGGTGTTTATAAAAGTCCAAATTTCATCAATTATAAAATGGGATCATTTCCTCCTACTCAATGATATATGAATACAATGAAATCATTTTGAAATAATATTCATGATAACATTCCCATATGTCCTTTTCTGTAAATAAATCACCTATTCAAAAAAATTTATAATAATTCATTTATTTCCACAGATGTTTTCAAGAGAAAGGTCAATGTCCCAAATTGAGTACTAAATAATACTTATCGTTTTTTTATTAATCATATACATAAAAAATTCAAATTACAGTAATATAACTTCTAAATTATCATTATTATTTTTAATTTTCATTCTATATGTGATGAATCCCTTGTTTAATTTTTATATCCCCTATAAAATCAATAGAATGTCGATCATGAGTTTGTGAAGACTTCACCCTCCTCAAAGGGTTGTGCCTTATTTCACATTAGAACCAAACATCGATAAAATTAAAAATTAAGTATATTTATAAACATAATTTTTAAAATATTATTAATAACATATAATGTTAATAGAATTATTTATATAATATATATTCAAAATAAATGAAAAAACTTAAATTAAAACCTAAAAAATGTCACATTACCTTTCTTAATCTGAGTTCATTTTATAAAAACCAATATAACAGAATTTATTTTCATTTAATAAAATAATAAATTAAATAAACACATAGAATTATTGAAGTTATTATGTTATTCTATAACATTATAAACCATTGTATTCATTTCAAACAGTTTATAGAGAAATTGACAGAATCGCCTTAAATAATGTAAATAAAAAATTAAAACAATAAACCTATTTTAATAAATGGTAATTTATTGGAGGATTAATATTAATATATTTCCTATAATTTTATGTAAGAGTTTTAATTTTATTACTCATAATATCATGTTCATTCGTAGAAGGAATTACAAACCCAGTAAGAGTTTTTTATCTAAATTTTCACCCCTTCAGACCTATTTCTTTTATGCATGGTGATTTATTCTGGAATAGGGTATATACTACCACATTGATATTTGATTTCATGATTCTATTTTATTTTATAATGCTAAATTTTATTTTCCAGTTTTATTCCCCTATGGTGTTTTAAAAAAATTACAAAAGCTATAATGGTTTGTATTAACTCAATTTTCTTCCATTTGTTTACAAATATTTTTACTGAACAATATTATTCAAAGATTGATTTATTCTAGTTAAAAAAATTAAATTTTCTTGCCTCCTCCATTTCAAGATCTTTACAATTTTTCCTTATATTCTCAATATTCAATGATTCATACCTAATGTATTGTGTCACATGAAAATGGATTCCGGGTTTCAGTTAAAAATTCACGATAGAAACTTCTTATTATGAAAAAATTTAAATTTATATATTTTATATAATATTGATTTGTTATATTTGATCGTGAATAATATTTTTCATAGAATTTAAATTATAATTTCATGAAATTTCTTTATCAATGGTTTTAATTTGAAACTAATAAAGTCACAAGGTACCTTTCCCCACCTAATTTTAAAAATTTAATATCTAAAATTTGGTAACACATATATGGAATTTTTAAACTCTTTATTTACTATATCATAACCATTTTACTCAATTTTTTTATTCTTGGTTATATTTATTTTCCATTTAACATGATTTATAATAAATGTTTTCTAATCTTATTAAATGATATTTTTTTGAAAACGAATATTTCTAAACAATAAAAATTAGAATTTTATTTATCCAATATTTTCTAATAGAATCCTAATTTTGTAATTATTTGTATTTTTGATAGAAATTTTTAAAGGTAATTTTATGATATGATTATATTAATTGATAATGTTTTAAAATATAATCAATATTAAATTTTGATATGGTTCAATTTCAATAAAAATAATTTTTAATTGATTCCCTCAGAAATGATATCTTATCTTGCAATATCTTTTTATGCGAAGAATTATCAATATGGTTTCATGTATCCTAGAAGAATAATTTATAATCATAGTTTTATTGTATATTTAATTAAATATTCTTTAAAATGATCAATGTTGTGTCTTATATCTTCGGTTTTTTTTAAATGTACTAAAAAGTTCTTTTCATCTAAGTCATTTTCCTTTTGAATAACATATAAATGATTGAGGATATTCATTAAATGATATTGTCTACTCTCTTTCATTATATTGATTATGAAATGATATTTATTTTTGGTGGATTATTCCATCACTGTGTTTGTCTTACATAAATATCCAATATGAATAGGCATAACATTTGTTCATTTGTATTTCTTTTTTCAATATAATATATATTATTTTGTTGATAGAATGGTGTTAAATAGATGAAATTAATCAATTGATTGATGAAATAGATTAATTTAATATTCACTTATTTTTTAACTTTTAAATATACAATATGTTATATTATATTGATTTAAGGGTATTTAAATAGAATATTTCTAAATATCATTCGATATCTACTTATTTTTCGCATATATCATGGAATAATTATTGATGTAATTAAAAATTAATTCATTTTACGATTCTATTTAAATTTTTAAGGGATATTATATAATTATATAATAATATTTTTCCATTTTCCGAGCCACATGACATGTGAAACCATTTATCCCTATATATGCTGTTGAAATATTTAAAAAAAATGTCATTCTCCCCACTTATAGAAGGGGACCCTCACCACCCCTTGAATAAAAAACTATGAATTTGGTTCCTAATATAAAATTTAACATTTAATTCTCATAAAACCCTCTTTCACATACATTATCTTCTTTCTAAAACAATTATTCCTAATTACACCATTTTCAATGAACCTTCACTAGGAATACCAATTTCCTCACTATGAGTATGTTTTACAAACATTTATTCTTTTAGTTCTTAATTTTTCGAAGGTAATTTATTAATTCCTATATAATGAAATAATTATTTTTTGTCTATGTAATTATATAATATTAATAGATTACTATTGAATATTTTTCTTAGTCGCTATTATGAAAAATGATATGGTGGGTTATGTGTTTTCCTAACTATTACAGCCCATTAATTATCATACATCATATATTTTATTATTTCAATTTTATTTATTAAAATCTACCAACAAATTATTAAATAAATCTTAATTATTTAAATATAATATATTATTAATTTTTTATTTTTTTATTCCAAAATATAAATTTTTTACTATGGTTATCATCCATTAATTTTCGCAAGTTCATGGTTGGGATATTTTGACCACCTACATGAACAATTCTTCAAAATGAAATCATGGTTGACTATAAGAATATACAAAATTATAATATATGACATAAATTTGTTTCAAATGAATTTATTTTGGTTTGATAATGGTAACAATATTATTTAACTCATTAATTTAGATACCACCATCCATATAAAAAAATCACTAAAAATTGCTAATTAATAGTTTCATCTATAATAAACACAAGTAAAAATATCATATAATTGTAATTATATATAATAAATAGTAATTTAAAATTTTAAAGAGAAATATATTTTTTAATGTTTTAATTTTGGATAATAATGTGAAATAATGTTTTTGTTACCAAACTAGTTCAAAAAAAGTCCAGATTACTCACACATGGTATTAAAATTATTTAATAACCAATTAATAAACATATATAGAATTATTATAAATACATATTTAAATTTTTTATATATTTATAAAATTAAAAATATGTGGCTATGATAGTTGATTTTTTTTATAGCAGTTTAGAAAATTTTTGAGTAAGACAGAATATATTATAGTGGTGATAAGTGGTTCCTTGTCTAAAATTTTAATACATTATATATGAATAATATTTCAAGCCATTATTTTGTTGATATGTAATATTCATAGAAAAAATCATTTTTTATGAAATGTCTTTAAAATTATTAAAAAAATTCAATTTCATTGTCAACCTCCAAATGACCATTCATTTGCAATTTACTATTATTGTGAGGGGTTCATATCCATTCTCATTTTTAAGTAAAAATATATCATGAATCATAATAACTATAAGAAATTTTTATTCATTTATTTATATTAACCATATAATTTTATTTCCCACTTGAAAATTATTGTGATTTAAATGTCCTTTCAAAATTTCACCTTCCATAGACACATATGTTACATGAAGAGTTCCTTCTATTTGAAAGAGACCTCATCTCAGCTATTTGTATTAGATCCTTCCTATATATATTATTATAAATAATATTATTATAATTGTTTTTATTATACATGTATAATAAATTAATAATATATTTTATACTACTTTAATTTTATTCGAAAAAAGGTTTTTTAACATTTTTTATAATGTTCATTTTATTCAAATTTTAATTTGATAATATAATTAGAATTTAGTTTTGAACAAAAAATCATCAAACTTCATAATTATATATAATTACATACATATATATATTCATTGTTACTAGGAGAATATTTTTTTTATTTTCATAAAATATTTTCATTGAAATTATTTTAATCGATCAACAGTATTTGTTATTTTTAATGTGGATTTTCTAAAAACATTGAAACTTATTCTAACCATAGTCATTATCCTTTGATAAATCTTATTCTTGATCAAGGAAATTAATAAAATTATTACATTCTAATTTTCCATTCAAATGGATTAGAAAATAATATTTTTTATCTTTTAAATGATCTTTTATTTCATTTATATGATCTATCACTTCCTTTTTATTTACTAACCATTGCTTTTTTATATTTTTTTATTTTCCTTCCAATTAAATTTCTCAATAATAATTTTTTATATCATTTCATTCATTTATATGTTTTTACATTGATTCCATAAATTTATGTATTTATGATATAATTTACATGAATATTTATCAATAATTCCATATTGTGTTTTTTTGTGTGAAAATTTCATGGAAAGGTATTCCATTTATTAATTTTTGGATCTTTTTATAATCTATAGAGTTTATATTCTCATATATATGTGTGTCAATTACTATATAAAGTTGATTATTTCGTTTTTAATAATCAATATTACTTATCTATAAATATTATTATCATGGTGTCTTTTTAATAACATTGGTAAAATTATTGGCTATATGCATGTAATAATCTAAATATGGATGATTATTTGAAAATTTTACTACATGTTACTTATTCATTTCATCATATAACAAATGAATTTTAATTAATTTGTTAAGGGTGAGGCTGATATATATATATCTTCTAGATTAATCCATATGTCTAATGAGACTAACTAGACTTGTTATTTTTATTTATTCATGCATTAATTTAAATATTTTAAGGACAATAAGGGCTTCAATACTATCGATGAATGAAATTGTGAGGCTTCATGGGGAACCACTATCAATTGTATCATATCATGACCCCATATTCATAATATAGATTCTAAAAGAGTCTCTAAAAGGATCCCAACACTATGGTACATCTGAGAAATAATTTTCTTCCACAAACTTATGGGTAGTTTCAAAGTATTATACAATTACTATATGATATACTAAGATCATGTTATTTTGATTTATATGGTTAATTGTATCGGTATATACCTATAGTGTAATATATATACAATTACTATTTTAATTCAAGAATTAAAATTGAACAGTATGAATTTTATAGTGCAATAGATTTTTTACGCTAATTTATTTTTGATGAAGATATAGAAATAATGATAGTATGACTAGTACAGGTGGAGGAGACACTTAGTAAAGTAAAAAGTCTATAAGATTATTCCAACATAACTCAAAATAATATACTTATAATTTATGGAATGTCTTGTAATTTCAAGTTGGGGATTTAATATTCTTAAAAGCCTCGACTAGGTAATTATTTATAATATATTTTTGATGTGGGATGTTAATAACTTAGTAAATTAGGCATCTGGAAATTTTAGAGAAAATTAGAGATGTGTCTTACTGATTAGCTATAACACACAAACATTATAAAGTACATGAAATCTTATATCTTTAATTAATGATGAAATAAAAGTTATATATAGCACATATACTAAAATATGATGTAATATGTTAGGAACCTAACTTTTCTTATAATGAAGATCTGCTGAGATACATGAAAATAGTGATAAAGTGTTTCAGAATTAGAAAACTCAGCGGTTTAAAGACATTTAGAGAAATTAAAAAATATATGCAAAAATTTAGGAGACTAAAGAGTATATATGTAAGGAATAACTATATTTTCTTATATATTAAATGCAATAAATTTCAAGGATGATTTTTCTAAGTTGTGGATAATTTGATACCTGGTACCCTAATGAATTTGGTAATCCATACATCTAATAAATATTACATAATTTAGGCTATAAAAAATCATATTAATTAATTTATTAAAACAATAATTTTTTTTATACAAAATTAAAAAGATTTTTTCATTTATAATGTCAGTATTACCTAAAGATGAATTTATAGTTTTTCTCAAAATATATGATTTGAAAGTGAATAGTGAAAATAATTTTTTTACCAAAATTATGAATTTTATAACATTATAAAAATGAACCATATATTTATTACCGATTTTAGTTAGTCTAATATTATTTTAAGATAAAAAATTCTTAATTTTATAATTCTTTTTTGAATTTATAAAACCCACGGTTAACAATTTAAGGATTTGAGTAATATTTCCCAATGATTTTATTGGATTTTCATTTTTGTAAATTAGTTTTCATACAAATTATGTTTTGGATTAATTTTAAAGAAATATATATTTCAAAATAAAAGTATTTAAATAATAAAATAAAGGAAAAATATTATTTAATGTTCATATATATTTTAATCCAAAAAATAATCTATTTCAAAATATTTGTTTTACATATTACATGTGATACGGTTAAAATGGATTTAACTTATATAAAGAAAATTATATCCTATAAAATGGATTTAATATTTATTATAATTAGTTATAAATTATTTAATAATTCCAATAATTATTTTACATAATTATAAATGATTTATTTATTTCAATACTACTAGCTATGGTAAAATTGAAACTTGTAAATGTAATAAATCTAGGGGAAAGAGCCTGAAAATTGATAAAAACATGATTTTAATAAATTAGAAAACAGATTAACACCATATTCACATATTTTTATATATTGTTTTAAATTTTGGAGAAACATTAAATGTTAAACGTGTTCATTCATATAATTAATTCTAAATACATATAAAATATCATTTTCACCACTTATAAATGGGGCCCTCAAAAAATGTCAATAGCTCAAAACAATTATATTACATATTGAAAATATATCCTTATTCATTCCCCTATAATAATTTTTCACCCTCATAAGATTATAATAATAATTTATTTTAATAATTCTTCCATTTATATTGAGTCTTCTAAGTTAAAACCCAATCACCCAACTAGAGTATTAATTTTCCTATTTTTTATATTTTTTACATTAATTTTCCAAATATATTTTTCTAAATAAATTATGATAAAAAATTATTATATTTATAAAAAAAATATTATTTTATGTCAATAACTATATTCATCCTTTTACCATTTCCATTAATTAAAACATAAATGGCTTTTATGTAACTATGTGTAGACTGCCACTACCAAAAAGTTTCATGACTCATTTATAATTAACAACCATAGATGGATTGTACTAATGTTTAATTTCATTAATTATTTATATATTTACATTATATTTTATATCCATAAATGATTAATACATATTAAACATTTCTCCCCTAATTTGAAAAATTAAATCATCACTTACATACTCACTAGCACTTCCATGTAATGATTAATTTCCTTTTTTATTTTCATCTCCACCACACATTAAATGTATTTAGATTATATTTAGTAGATAAATATTATTTTTATAAACTTATTGTTTTTATGGAAGTCAAAATTTTACAAAAGATTAACAATATGAGAAATAAAAACTTGTAAAAAATCCAGCTGTCCAAAAATTCATTTGAAGAGATAGATCATTAAATCATTATATGTAAAATATAATAATGGTCATATTCTTCATATAATTTATTCAAAATTTTCTATATCAAAATAATAAACACCATATATGTTCATTATTCATATTTTAAATACAAATTTTAACCACATCACTTCATTATCATTATTGAATTATGGATTTTTATTTTTTGGGTTAGTTTAACAACCATATTAAACAATGATATAAAGCTATATCACATATGTCTTTGAAAAATTACATTCAAGTAATAAATTTTCGGAATATGTAAATTAATAAATAAATTTATTTATATAATGGAATAAGTAATATTAAACATAATATTTAACATACCAATGTTATTTTTGAGAAAATCACTGAAACATTCTCATCATTGATTTCATATATAATAATTTCTATGAAACAATTTGTATAATGAAACTATAATATTATATATAATTATAATGGATAAATTACCAAAACAATTTTTATCTAAAATGGATTAAATATTTGGGTTATTAATGAATAACTAGCCCATAATTATGAAACTAGTTAAAAACAATAGAAATTTCTCACATTTGATATTGAAAATCGATAATAAATAAATATATATATATATATATATATGTTTTGAAAAATAATAATTGAAGTTCAAATGTGGTTACTAGAATTAATAAGCCTCTAAAATATGATATTATTATTGTTTTATTTATGCAGGGGTTGAAGTACATTTGTCAATGTGTGGTTATAATTAATAATTCTTTTTCTCAAATTTCCATACATTGATACAGGATTTTGTAATATACCATGTATTTTATTATATGGTGTACCTATCACCCAATTTATATTTGAAATAAAAAATATATCAATATACATTATATTTAATGTTTTTATTTAAATTTTATCCTTCAGAGTAATTTTTTTAGATGTAACCATAGACATCATAATGCCTAATTTTGAAAATTTTGGAATGAAAATTGTTTGTGGTTTTCCATGAAATTTCATCATTTGCTAACTTCTATAAATTCTATGTGGATTTGGTATATATTTACTAGTGGGTAGTCAACATTAAAAATTAAGTTTAATTATAAAATCAATATCTAATCAAAGCCAGATATTCATCCCTAAGAAAACCCACCAATAAAGACATTCAATGTGGATATGCATTGGACCATCCTTTATATCTTTATAAAACATAATGAATGGGTTTTTAAAATAACTCTAATCTCATACCAATGAAAAATACTAAACTAAATTACTATATTAAAATTTCTTCCCTGAAAATTAAATATCCCATGTCCCATACCATATCAATATTTATTTGAAATTGAAACATTCTATTACATTGAAAAAAATCCATTGTATCCATTTAGTTTTTAACATATTCTCTTTGAGATCCTAATTATTCTATTGAATGTGGGAACTATTTCTATATTTCCATCATACAAAAATACAAAATTATATTTTCTATGATTATGTAATATATTAAATTAATAATTTTAATAAATGACTTTTCAACTCATATAAATAATACAATAGACTTCATTTGAAATATGTGGTTCTTGGTATAAAAATCTCCCCAATGCATTGGTAGGTCTCGTAAATAACATGTTAGGGTATTGTAGTATGTCATAATAATTTAAGAATGATTTATTAAACTTAGGACTTGACCATATGTTTATTTCTATTGAATTATGCATTACAAAATTATTTGATCTATAATTATTATAAATGATTATATTTATTTTCATAGAAATAGTGTAAAATAAGATTCATTTCATTATATAATGATTATAATAATTTAAATTAATAATATTATTAATGTAATTTTTATGATCTTATAGTATAAATTTTACTCCACTCCATACAAATAAGTTAACATCAACTATTTTTTTTGTTTTCCCGTCCCCAAGAAACATAGAAGAGAACTATGTGTAATTTTTTAAGATCATATCGAAGATATATTTTTTCATAGTTTATTTGATCTAAATAAAGTTATCATGTTTAATGTGAAGAATATGTTTGTGGATATTATTTTAAGACTACTATGTCATGGGATACTTAATAAAGAGTTTTATATTTTATAAATAACATAATAAAACTATCATCTATTTATTTTTGGGGACTTCTTTGTTATAATATAACAATGATATTTTTTAGGTATTTACATTAGCTTAACTATATCATATCTCACCATTCTCATATTAAATAAATGGAATAAATTTCCCCAAACCATATATTTATCCCATTATAAGGTACACCTATTAATCTATATCCGATAAACTCTACCTTATGATCAGATTTTATTATTTTATATTCTCATTATAGGTGTTTAGAAATATTGAGATTTTCCTAAATTAGAATTTTTACATACTGAGTGAACTAAATCATAAATAATTACATAATAAATGAATCATTAAATATTTTTTATTTAATTTTATTAAATCCATGAACATTTTAATTTATAATTCATATTCATTCACAAATCAATATTCAGAATCATCTTACATAATTTCATTAAATCATTCAAAAGTCAATTTTATTTCTTGAAAAATAACCCTATCATGCCAAAAAAATTCATATAGTGACACCATAAAATATTCATTAACAATATAATATTACATAAATATTATTATTATAAATACAATTTTAATATAAAATAATAATTTAAAAATAATATATCATTTATGATTGTAACTAAGAAATCTTATTTGAATTTTTCCCATAATGAATTTTAAATTTTATAGATATATAATTTATCAATATTTTATAATATTTATAGTTTAAAATTTATTATAATAAAATTATATTTTAAATAAATAATAAAATAAATTATTGTATTTTCATTTTATAGTGAATTTTTTAAAAAAATTTGAATGGTACTTAATTCATGTGTTTCATTAATAAGGCAATTACTCTCTAATTATTTGATTACATGACCATGGCTTGGAAGGGTATTTTTATTATTTCTTATGCAAATCAGGTGATATTTTATATATATTACAGGCTCATGTGAGATAAAATAGATAATTATATTCATTTTTATTGGATTAAATACCACTCCTTAATTAAATATAATGGTAGTTTCTTGTCTTAGTTTCTATGTTGGAGAAACTAAATTCCCCTAGAGCTATGCCAAAATAAATTTGTGTGTCAACCATTTGTATTAATAGAACCAAATGTTTGGATTTCAATGATGGAATTAAAAAATTCTCATGGATAAGAAAAAAAAATATAAAAAAATATTTATTATCTATATTGAAATATAATTTATATATGAATATGTTCTAAGGGAATAAATTATATATACCACAATTTCAAATAATCGTTTCTGTAGTGATATGGAATGTGTTCTAATTAAGGAAACCTAAACCCCACTAAAATAAATTGGAATGATATATCAATGGTTTTTTATATTATTAGAGGACAATCTAGAAGATTAATGAATATCATTTTGATCCCATGGATAATCCAATTTGAAACAAGGTATCCATTAAAAAACCCACAACCAAAAATAAATTTACAATTATTAGAGCATGACCCTATTAAGATTTATATCTTCAAATATACCATGTGTTTCAACTCCATCAAAATAATTGAAATTGTATTGTTTAAAAAAATATCCTTTCATGTTACAGGCATATAATAATCAAGTATATTATATAAAATATCAACTCTTTCCCATGTGTTGTCATATTTTTAATTCATATTTTAATATTTCAATAGTATACTTCTTGTTTAATGTGTTATTTTTTAATTATTAATTATTTGAACAATCACATGCATCGAAAATTGGTTATATTAATGTTTTAGTATGGTGGGAATATAACCTATGGAATCTTACATGGATGAATATAAATTATTGAAATGTATTTAATCATTACCCTTTGAATTTTATATTCAAATCATAAAGGATTTTGGAAAATGATATGTTATGGTAGGATATAAAAATTCACAATTATCCTTTTTCACTTTTCATTTCACTTTATAAATATATTTTTCCCCTTCTACATGAGTTGTTGATAAATATTTTAATTGGTAGATTGAGTTTTTTTTTTTGAATTAATGTTTCAATTTTACCAAGGTTGTGATGGATTTCCCTCTTTATTAAGATGATTAATTCTCATTTCCCATGGAGATGGTTATGGGGAAGATACATAGTGATTCCTTGGTTCCAAGATCCATCAAAAAAATTATATATTTTAGAGATGTTTTATTGGTGGGATGAATAAACTGACATAAAATAGATAGAACATTGGTTGTGAGACTATTAATGAAAATTTAGTATAAATCAATTATTTCTATATTTTATTCATTAAATTTATTCTTTATTAATTTTCATTTCTATAATCTTATTCACGAATAATCTTAACACAAAGTCACATTATTTATCAATATTTTTAAACAATTTAAAAAAAAAATTATTATATTATTGAGTGAAATAAAATTCCATTTAATGAGACAAATGTGGTTAGCGATTCGATAGGACTTGTAATTTTAAAATTTAATAATGATTTGACCCCATTATAATCTTTTATAAATCTATTGGGATTTAATATTCTAATGATCATCAGTAAGAAAACATATTAATAGAATCCATTCATAATAATTCACATCTCAATTGCTTTGAAATCTTAAAAAATAATAATTTTTTATATTTTCTTATGAATTTTATCCTATTATTTAATTTCACAAAGATTAATTCAATATTTAATTATTATAACATTAAATATTAATCATTTTATCATAGAAATTACAATATTATATTAATTTACACAAGATTTAAATTTAATAATACCATTTATAATATTTTCACAATATTAAGTCTTATTCATTAATAAAATAATACACATCTTTGTAGATAAATTAATGTGTTTGTTACAGATTATAACATAAATGACTCCTCCTAGTGTATTGGATTTAAAAGAATTATACTCTAAACTAATTAATGTTTCATATCTTCATCTTATAATAGTTTTGACCGTTATTATTCTTTTTTCCCTTTTATATTCTATCAGAATATATAATTTAGAACCATAAATTATACTTTTATAAATAATCGTTTTAAAATAATAAATATTTCAAAACTCAAATTTTAATTTTTTTATAATAATAGTAAAACATATAGTTGAATAAAAATTCATGAAATTTAAATTCATAATAACAGCAGAAACTACTGCTATTGACCACATAACAATATACGAGGCAACTACAATATTTAAATTCACAGGATCATTTTTTTTAAACATGGGAATATATATATAATATCATTTTATTTTGAATAAAATCTTAAATAATGGAATTAACTATTTATAGGAACTACGTGAACATTGTAAATTATTTTAGTTCACATATTTAAGTGTATGCATATATATAAAATATGAGCATTCCAAGTGTAATGTTACCCTTGGAATTTGACCATTAGGAATCAAACTTTTTGAATAGTAAATTCCTTTTGTGTCCATTTTTATGATAATGTAACCCTTATACATTGTAGTGCCTAATATAATAAATGAAATAAATAATAAATAATATAAATAAGAATAAAAAATAATTTATATTGTTGAATATGTAGTCAAATAATTACCCAAATAAGTTATAAAATAAAAATAAGATTTAATAAATACTTTTATTTTTTCTGCCTCTAACTATTGTTTTAAAATAACATATGGTATTTATTTCAAAATCAATTTCATTTCGTATTGAAAACTAATTTTATTAAAAGGTAATTAAATTTATAATCATTGTAATGAATTTAATTTATGGATATCCTCTCATAATTTTTTGAGATAATTATTTTTCATGTAATGATTTAAATACAATATTAATATATTGTAAGTATTATGAAATTAATATGATATAAAAGTAATTTAATAATTAATATAAATGACATATTCAAAAAAATGATATTATTTAAAGATAAATTATATTAAAATAATAAAACAATTCCAAAGTTATAAGACATTTCAAAATGTTAAAGTATAATTTATGAATATAAAAGAAGTTATTTTTGAATAAATATATTTTCGAAGTAAAAAAATTATTCTAAATCATATTAGTTATTAACAATTTAAGAATAATGAAATAGACCCTATTTATCAAATTAAATAGTTTATAACCATGGAAATGCCAATAAATTTTAGTTTTTCCACAACCTAAATTCCAAGGCCTATTTTAAAAACATGTTATCAATCCACCCCCAACTTCATTTTTCATAAATATTAACCCATACCCAATTATCTATCCCCATAAAAACCATTTTAGAAGTTATATAAATTATTTTCTTCATCTAGAATAATTTTAATGAGACTAATGACGATAATAGTTCTAAACTCTATCTCCATTTCTCTTTCAGAGTGGGTCTGAAATTTATTTCTCAAGATACATAGAGTGTTAAATCTACACATTACCTTTTCATTATTCCGATTTTCTGATAAAAAACTATAAGGATATATGGATTTGGTTCTAGATTTTTTAAAAGGATTTAGTATGGACTGGTTATCAAATTTTTGACTTCTTTTCTAATTATACTATGTATTTAGTAATTTCACATTTCCATTTTTAATTATGTAATGATAAATTATTTAAAAAACTTGATTATATTGAGAATAAAATACTATAGTTTCCTCTTATTACAATACCATGACAATCAATACAAATTATATGAACTTATTTTATCAATAATAGAATATTTTTATATAATTTTATTCAACTGTAATTCTTACATTCATTGAATATTATTAATATCCATAAAAAAGAAATTGTCTAACACTGTTATATAATTTTCAACAATATAATCCATTAAAGTTTTATTATCATATAATACCATGTATATTTATAGATATTCAGATAGATATCTATATAATTCATCAAAATAGAGGATCATTTTAAATTTTTATACCCATTACTTCTATATAATTAAGTATTGATCTATATTAAGTTAATGTAACGTGTTTCTTTTTTCATTTTGGTATGTATTATAAGAGAAAGTTTATTATATAATGGTTGATTTGAAATTTTTATGTTATTTGTTGGTATCCTAATTATATATCTCCTCAATGAATTAACATTTCTCATTAGATATATTTTTTTGGTATTTGGTGTAAGCATACACTATTATGATTGATGTCCATGAATAATGCATTAATGTCATGGTTAGGAAGAATTGGATAAGGGTTGTATTTTATGATTAAAATATACATAATTGTAAATTTCATCTCTATGAATTAATTTTTGGTTATCCACATAATTGTTATTTCATTTTTATGTAATTTTTGGATATTTTAAATATGTCAATCATTCATTTGATAATTTATTCAATTAATAGTATTTATATCAGGAATATTCCTCACTAGTTTATGATTTACATTTTCACTTACTCAATATATAAAATCTCCTTTTTTTTATTTTTTCTTCCCTTGAAATCCAAGAATAATATAACGTAGGGTCCACGGATAATCATACAGGAATAAAAAATTAAATTTCAAAATTTATGTTTCTAAATGTAATGTAAAGATCATGTTTTCATATAGTCTCATAAGTATGTTAATATATTTCATATTTTTTTATTAGGTGTCTTGTATTTATTACCAATGTAATAAAGTAATCGTTTTTATATAGGTTGCAAAAGATACGGTTGTGATAGTTGGTATTTAAGTGGGTTTTATATATACCAGAGGAACTATACATAGATAAACATAGAAATAAAATAAATTGTAATACAAAATATATGATAAACTAAATATACCATACATTATATGAATGAGAATCAGATTATTCACTTAATTATCAATTATAGGAAAATATTTAGAAATGTTTCACAATATAAGGAAGATAAATAATGTCAACACCTGTTAAAAATGTTGGGATTTAAAATGTGAGAAAATAATATTTTATTTGAAAAATGTTTAGAAACTCAAGGATTTATCGATGTAATTTAACCATTCTTATAATTATGTCATTTAATATAATAAGATAAAATAACATTGAGATGAGAGTAGAATATTTACAAATGATGAATGAATGAATTAAATGGTATTTCTAGATGTTAAGGAAACAATACCAATGAAATAGTAACCTGACCACTCAAATAGTAAGTTGACCCTTATCAATGGTAATCAAAACAATTAAATAGTATCCCGACCAATAAAAGTATAACATAAATCTATCTATCGTATAAGTGAAAATATGATATAACTATATCATAGTATATGTAAATAAATATTTTACATATTATTAATTAATTGGTGGTCTATCTGTAAGTTATAAATATTTCATTAAATGTTTTTGAATAATTTTAAAATTAAAAAAAAATTATTTACATAAAATTTATCCAAAATTTTATCTTTATACTTAATTTTATTTTAGTATAATTTAATCAGATGTTATGTTATTTTTCAAAGTGTTATATAATCAGTTATAATTTTAAAATATTTATTTTTAAAATAAATATTCTTTTTAATTAACTATTAAATTACTCATATTTATAGAACTATTTTAAAAAAAATTCATTAAATTTTTTAATTATAGACTTCGATAATTGGTTAGGGTGAATTTATGGGTTTTTTTGAATTACATGATTTTTTGGTGAATAATAACATACGATAAATTATTGTATAAATACCTTATAAGTTAGAAACACTATTAATTAAGTCATCACTAATTTAAGAGCCATTGGATTGAAATAAACATATCATAATTCTCTATTTACTCTCAATAATCAAGACAATTTCATTAATTGAGTAAAATAAAAAAAAACTAATGAATTAAATAATGAGAAAAACTCCCTCTCATCCACTATAAATACCACTACTCACCCCTCTTATCCTCACACATCTATGTCATTGAGAACATTATATATTTTTCAAAACATTCTACCCAGGTCCCTCTCCCACTTCCAAGATCTCATGGTCTCAACCAGAAATCCCAAACCTTTTCCCTAATGAGGTTATCAAGGAGGATAAATCCAAGATGTAAAATCCCCTTCCATCTAATTTTAATTTATATTCAATTTCTTTTCCTCTATTATCTTCTCCTCACAATCAATAATAAAAATTTAATGGTAACAATAGTATGTTTTATATATAATTATGCTATAATGTTAATGTAATTCCATTAATTACACTACTCTATCTCTCTCTTTTATTGTAAAAATGAAATCGTCGTCTGTCATGTGTCAATTTACCGATATAATGGGTGATGCATGTTCATTTTCATTTAATGCATTAAAAGATATAAATAAAATCATTAAATTGATTAAAATATATTTTAATGTTTATTTTATAACCCTTTTTCCTAGATCTAAATCATATATATAATACGAATTGATAAGACAAAATGAGTTATTTGTCATTAAAAACTGAAATAATTAACATTATAAATAATCATTAACTTTTATCTAATGAATCATTCCCATTCAATATAAAAAATCATTATAAGATCACTTACTCTTTTATATGATCATTAATAACATATAATAACATTTATGGATACTTATTCTCATTTTATATGATCTTCCATTCATGTATACAAGTGAACTGATCTTGAAAACCATGAAAACATTTACTCCCCAATGTTGAAATTAAACACTATAACACATCCAAAAGCACGTAAATGAACATGATAAAACCATAAGGAATAAAATTCATGTATAAAAGGTTTTCAATTTCTAAATTAATTAATATAATGTCAAATTAATGTGTAGAAGGAATTCAGACACATGGTAAGGGGAATTCTCAAAACTAACTCTCTTTCATTGGGGTTTCCCACTTTCAGCCAATTTTTAATATGGATATTCCTAAAATATTACTTCCTAATCATTATGTTATCTATTTTTTGATATAAAATTTTTTTACTTGACTTTATGAGAAACAATATTTTTCCAAAGAGACTATTTTTTCATAAGATATACACCTTTTAATCCTCGATGTTTTTTCTTATCCACTCAAAGTTGACGCTCTTGTATCAAGCATGTTATTCCATATTTTATTTGGAACCAAAATCTTATGAATTTATTCTTATTAAATATAACTTACTCCTTTCCATGGTTTTTGTATTAAATATTGATTTATGTTCTATATGGCATGAATGATGATGTAAATGTTGTGATATGGCGGGTGCACCCAGAATTATATAACATAATGTAAATGTTATGATGTGACGGGTGCACCATGAATTATATATCACTCAAACATATTGGGTAATATAATATATCTCATGATTAATGTGAAATATGTTTGAGAATGATGCTAGTTTTGTTTTCAACTATTTTTGCTAGTTAACCACTACAATATGATCATTTTTTTTGATAAATTGTCACATTCCATGACTTTATCTAATACTTTCTATCAATATTTTAATCATATGACTATGTTATAATGATAATTATTATTCTCAACAATGTAATATTATTTCATGTTATTATATATCCTCTTACATGTATTTTATCTCCCCCCTTTTTCATGTATATCCTCAAGTGACTTCATGTACTAAATAGAATTCAATGTATAATTAGTAGCAAACGAAGAAACAATTAAATAAATGACTATTTTTTGTTTTGTAAAAGTTGCTTATGGTCCTAATTTTCCTAGGAAATTAAACCATTGGATTATAGTCATGTAATTATTATATATTTTTATAATTAATATTATGTAATAGTTATGTATTAAAATGCAGGGTTGCTATAGTAGGTATCTCATCATAGTTTAGTTAATTTATGAATTATTATTAGATAATCATAGTGAAACCCTATAGTTTTATACTAATTAAAATTAATCTAACAAGATGTGTTTTTCAAAAAAAATACAAAATTTATGGATCCCATATTATATACCATTAGTTTTTATTTTATAAACAGACAAATTATTCATGAACGGATGGAATATTATTTCTTATAACCTATTCAATGTTATAAAATGGTTGGAACCAGGAGAATACATGATAAGAAATAAACCAAGGGAAAATTAAACCACTGCTCGAATGAAATCCCAAAATATTTAGGAGATTGAGTTCAAAATTTCATATCAATGCTATACAATTGTCTCGGGCTATGAACAACGTAACACCCTGAGATTTTATGAGATGTATTATTTTTAATTTATTTGATGTCATGGATGCTACACCAAGATTATCATGCTCCATACACAACACCATATTAGCTTGCAATATACACAACACTATTCCTGGATCGTGTTACACACAATTTCTAGTTCGTTTTGTGCAAATTATTCTAAGCAACATTAAGTACAGATATTGTTTAATGTATAAATGAAATAAGTTGTGATTATGTTATACGCAATACCCAAAAATATATTCCACTACATAGATCCCTTACTTGGCTTGCATTACATGTAATCGAGACCTTCCTCGATAGCGTGTGTAGTATGCAATACCGAGTTTCACTAAACGAGATATTATTATAATATTATTGTGAACAAGCCATTATGAATAGTAATACCCACTTTTTGAAATTTTATTAATTTTAGCTTTCCAAATGGACTTCATTTTTGGATTCTTAATATCGAAATTAGCCTAGGGTGAAATTTTGGTATTTTTCTGAAAACTTTCAATTTATGATGAATAGTGAAAACACTAAGATACTATTTAAAAACCAGCTTTTAATTTAAATAATTATTTTTTTATTTAAATTTTTGTAGGTCAAAATTGATACATAATGCCTATATAAGTTCAATGAAATTCATTGGAGTCATTTTATAATAATCTTAGATATATAAAAATTTTATTGAACTTTTCACTGTCTTTTACACACCGCCTAGGAAAATTTAAAATTGACATAAAACATAATTTTACCGTTTCTGTGAGTGGAATTTCTAAAATCTGAGAGAAACATTTAATATCAAGGAGTAAAATTTATTTCAATAAGATAAATTTTTTTGGTGAATAGTAACTTTTTACTTTTATTTACCAAGGTTTAAAGTAAATGTGGTAATTAAGGGTAAAAATAAAATTATTATTACCCTAACACATGTCCTAATTCTATTGGATAAGTGTAATTAGACCAAAAACAATCTTAGGAATAAAATATGTCTATTTAGGTCAACTTGGATTAGATTATGATATTTATTATTATTTTATTTAAAGAAGATTTAAAATAGTTAAAATCAAATCTTTATAACTAAAACATTTTTAATATAGGGTTATACATAAGATAAATTGGACTATAAATATTCATTAGAAACCTAAATAGATTTACTACATAATTTTATTTTATTTATAAATTTTAGACCTTAAATATGTTAATTTATTTATGACACAATGATGATGCAGTAATTACCTTATTAATGAAATATTAACATAATTGATGTTATAAATACACAAATAAATGTAATTTTAGAATTTTTATAAATTACACTGATTTTTAATGTTAATATGACATGTTATTATTGATTTAATTATCTTTTTTCGAAATAATCATTATGTTATGATTTTCACAAAAGTCATTTACCAAATAGTGTCAAAATTGACATAAATTAGTTCTTAAAAAAATATTATATTATTAAAAATATAAGGTTCATATAAAAGAATTATATAATAATATATGTGATATTAATGAACCAATGGGGGTTCTATTGGTAGTTTATTGTATGTTTATTAAAGATATAATGTATGAAAACAAGAAGGCACGGTAAAAGTTAAATTATTTAACTTAGAGTTAAATCTAAATGATAAGGTTACAATAGTGACCTAAACTTGTATAAAACCTATTGGTTTAGAGGATAGCTACCCATACCCACTTAATCTTCTAAATAAGTCACTTTGGAGCCATTATAAACAGAATGTTACTTTATTATAAAATAATATTTTAAGTATTTTCTAAGGTGCCCCTCTCCCCCTTATAAAAGGACACATCCTCCCTCTTTTTTTTTACACAACATTGAGATTTCAGGCTCAGCCAAACCCTACCCATTTCTCTTCTCCACTTCCCTAGATAAATTATGGAGGTTCTGCTCTTCTCAAAAGAACAACTCTAGTACCATAAGATAATTATTAAAAGAGTTGTGTTAAAGAAGAGACAATATCTTATACCGATTCGTTCAAGTTTATTTCTTCTTCAACTTATTCTTCATTAGTTTTTTCACTATAAAGTAATAACATAAGTATAAATAATATACTAATATGTTTTTATAAATATGTAACATCCCCATTTCACCTTCTATCCATCCTACGGGAAATGAAATCACCGCGCATGCATACGTACAGAATACCGTCTCCACGATGTGGTGTAATCTGTTTTTCCACCACCACCTTACTTGGATGGGTATAGTGCTGTAATGAAAAACTATATATAGTTATTAGAAAATAATAATCATTCTAATATATTATATCATCCACTACAATTCAATTAAATAATTATGGGAATGATATCATCGCTCGTGCGTACGTACGGATTACCGTCTGGACGACGCGATGAGATTCATTCTCCATATTAACCACTCAAGAATGATTTTAATTTATATATAATGATTAAAAATGAAATATATGACTTAATAAAGCTACTGGATTTATTTATATATATGTATGTGTGTGTGTGTGTGTGTCATCTACATACTTCTATTCAATTCAACAAGGAAAAGAAAAACAGCGCTCATCTGTACGTATGGCCTACCGTCTCCATGAACAGTGTATTTCATTTCTACTTATCAATCTATCATATATATTTATATACTGAATATATATTACATATAAATCATGTTTTACATTCTGGAATTAAGTAAATCAGGATATGAGTAATAATATCAAGAACAACAAATCGAAACTCTTAAGATAAATGAAACGATTTTACCCAAAATGCTACTTTAAAATGGAAGTTACAAAAGAACATGTAATATAAAGTCAAAATTGAACCATATATGATATCATAACAATGAGTATAGTTCTGTAATAATTCAATGAAATTATTTAAATTATTATATAGGAGGTTCGGATAATAACAAAGCATATCGGACATAAGGTAAGGGATAACTTTTCCAATCTCGTTTTTTTATCTGAGATTGTTTATTCTTAAGTATTTAATGGGGTTATATTTATCATCCATGTACCTATTTTCTAAAAGTGGTTTCATGTATGTTTAAAGTCCTTGTTTGACTTTTTCTACATGGTATGTAAGGAATCTTTATTTTGTTTACGTTACAAGGTACTTTTTTTACTTTTCTGGCCAAAGTACGAGAAGATTGCTTTTTTTATGGCATGAATGGATATTTACGGTTTCATAACACCTAATTTTCATGAAGCTTACTCTACAAGATTTCATCACTATTTTCTACAAAATCCTTTTCTTTTTAAATTTCATGGCATTTTGTGAAAAGAAAATGATTTTTAATAATAAAGGATATTTTCCTCAAGAATTCATTTCAAGTGTTTTATCAAAACTATTTTCCATCTAAGAGGACATTATTTCATATGTGTATGTTTCAAGTATAATGTATCTATGATTTACATGGTTTTATTATGTTTATGATTAAATGATATCCATTTTTTTATATGGATTATTTTGTGATGGGATGATGTTTCTAAAACCCATTTTATTTATTATGTTCGAATGAATGATTTATGTTTATTTTGAGGCACGCATAAGAATGATTTCATTATAAGATGGGTGGGACCTATATCTCCCTCCAATTTATTGGGTAAAGATTTATATCTCATGAGATAGACATGGCTAGAATGGAAAGTTAAACTAGTTCCGTGATACAGGACTAGAACGAGGAGTGAACTCAATTCAGAAAGGGACTTTGTCCACTGAGATGGTCTTGGCAGCAATGCCATGGAAACTATGGAAATCATATCATGTGCTTAATGGTTTCTACAGTTACACATTTTATTCCCATTCTATTTTATCATGATTAATTTTTCTTTATGATCTACGCCTTACGTACTGCCATGTTTTATGTCATTGCTCAAGATTTTGATGTTTAAATATTATTTTCATGTTTTGAGGTTCAAATGTATATGGTTTATTTTATTTTCTCCAAGCTTACCCTTACTGAGAATTTGAGCTCACCCTTTATATGTTTACTTTTCCCCATGATATAAAGAAACGTTTTAGGTATGAAAAATTAGGATGATCTTTATGGGATATATTGAAGATCTTTCACCAAGATTCGAGGATTATATTTTGAATTTCCAAAGACACTAAACTATTACAGTCCTTTGTAGTCTGTTTAATTATGTATTAGATATTCCTCAAAAGTAATGTAATTTCTATGTACATCAAGCTTTGGGTATCTAGAATTTGAATTAGAGGAATGGTTTTGTTAAACTTTGGAAACTAGGATGCGAAAACTTTAATAAGGACCCTAGAGATATTTCTAAGGTATGTCTAGGGATGTCCCTAAGGTTATGTATAAGATTAGGTTGTAGTCCTAGAATTAAATAAACAATATTAGAATTAAACATAAGATGTTAGATATTGAATTTAATACCCCTTGATTATTATTTTTTCTTCTCACACTATTCTTATTGGGTTTTAGAAAATGGCTGGACAGAGGGAGATTCATGATAATGGAGGATATGAGGAACAATGGAATGATATTCTTCATGAGTAACCAAATGAAATTGGATCTGGAAGTCCACATATCCTGATTATACCTAATCAGAAATCTCATAATATGATCAATAATCTCAACTTTGGTAGGTTTCCTAACTAAGCTAATAATAGAATGAAGGAGTTTTATGATGATCATAGAGGAAAGAAAGTTCAATTTCCATCATTTAAATCATGTGGTAAGAGGAATCATGGAGAATGTTTCAATGGAACTGGAAGAAGATTTGGGCGTAGAAAAGAATACATAAATCTAGTAATTGTAAAGGAAAATGTTCAGTTAACACAATGGACAAGGATAATGGTATTGTTAAGATATAAACAATGGTTAAATGTATTAAATGTGGAATTTATGGTCATTAGGCAAACCACAGCTCTAAGGGAAATTTTTATGAAGAGAATCAGCATGGTTGTATGAGTAGTATTTATGTTGATGATGATGAAGAGACTAGAAATGATATATGAGATGAAAGAAATGATGAAGCTCAGTCAGTGGTTTAATAAGGTAGTTGAATGATTGTATGTTTATCAAGAATAGTGTATGGTACTATGGAATAATGAAAAATATAAGGATTGTTACACTGTTGCCTTTCCTTGAGTTTTTTAATGTTTATGATGAATGGTACTGGTAACCATGAAAGGTTATTCAAATATTTTTGGAAGGTAGATGATATGTTCATAATGAAATTATAAGGGGATAATGATATGTTTGATAGTATTAATGAGCTCATGACTGATATAAGGACAAAGTGATATAATTGTTTGAGTATATAGAAATTTTGGGATTTTGGTAAGTGGAAAGTGTTAAATTTTTATAGCACTCATGAATTCACTATGGTTCTATGATAATTCATGTTTCAAAAGAATACATGATTAAGGTATTCACATGTTTGGAATGTGACCAACAAGATATATATTATGATATATGGGGGATAAATGATGGTATTCACAAGCTTGTTATGTGACCTTTCGAGTAATCATTTAATTTATACTATGAGAATAGACATATGAATTTTGGATAACCCTAAATATTTGAAATAGATTATGTTGCACATCAGATAGTATTGCTTAAGGATAGAAATTTTTTCGATATTATTGATGGAATGTTATAATAATTTAGTTTTTGAAAAAGGAAAACCAGCAGGACGGGCGAAAACTCATCGCGTCGGTCAAGGATGCGGGAATCGAACCCACAACCGAAGTGCAATAGGACTTTTTCGCCTTCCAATGGCCTACAAGAAGTCCCTGGTTAGTAGAAATTAGTTTCAATTTATTATGTGGTATGATATACGAAGTATACATCCATTTTAAGAACCATATACGATTAATCTCACCATTGATGGACTTCTGTTTATAACATTTTCTAACCTTATGTTTGAGAAATATAGAATGACCTATCATTCTCTCCCATGATCTGCTAACACTTCACAGAAGACAAATTCAACTTCATTTCGTTAAGAGATGAACTGGAAGTAGTTCAAGGCACAAACAACAGCAATATTGTACAAAAATAAAGTAAGTATTTCTTCTAATTCAATTTTCTCAACATTAGGGAAATGATATTGAAAACCAAAATTGTTGTCTTAGTGCTCTTATATCGGATGAATCAGATGGTACCTTATATCATCACAAATTTATGGCTTTGTTATTGTTGGTTATTTCATAGCCATGTTCTCTAACACTCTCCATCAGAACATGATGGTTAGATTTCTCCTCCATATCCATATTTTCACCTATGATCTCTTATGTGGAAACCCAGTGATGAGTTAATTTGGGTAAACGTTATGTTTCATACTTTACTTTTTTAAAATTAAGTTTTAGTATTCCATTTTATGATGTGGGTTTCTATTAAAGAAACTTTCAAGTAGTAAACGATTTATAACCCCGACGAATTTCGAGGGCGAAATTTATTTTAAGGGGGGTAGAATGTGACACCTCGAGATTTTATGAGATGTATTATTTTTAATTTATTTGATTTCTTGGATACTACAACAATATTATCTTTCACTATACACAACACCGTATTAGCTTGCAGTATACGAAACACTATTCTTGGATCGTGTTACACACAATTTCAAGTTTGTTTTGTGGAAATTATTCTACGCAACATTAAGTATAGATTTTGTTTAATGTATAAATGAAATAAGTTTTGATTATGTTATACGCAACACCAAACAGAGATTTCACAACACACAGCCCTTACTTTTCTTGCATTACACGTAATCAAGACCTTCCTCAACAGCGTGTGTAGTACGCAATACCGAGTTTCACTAAATGAGATATTATTATAATATTATCATGAACTAGCTGTTATGAATAGTAATACCCACTTTTTGAAATTTTATAAATTTTATCTTTCAAAATGAACTTCATTTTGGGATTCGGAATATCGAAATTATCCTAGGGTGATTTTTTGGTATTTTTCTGAAAACTTTCAATTTTTGATGAATAGTGAAAACAATAGGTTACTATTTAAAACCCGAGTTTTTATTTAAATAATTATTTATTTTATTTAAATTTATTTTAAGTCAAAATTGATACATAATACCTATATAAGTTCAATGTAATTCATTGGAGTTAATTTATAATAATTTTATATATATATATATTTTATTGAACTTTTCACCGTCTTTTATCCACCTCCTAGGTGAATTTGAAAATTGACATAAAAATTAATTTTACTACTTCTGTGAGTGGAATTTCTAAAATCCAGGAGACACAGTTAATATCAAGGAGTAAAATGTGGTTCAGTAAGATAAAAATAATTTTTTTGAATAGTAACTGTTTACTTTTATTTACCATGGTTAAAAGTAAATAGGGTAATTAAGGGTAAAATGAAATTAATATTACCCTAACACATGTCCTAATTCTATTGGATAAGTGTAATTCGAGCAAAAATAACCTTAGGAATAAAATATTTTTATTTAGGTCCACTTGGATTAGATTATGACATTTATTATTATTTTATTTAAAGAAGGGTTAAAATAGATTAAATCAAAGCTTAATAAATAAAAATTTTTTAATATAGTGTTATACATAAGTTAAATTGAACTATAAATATTTATTCGAAATAAAAACATATTTCCTACATAATGGTATTTTATTTATAATTTTTAGACATTAAATAATTTAATTTATTTATGACACAATGATGATACATTAATTACCTTATTACTGATGTATTAACACAATTGATGTTATAAATACCCAAATAAATGTAATTTGAGACTCTTTATAAATTCAACTAACTTTTTACGTTAATATGACATGTTATTATTGATTTATTTAGCTTTTTTCGAACTAATCATTCTGTTATGATTTTCACAAAAATCAATTACCAAATAGTGTCAAAATTGACATAAAACATTTTTTAAAACAAATATTATATTATTCATTGATATTATATTCCTAAAAATATAAGGATCAGCCAAAAGAATTATATAATAATATATATGAAATTAATGAACCAATTGGGGTTTGATTTCTAGTTTATAGTATGTTTATTAACCATATAGTGTAAGAAAGGAAGAAGACACGGTAAAAGATAAATTATTTAACTTCGAGTTAAATCTAAATGATAAGGTTAAAATGGTTACCTAAACTTGTCTAAAACCTATTGGTTGACATTATTTCGACCCATATCCACTTTAGCTTCTAAATAAGTCACTATGGAGCCATTATAAACCAAATGTGACTTTATTATAAAATAATATTTTTAGTTTTTCCTAAGGTGCCTTTCTCCACCATTATAAAAGGACACCTCCTCCCTCTTCTCATTACACAACATTGAGATTTCAAGCTCAGCCAACCCCTACCCATTTCACTTCTCCACTTCCCTAGGAATATTCTAGAGGTTTCGGTATTCTCAAAAGTCCAACTCTAGTCCCTTAAGAGGAATCGTAAAAGAGGTGTGTCAAAGAAGATGTAATCTCTTCTACCGATTCTTTCAAGTTTCTTTGTTCTTGAACATATTCTTCTTTAGTTGTTTCATTATAAAGTAATAACATTAGTATAAATAATATAATGATATGTTATTATAAATATTAAACAACCCCATTTCACCTTCTATCCATCCTACGGAAAACAAAATCACCGCGCGTGCGTACGTACGGAATACTGTCTCCACGCTGTGGTGTAATCTGTTTTTCCACCACCACCTTACTTGGATGTGTATAATGGTGTAATGAATAACTATATATAGTTATTAGAAAATAATATCGATTCTGATATATTATATCATCCTCTCCAATTCAATAAAATAATTATGGAAATGATATCATCACTCCTGCGTACGTACGGATTACCGTCTCCACGACGCGTTGAGATTCATTCTCCATTTTAACCACTCAAGAATGATTATAATGTATATATAATTATTAAAAATGAAATATATGACATAATAAAGCTACTGTATTTATGTATATATATATATATGTCATCTACTTACTTCCATTCAAGTCAATAAGGAAAGTAAAACAACGCTCATGCGTACGCACGGCCTACCGTCTCCATAAATAGTGTATTTCATTTCCACTTATCGATCTATCATATATATTTATATACTGAATATATATTATATATAAATCATGTTTTACATTCTGTAATTAAGTAAATCAGGATATGATTAATAATATCATGAACAACAAATTGAAACACATACAATAAATGAAACTATTTTACCCAAAACGCTTATTTAGCATGGAATTTACAAAAGAACGGGTAATATAAAGTCAGAAGTGAACCATATATGTTATCATAACAATGAGTATGGTTCTGTAATAATTAAATGACATTATATAAATCATTATACAAGAGTTTCAGATATATACGAAGCATATCATACATAAGGTAAGTGATAACATTTCCAATCTCATTTTTTTATCCGAGATTTTTTATTCCTAAGTATTTACTGGGTCTATATTTATCATCCATGTCCCTATTTTATAAAAATGGTTTCATGTATTTTTATGGTCCTTTTTTTGACTTTTACTACATGGTATGTAAGGAATCATTCTTTTTATTGTGCTACGAGGTACATTTTTTGACTTTTCCAGCCAAAGTACGAGAAGAATATTTTTTTTATATGGCGTGAATGGATTTTTTCAGTTTCATAACACCTAATTTTCATGAAGCTTACTATACAAGCTTTCAGGATTATTTTCAAAAAAATCCTTTTCTTTTAAAATTTCATGGCATTTTGTGAAAATAAAATGATATTGAATAAGAAAGGATATTTTCCTCAAGAATTCATTTCAAGTGTTCTATCGAAACTATTTTCTATATAAGATGACATTATTTCATATGTGTATGTTTCAAGTGTAATGTTTCTATGATTTACATGGTTTTATTTTATTTAGGATTAAATGATATCCATTGTTTTATATGGATTATGTTATGATGGTATGATGTTTATGAAACCCATTTTATTAATTGGGTTTGAATGAATGATTTATGTTTATTTTTTGGCACACGTAAGAATGATTTCATTATGAGATGGGTGGGACCTATATCTCTCTCCAATGAATTGGGTAAAGATTTATATCTCATGAGATAGACATGGATGAAACGGCACGTTAATCTGGTTCAGTGATATAGGACTGGAACGAGGAGTGAACTCGATTCAGAAAAGGACATTGTCCTCTAATATGGTATTGGCAGCAATGCCTTTTCTACTATAGAAATCATGTCATGTGCTTAATGGTTTCCACCATTACATGTTTTATTATCATTCTATTTTATCATGATTAATTTTTCTTTATGATCTATTCCTTACATACTTCCATGTTTTATGTCATTGCTTAAGATTTTGATGTTTAAATGTTATGTTCATGTTTTGAAGTTCAAATGTATATGGTGTGTTTTATTTTCTCCATGCTTACCCTTACTGAACATTTGAGCTCACCCTTTATATGTTTACTTTTCCCCAGGATATAAAGAAATGTTTTAGTTAAGAAAAAAAGGATGATCTTTATGGAAGATATTGAAGATCTTTCACCAAGATTCGAAGATTATATTCCGAGTTTCCAAAGACACTAAACTATTACGATACTTTGTTGTCTGTTTTTGTTATGTATTAGATATGCCGAAAATGTATTGTAATGTCTATGTACGTCATGATTTGGGTCTCTACAAACAATAACCTCAATAATGTTGAATATGTGTCTTCACATAATAGGGAAAAACTAGCTACCATGTTTTTTTATGCTAAAACGACCAGTGATGTTTAGTAGACCTTCTAATCCACTATTTGTGGATTAATGGGTAAACACATTGGAGAAGTTATTTTCTATTCATCACTATTCTGAGATAGATAATGCGATTTTCACTATTTATCATCTACATGGAGAGGTTGATCAATGGTGGGATTAGATTTAGAACATCAAATTGAAGGATTAAATCGAACAAAATTAGTAGGAATTCATTAACAAAATGATACTAACCAAATACTTACCTTGATCTCTTCAAACAGATATAGAGAGAGAATTCATAAATCTAATGAAAAATAAATGATAATTATTCACAAAAAAAAATTCTTTCAATTCATTCGAGGTATTCTTTGTGTTTTTCTATCAACAATGATAGAAAAATTAATAGATTCATTAGTGGTATAAAATAACACAATTGAAAGGCTCATATAGTTAGATAAATTTGAGTTATGTAGTGTTTTTTTAATTTCATATCAAAGTGATGATGATGTTTGGATAATGGTCCAATAGATATGGTGATAAGAAAAGAAAAATATGGAGTTTCAAGTTTGTGGATCTAATGAGAAAGGTGGAAAAATAACTATCACCCACCTATCAATAATGATGGAAGATGCATCATGGGAACTACCTCAATGGGAAGGGGAAATTCTTCAAGTGTGGGAGAGAACACCACTAATCTCATGAGTATCGGAAATGCATTATGAAAAAGGAAAATATGGTGCAGGAATGGAGAGAACCACCGATGGTCTAATTATAAAAATGTAGGGAATAAGGTCATGAGGCATTCTTGTGCACTAAACCTCGAGTCCTCAAGGGTAATCTGCATTAGTGGCCACCAAATCCAAAAGAGAAAGGTAGGTTTTTTGATATCCCTAATTCTAATGTGGAGAAATAAAATTACATCATAAAAGGTACACATCTTATTCACTCAATAAGGAAAAAATTATTTTTTTATGGTTCTATGGATTCATTTATATCTTAGATGTTTTCAAGAACTATTTAATCAAAGCCCCAAATCCTTGATGTTGAAATATCCTTAAAAACACATAGTGGTGCAATAATTGCAATCCATGTATTAGAATCTCCCCCTATTCGAGTTTGTGGGAATATTCTTCCATTAAATCTCATAATACTTCTCCTGATGGAATTTGGTGATGTACAATGGATATATTGGATCTGTTTATATAGAGAACACAACCACTATTAGGAGAAGGAAATATCCTTTAATATTCTGAACCATACCAGTCTCCTCTACAGATGCCTAAAAGATCCTTATTCTCTTGTTGAAAATCCTTCAACGGTGTTGGGGATGATTCCCTATGGATCAGCATACCTCTCTCAAAGATTTGAGTCAAAGTAATGTTTCAACCTAGTTGAAACACACATCATGAGGGAATAACCTTAATTATTTACTTAAGTGTTACATAGTAATCACCTTGATCGTGAGGTATATTTATCAATATGACTCATACATGGAACTACCCATATATCATTGTGTCCCTATTGGAGGACTACTATCAACCTAGAGGAGTTAAAAAAATACACAAGAGCATTTGGACAAAGTGTTCATAATCCCAAGTGCATCATTATGGGGTGTTCTAGTGAACTTGCCAAGAAGAAGGGTGTATCAATGTGTCTATGTATCGATTATTAAGAACTCAACAAGATCACCTTAAAAAACAAGAAGCCCATTTCTGGGAATGATTACTTGTTCAATATTTTTCTAGGAGCTCAGTACTTCTCAAATGTGAATCTTCATTTTTGATATCTTTTGATAATGGTGAAGAAATAATATATTAATATGACTTCATCCCATACAAGGTATGGAAACTATGAACTATTAGTGATGCCTTTAAAACTTACTATTTGTCCTATAATTATCATGGATTTGATGAATTGGGTATTTAGACATTACCTTGACAAATTTTTAGTAGATTATATTGATGATATTATCATCTACTCAAAGAGTAAAGAGTAACATTAAGAAAAACTAAGGTTTCTGTTGGAGAAATTAAGGAAGGATAAATTTTATTCCATGTTCATCAAGTGTGTCTTTTGGTTTCATCAATTCACATTATTAGGACATGTGATCAAATGTGAGTGAATTTCTATAGACCCTTATAAGACAATTTCAATTGATGAATGGCCCAGATCCTCTAGTGTCATGAAAATGCATTGTTTTATTGTATTAGTAGGATACTAATGACGTTTTTTTGAGAAATTTCTAATGATTTTCAAACTCTCTTACAATGTTAATAAAGAAAGCGGTAAATTATAAATGGATGGAATAATGTGAGTAAATATTAATGAATCTAAGGAGAAGGCTGCTAACTACACATATACTCAAATTACAAAAAAGTGGGGAATGTTTTGGGATAAAAAATGATGATTCAAAGAAAGGATTTGGTTGTGTAATCATGAAAATTTTATGTCATAGCCTATTACTCATGGAGGATGGAGATCCATGAGTAGAACTACCTGAAACATTATCTTGAGTTAGAAGATGTGATTTTATCATTGAAAATCTAGCGGTACTACCTCTATGGTAAGATGTGTAACATATATACCGATCATAAGAGAATAAAGAATGTCTTCCCAAAAATTATATCAACATGAATCAACAGAGATAGTTAGATATAATAAACGACTATGAATTCTCTATTCATTATAATCATATAATGTTGACTGAGGTATATGAAGCTATTAACAATAAATAACCTAATAATATATCAATGTTGTGGATTGAGAAATACCATATCGTTATCGATATGAAAAGGAAGGATTAAAATATTATTAGAGAGGGGAATAAATACTACCTTTACAAAATTATTTCCCAAACATCTATCTAATATATGATTAATGAGGTACAAAGGGATAATCCAAAGATATAAAATAAGGTGAATACTGTAATTGAATATAAAGTTTCAATATTTATATAATAATGGTGGTGGTTTGATTCGTTTTAGAATTTGGCAATGTATGCCTTCATCTCCTAGGATATTGAAGGATAAATTGGATAATTCATGTTTCTCAACATTCTCTATCCATCCTGAGAGTACCAAGATCTACCGTGATCTATATGAAAACTTTTATTGGGACAACATAAGGAAAGATATTTTGGAATTTATATCACGGTGCTTGATATATCAACAAATTAAACCCGAGTGACAGAATCCCAAAGGGGTGAGGAAACAATTGAATATACCCATGTGGAAATGGTAGAATTTTTTTGTGTACATTTTTCGTAGTATATCGAAGAAATTCAAAGGAATCTATTTGATATGGGTTATGGTTGAATGATTCATAATGAATTCCCACTTTATCGCTATTTGGTGTGATATCTTTCTTGAAATTCAGTCAATGATATATGTGATGAAATGGGTGAGATTAAACGGGTTTCCACTATTGATTGTATATGATTGTGATCCCTGGATCACATCTAAATTCTAGAGGAGAATTCAACATGCATTTTTTACTGAATTAGATTTTATCACGACCTTTCACCCCCAAACTGATAGCCAATTTATAAGGACAATTTTGATGTTTGAAGATACTCATGGATAATACTATTTAGGATTAATAGGTGTATTGGATCATCATCTTCCATTGATTAAGTTCTAGTACCACATCTTCTTCTACTCCAGTATTCAGATGGATCTATATGAGGCTATATATCGAAAGCAATGTATTACACCAACCTATTTGGATAATTTTGGAAAAAGAAATCTATTTCGGAATGAACTTGTGAATTAGATGACAGAGAAGGTTCAAGATATCCAAAAAATTATTAATGCTGCTAGGAGTTGGAAAAAGAGATATGATGATAACTGTATAAGGGACTCGGGGTTAGACGTTGGAGATAACAGCTTCTTTCAAATTTCAACATTGAAGAGAGTCATGCATTTTTGAAAGATAGGGAAGCTAAGACCAATGTACACTGGAACCATTCTGATCCTTCATATCATTGGATCGGTGGCCTATCGGGTTGAACATGCAATTAATATGGATTTAGTTCACGATGTGGTCCATGCATCACTCATGTAGAAGTACATACCAGATCCCTCACTTATACAGATCATTTAATTAGTACAACTATAAGATTATCTATCTTATGAGGAGTATCCAGTAAAGATTCTGGACTATAGATATAAGGTTCTATGCAAAAAGAAAAGACAAATTTTCAATGTTTAGTGGAGGAATTATAAGTATGAAGAAACATTTTGTGAACTGGAAGATGAGATGAAAGAGAATTACCCTAACCTATTTTTGTAAAATAAAATTTCATGCGTGAAATTTCATACGGGGATGAATGTAACAACACAAATTTTATCAAATTAATATCTCCATAATTTTAATTTTTTCCTATAATATAATAAGATAAAATCACATAGATAACTCAATACAGTCATTATAAATCATGAAAGAATGAAATAAAATGAATTTCTTGATATTAATGAACCTATGCAAATAAAATAGTCACATGACCTTTGGAATAGTAATTACCATTACGAATAGTAAACAAAACAATTAAATAGTAACCTCACCAATGAATGTATAAATAAAATTTATCTATATTATACGTGATAATATGATATAATAATATCATTGTATAAGAAAATAAATAATTTAACAATTATTAATTAATTATTGGTTTTTCTTTGAGATATAAATATTTAATTTAAATTTTATGTTTAATTTAATAATTTAATAGAAATTTTATTTTCATAAAATGTATCAATATATTAATATTTTTATATCTTGTAATTTTAAGATAATTTTATGAGACCTTATGTAAGTTTTCAAAGAGTTATAAAATTAGCAATAATTTTAAAATTAGTATATTTTTAATAAATGGTTTCTCAAAATTAAAAACTAATTTAAAAATAATTAGGAAATTATTTTCATAAAAATGAGTTCATTTTTAAATTATATATATAATAAGGGTAGGGGTAATTTTTTTTAATTTTTTGAAATACTTGAATTTTTTTGAATAGTAAAATAAAATAATTTACGTTATAAATATTGTATAAGTTAAAAAAACTATTCATTGAGTCATATCCAATCTAACAAACTTGGATCAAAGTCACATGAAAGAATTAATATATCTATTATCATGAATCAACACTATTTCTTTTCTTGAGAAAAATAATAAACTAATGAATTAAATAATGAAAAAACACCCCTCTCATCGACGATAAATAACACCCCTCAAACCCTCTTCTCCTCACAAAACTTAATATTTGAGCCTTACGTAAATTCTTCCAAAAACTCTTTCCAATCCCCTATAAAATGTCTTCGACCCACTATTCCCATAAAAATTCCAAAACCATTTCCCTTATGAGGTTTTCAATGATTATAAATCCAAGAGTTGAACCCCTATTCATTTTTCTTTTAATTCATTTTCAATTTCCTTTACATTATTCTAGTCTATTCACCATATTTTATAAAAAGGATATGATAACTAAAATATGTTTTATATATAGATATTTTATCATGTTAATGGATTACCCTTAATTAAAATCGTAACTCACCAACTTTTATTCTAAAAATGGTATTATCGCTCATGATGTGTCAATAAACTGACTATATGGGCGATACAATTTAATATTCTATTAACACCTTAAATGATGATAATAAAATTATTAAATGGTTGAAAAAATATATAATTTGTATTTTATAACTTTTTTATGTTCTATATCTAACATATATACATAATAATAAATCATAAGACAAAACTAGTGTTTTTTATCGAAAAAGAGCCAAAACTAACCTAAAACGATCATTATTTACTTTTATCTAATGATTCATCCTAATAAAAGATAAAAAATAATTATTAGATTATATAAACTTATGTAACATCATTAGAAAAATTTAATAACAATTTTGGATATTTATCGACTTTTTATATGAACTTTCATTCATTTATACAATTGAACCGATCATGAAAACAAAAAAATTGAATACTATTGAACATTGAAATCGAAATCTATTACCCATTCCAATTCTCATAAAAAATCCTAATAAAACAATAATGAATAAAATTATTTTATAATATTTTATATAATTTTAAAATAATGAATCTATTGGGATTATATAGTAAATGAAAGCAATGAACAAATTCACACACAATGGAATGAAAATTCTCGAACCCAGCAATATTTCTTTGGGTTTTCCCTATTTCACCCCATTTTCTATATGAATATTCCTTAAATATCATTTATTCATCATTATATTATCTTTTATTGTATTTATTTTTTTTACTAGCGTTCAGGATATACATAATGTTTTCCAAAAAAACACTTCTTTAAAAAAACACCCATTTTAATCCTCAAGATTATTTATTCTTCACTCAAACGTGATAAATATTATTTCAAGTATATCATATCATGTTTCATTTATTATCTTGATGATTAGTAATTTATTCTTATTAAATGAAACCAATTTATTTTCATTGGTTATTTAATGTTGATTATTTTTGTATGCTCTTTCTGGCATGCATGAAACTGTAAATATTATAATGTGATGGTTGAAAATGGAATTATATAGAGAAATGAAAATGTTGTGATTTGATTGGTGAACCTGGAATTATATAGAACTCCAATGAATTGGGTATTATGATTTATCTCTTTATTAAAGTAAAATACACCTAAAGATGATGCTAGGTTTGTACATGATTTTGTGTGATAGTTAACCACTAAGACATGACATTCCATTTTTCTTAATTTCCACATTTCATGCCTTTATATAATTCTTTCTCTCACTATATAATCATATGAATTGATTATGATGATAATTTTTATGCTCACCATGTTATATTATTTCATGTTCATATCTGTCATCTTACTAGTCTTTTACCTCACCCTCTTTTTTTGTATATGCTCAGGTGACTTCATATATACTAAAGGGAATTTTGGGTCCAATAAAACGATATATAATATGGATTTAAATAATATTTTATGATTTATTTTGTAAAATTTTTGTATGATCCTAATTTCACCAATATATTAAAACATTGGATCCTGATCACGTAATGTTTATATGTTGTTTGTCATTAACATTTTGTAATAGTATTGTAAGAAAGTGTAGGGTAACTATTCTGAGTAGATTATTTCAATATAAGGGTAGTAGACAAATGTTACATCCAAAAAACCATAGAAAAATGGTATAACATATTACAACTCAATGCGGTAAAAAAATATTATAACATATCATCATATAATAGCCTTTAGCCTTCAATGGAACCCTTAATCTATTTGTAACTAAATAGTGGAAAAATACCATATGGAAGAGATTTAATACATTGGAATGTAGTGAATGTAATAATGTTTTCAATGGTAATATTTGATTCAAAATAACATAAATGGGTAAGGGATTATAATCAGGGAATATGTGATTTTTAGGCTAATATTTGATGAAACATACATCAGTTTTTGGAAAAGGGATTACATGATTTGAAATTTTTTTAATTTATGAAAAAATAAATTAAATTTATTATCATCTGTTCGGATAACATCATAAGATTATAATGGCATGATTTTAATTCTTACATAATTTATAATGTTAAATCAATTATTTTTTTGATGTATTAAAGGAAATAAATTTATGGGAATTCATATATCAATTATTTTCCTTAATTTAGGTGATAATTATAATTGTGATTAAGGTTTAAATTTTTTTCTACATGTCATATATTATCAATGTATATATATATAATAATATGATAAATTATCACTACATGTGTATAACTTTTTGAATGAAAAATAGTGGAAAATTAGAATTCCTCACATATAATAATTATAGAATGATTCAAAATATAAATTTAGTTAATAGAAAAGGAGTTTGGTATAAGTTTGAAGATAAATTTCTTCATCTTCATAAATGTAATGGAAAGATATAATTTACCAATTTCCAATTATTTAGCTACAAGAAGTTGGGATACAATTACAATCAATGTCCCTAACTCCAAGAGAATCCACCATGAAATAGTCTGATGATGCAACATTATGATTTTTAATAAAATTTAAATAGTTTCAAAGTCTCAAGTGATTTTACTAGAGGAAATTATATTATATAATCATTTATTAGTTCCACATATAATTCTTCAACTACACAGTTAGAATATATATTGCTTGTTTGTTATAAATATTGAAGCATAACCATGCTCTTAAAGGAATGATTTATTAATAAAATCAGATATTAAATATCATTCCAAAATGTATATATTTGGATGTTTCTATTGAGATTAATAGATATTAAATTCATATAAAAATGAATGATATACTTATGTTTGATATTAACATGATCCAATTGATGGTTTGAATCTAAAATTATATTTCAAGAGTTTTTTCTTATGATATAGAGATTACAATTTATGAAGGATCATATAATTATAACTTTTTAGAGGGGATAAATTAGTATATGATCTCGGTTTATGTTTATCTATCATTGCTAAAAAATAATAACTATACATGGAAATGAATATAAAATAAAATCTATCTAAGGGAAGGATATTCTAATAATTTCATATATATCTATCATAATAGAATAAAATTATATATTTCTTAAGGAATTACATTGAAATCAAAATTTACATGAAGATGAGGGTTACATTGAAATTATCCCTAATGAATATGATATATCTATGCATATAATAGAATTTACCCAAAAGAATTTTTGGAGGTAAATAAATATTTAAATGTGGCGTATGAAATTGGATTTTTATACTGAAGTGTTTGACCATGGATAAATCATATCCTATTTATAAAGAACAATGATATGTCTATAATATGGTAAAGTAATTATTGAGAAAATAATGCCACTGTATTACAGATAAAATGATATTTTGAATGAATAGACAACATCCTTGACAATATTCAAGGTGTTCAATAAATTAAAAGTAACACTATTATGGTTATCATTATTTAATCATAAAGAATAATTTTATACCAAGTATAACATTTCTATTGGGGTGTGGGAATTATGTTTTTAAATATATTAATTATATTTTAACTAATTTACCCTTATATTTTATTGATTTTATGATATAAGGATTAATGGATTATCCTAATAAAAGTTTCTCATATTTTTTAATGATATATTAATTTTCTATAATTTATTTTAAAATAACAAATAATATTTTATAATTTTTAATGAGGATCTTAGAGGATATGATTTACATATAAATTTAGTAAGTTTATATTTTAGAAGAACAATGTTTCTTTTTCACTATAATTATACTTAGGATGAAATATCAATTTACTATTTCAATACCTAGTTAATAAAATAATAATTTATAAGAATTAATATGGATGAGATAAATCAATTCCTTATAAAGTATGTTATTGTTGGTGATTCATTCAAAATTATAAAATACTATATAATATGTTCTATGTCCCCCTCCTCCCATAGGTACCCCACAATGAATGATAAAGAAGGAAGAGATACAATGGCCCTTCATGCATCCCAATAATTGGACATTGAATTTCAACTAGAAACACATGTATATAAATCAAACAAGGGGGATGAATTTTCATCCTAATTATTTAAATCTAAATTGGTAAGAGAAAAAACAAAAATCAACTAAATATATTAAATAGAATTGAAAGTCTCATAATACATGAATTTGATGCCATAAAAGTTGATACCACTGAAATGAAGTAAAATATATCTAATATAGAGTCTCTGAATGTACAATCTGACCAAAATAACTTCTCGAAATGGAAATTCTTGTTTAGTCATCTACAAACTCTTATTGACCTAAAAATAATATTTATAAACATAAGGTGAGAATAAAATGTATACCCATTAAGATCCTTCTTTAAATTTATCCCTTAAAAATGGAAATAATCTTAAAAAGGAACAGTAAATAAATAAAACAAAATAACTTGTGTCCTCAATAGGTATACTATTATATTCACATTCATCGTGGATTATAACCAAATAATTTACATACATAAATAAATTTCAACTTTAAAACATACGTATATAAATAAAGGTAACCCACCTTTCCAATGCCACCATTCCATTATATTCAATCTCCATTAACTAATTATTTTTCTCATTCCTCAAATGTGTAATCCTACACCTGATGAAATAGATTTAAATCCATTACTCCATCCTGTAAAAAGTGTTAAATATTATCACTAACATTAAACTTAGTAACAAAGAGTATGACCAGAGGACAATATGTCATTTTAACATGAATTATACATCATCCCATCACATACCATGCATGTATAACTTTTTAATGAATAATGCATTATAATAAATTGTAATTACATTCTATACCACAAGTTTTGATAGTATGTTATAAAATTGATGGAAAAACAGAAAGCTATCACAACCCTCTTACGAACAAACCCTTTACTCTACTCCATTATTTCATATGATATTCCTACACATATACATATATTGGAGAATTATGGAGGGTTAAATAATAAAAAAATTTCCTCACCATACTAAATTTAATGAAGGAAATTACCAATAACAATTTTTTTATCGGTTTCCCTACTGATGCTGGTGCGGTATGGTTCGAAAAATAACAAATTTAAATAATATATTATAAAACCACACTACGGGAAACATTGTATCCTTATAATCATCTAACTAAAAATCTTCATAGAAGCCATTTCTACCATTTTTATGGTAATTATATGAATGAAAAATATACTAATTACAGAAATTATTAAATAAATAATTACCCATTAATAAATATTTTAGTGTTTTAAATTTCAAGATTAATACTATAATCGTATATTATAGTTCTAATGTTTCATGAGGCATCAAATTTACCTTTGTAACCAAATACCTAAGGCGATCCTAATATAGAACCATGAAATTTCTCAATCCCCTCATGATGGTGACTAATATATAGTATCAAAACAATATCAGGGGAATGATTATAATACAATTGTTTAAAAAGAAGTGAAAAATAGAATAAAAAGTATGTATTCAAAAAACTCCACCAAAAGAATATACCATAAGAAAATAGATATAAAAATTTAAAATATCATATAATAAATACAATAATATCATGAAATATGTTTTTAATTATTATAATAAGTGCTCAAACTCAGAATCCATTTTATACGAGTAGACAGTTACACTCTCAATCCCTAATTTCAATCTAGGTCCCTTGAATCAATCTCAAAAACATATTATAATATAATATTTCTCTATACATATATTTATAATAACATAATAAATAAAGACCCAAATTAATAGGTAGAATTTTAGAAAAGGATCCATGTATGACACCACCAAATATTCCATAAAAATTACAGAATAATAAACTACTAAAGAGTTTATTTCAAATAATCCATGGAATCCAAAATCATTTACACATTTTCAAAAACATTATGAATTAAAATCAAGAGTAAGTTAGTATATTAAAAGGGATTAAATGAATATTTTATATAAGACATTTATTTAAAATTAGTATGATTAATAAAACATCAATATGAACATTGATATAGAAAATAATGTCATAAAAAATGAACGTAACTTTGCTATAATAATTATGATAAATAGGTTCCTTATTAAATGATCATAAAATTATCAATTTAGAGATATTGGCTCAATTTATGAAGAAATAAATCATCTTAGGTCATTAGTGATCAATTTGATATTGTGGAAATCATTCTATAATAGGTTTTCTTCATTGTTTTCAAAATCAATCTGTTACTCAGGGGTCATATTCTCGTGTTATTTTCCCAGTCAAATACTAATTACTAAGGCTCAAATATTCTACCAATTAGTAAATTATGCCTAATAATACATTACAAATAAACTATAAATCATATCTCAAATTCCGAAAAGATATGATTTCAAAACGAATTCTCAATTCTGAATCCAAATAATTGTATTTTATCAATTAACATCATTAAAAATAATTTCTCATTTAAATCCAATTTATTCAAGAATCAACATGAAAACATTTCTCATTTCATTTCATATTTTTCTCAACATCCACCCAACAATTAGTATAATATTTAAATATGGGTTTTCTAAAATTTATATCCATCTTTAAATTTAAACATAAATTTTTGAAAAATCATTGATTAAAAATCAATCAAAAACTCATTTCAAATAAATCAGGATGTTCAAGGATTCAATATTAGGGTAAGTCCATATATAATAACATACCTTTAATAAATTATTATATGAAAAAACACATTGGAAAAATTTTTGGATGAATAAAGGCGATAGACATCAATAAGAAATCCCTATATTACAATTCATCTAGATAAAACTCTAATTAAATTAAAAATATAGATATCAAACAGCTGTCAGATATGGATGGATAAAATGTTGAGAAAACCAAAAAAAGGAAACTCATTGGAGATAAAATATTAAACTAGGAATCCTAGAAGGACTAGAGTCACTCATTATGCATGGGATTAAGCATAAGGTTTATGTAAATGAAAATAAAATCAAAATGAGATATCAGGGAAGCATAAAACATGATATAATTTGTTAGGAAAGATGGATTTACATTATAAATCATTCATTTATTTAATAAATACCAAACTGTGGATATAAAAAAAATGGTTTTTTGTGGTAAAATCACACCATGTGTTGAAATTATGACATATTTCATATTATTACTATGTAAACAACTTTTGTTGAAAAAATTTCAAATATTATGAGGTAATCCAATTTTCAAAATAATCTTTTTCACAACTCGTTATATGAAAAAAAAAATTACTCCAAAAATAACACATTTACAGTATAAAAGTTCCCTTAAAGAATACTCTATCCCAAGTTACACAAAAACTCCCTAATATGACTTTGAACTAGAATACATGTTGTTAGAAGAGAAAAGAAGCATAAAATTAAGAGTATGTTACAACCTACCCACTATAAATTGGTTTTACCCCCTAAATTCTTATCAAGAGAAGGCCATATCAAAAAATAAGATTCCATTATTCCCACACTATTGCCACATATATTAATATCTCACATGAGAGTGAATCGTTCTTTGAAAACACTTGAGCTACGGTTATAGACCACCAATGAAGAAAACATTTTTCTGAATCAAAAATATTTATTGGATGCTTGGTCACTAAGAAATATATCCAATATAAATAACATCAGAGAACAAATCATGTGAACTATCAGAAAATAACTTCCTCAAATATGATACATGAAACATGTTTCAGATAGAAGACATATGATGTGGATGATCTAATTGGTAAAGAACATTCAAAACTATATAAATAATCTCAAAAGTACCTAAAAACATCAGAGAAATATTTCAATGATTCCCAAGATATTGGTAACCCATCTAATGTAAAACATCAACAAAACCTGGACACTACATAATAATCTATGGTAAAAATTTAGTAATCATAAGAATATTTGACCAAATATTGTAACACACTGATATTTTTTGAATTATTTTTCTAAAATTAATTTAATCATTTTGGTATTTTACATTTCACGCAACACTGAAAATTGATTATATTATATTAAAGCACCATTTGTGGATTGAATTATATAAAATACAATGATAATCGTTCACTACATGCTACAAAATATTTAGCTTTCTATGCACGGAACACCATGGTTAGAAAACATAACATGAAAAACTTACTTTTCTAAAAGGATGGCATAACAAACATGGTCGTGTGTTTTCGAACATACATTCTTTGTAGAATTTTAATATTTAATATGCTATAACATAACAATTAAATTTTACATTATAGTATTAACTAACTTATAGTAAAGTTCATTATTTTTCTATTAATTTGAATAGAATACTGAAAACAAATGATTATTGATGGAATGGTTTTATAAATGACTATCATCATAAGAAAATGATGATTTATCATAACAAGTAAAATTAATTACTAATTGTGAATCATATTAATTAAATTTATATTTTATATATTCCATCATATTTTTTTATTCATACAATATATTTGATAGGAATATGATATAAACAAACCCATTATGGCATATAAAACCAATATTTTAATTAATGTAATTTTTAATAAATTTTGATGTAAAACCTATTTCAATTTTGATTTTTTCAATTTAATTAATTTAATATGTAAAAATAAACTATATTTTTTACGTAAAAAAGTAAAAATTAAGTTATGGTAAATTTTTGGAATTATTCTGTGATGTTATATTTTATAATAAATTGTGAAAAATATTGAAATTATCCTCAGAACATATTTTTCATATTATATATTTATAATGATTTTTTTAATATTTGTTTATTTTTAATTAAAACAATATTTAGTCAATGATATCAGTTTAGGTCATGGGAATCAATTTTACAATGATATTGGTTATAAAACCTAGTAAACAGGCTTACATAAAAAATATTCTGTGTAGTCATATCTATGCGATTAAATTTAAAGTAATTTATGCCACTTATATGATTGGAATTCTATAGAATGGATTAAATATTTAGAATCAGAATAATTTATAATTTATAATAATATATAATATGTATTTCTATCAATATTATTAATGACGTTTATTAAAAATAATAACAACGATTAAGATTAAATTATTCATAAAAGGGACTATACCATAAAAATAATAACTAATCTGACCAATAATGTTGTCCAAAATCCATTTGATGGCCATATCATGACCCTATCCTCTACTGTATTGACAATGGACCATTATTTGATCCAATCCCAATTAGAATATGTGGGTGAGGTTTTCCTTTTTAAAACATATTATAAGAGTTCCACTCCTCCACGGTAATAGGGTTCTTCTCCTCCCACATCCGCATACCTCTCAAATATCATATGATCGGCCAATATCTACCCAATCCACTTCATAACATCCCACCCATACATCTAGAATCCTCCATTTATGGCTAAAAAAATACAATGTTGCGCATTTAGGAAAACAAAAAAAATCCCAAAGAAGATGTCATTTGAATGAGTACGATGAGGGTCCAGACAAGAGTGAAGGGAATTTCATCTCAATCTTTAATTATGTGAGATACATGCCTTATTCACTGCTCACCTACTTAGTGTAGTGTCTATAGTAATCCTGAATTTATTATATTCATATTATTATTAAATTTATTTGTATTTAAATTAAAATATAATGATTTATCTATCATTGGATTTATGTTTCAAATTTACTGAATCCGTAGATAAATTTTTTCTCAATGTTTTTGAGACACATTTCATGTTATACATCTATATTTTTATTTGAGGTGTATAAAATTAATTTTAATGGTTATAACATTTTCTGCTTATGTTCATTATATTGTAAAGCTCCATGTAATTTCATTTTCCTACACATGGAGTATGATTTAATGATACCATGTGGTAAGAGTTTATTGAAACAATCTAAACATTTATTGAGATTGTTTATGAACCAATTTACATTAACTAAATATTATGATACATCTTTCAAGAGAACTCATTAATTATTTTCTACTCTGGTATGACTTGATTTATTTATGTATTAGTTGCATTTCCCACTCTTTTGTACATAATATAATGAAAATAATGTACTTAACAAAATATGAACATAACTCCATGTTCGGTCAGAAATATGTGTATCTTCAAATCCATGCTTTTAAAAAATGGATTCAAATAATATTCTTATAATTTCATAAGACCATTAAAAGTTATCCTTACCATTGTTTCCTTTTACCAATTTTTTTAATGTAACTCTCTTACACATCATCATAAAATCTTTGTTCATAACCTTTTTTCCGTGTAAAAGTAATGTTCTTTTTTATCTCATCATGAATTTATGAATTTGCCAACAATCATTTTTCTGAAGGTTATTTTGAATTTTTAATGTTTTAATTTTTGAGTTTTTTTTAAATCTATTTTAAAATAAATGGTATTAAAAATAATTGAAACCTTATTTTATATGTTTTTATGTAAAATGGGTTTTAAAATGATTACAAGACCCTCTATAGGTTTTTTAAGTACCAAGGATTTTAAAATGTGTATAATAATTTCTTTATAAGTTTTAAATCATTATTTCTTTATAATGGTCATCAAAAGGTTTTATGATTGAAGAATAATTGTTCAATAGAGAAATAATAATATCTTCATGAAGTGTTATTAAAATATCTTTCAAATTTATTTTCCATCTAATATGACATCCATTAGTTTTAATAACTCGTTTTTGGGAAATTATATAATGGTTCCATTTGTATTCATTATCTTAATGGTTTATGTATTGATGACATGGTTTTTATTAAACCTTCTTCTTTTCATGGGTTATATTTCTATGAAGCACACTACTTTTATTGGGATATTCTTTGATGAAATCATTATGTAACATATTTATTTTTTCCTAGGTTAAGGTATGATGTAATTTTTTTGACACCCATTTCATTTTATGGGTTATGATATGATTGTTTATGATTTTGTGAAACATGTATGTATGGTTTTATTATGATATTTGTGGGACATATAACTTCCTAAAATGAATTGGATAATGATAAATGTTTCATGATATTGATGGGTACACTGGAGGGATTCCCACGCTGGGAACAAGCAGGTACCTAGGAGGACATCTCAATCCAAAAACAAGGGGGCACACAGGAGGACATCCAAAGACCAAAATAATAGGGTACGTGTAAGGACATCCCTAGCCTGAAATTAGAGGTTACACGGGAAGGAATCCCATGTATGAAGTAGATATATGCATGATTATACCAAGACTAATATGTTACAACTATCTTGGAAAGAAACCTTACATTAAGGTTTTTATATGATCATTCATCTTCCAAAATTCCATGACTTATTATTATATTAGGATTTTATGGATCATGATAATTATTTTCGTATTATTAATATTGTAAAAAGTGCTTATATTTTTTACATAATTCATTTTGTGATTTTAGATATGATTTCTATGATTTTATATTGTTCATGATCACGTTATTTTATTATTATTTTCATCATAGGATTAAGAATTTCCTATAATTACCCAGAGTGAAAATTTTAGATCACCCCTTTCTTATGTTTCCCGTTCAGATGTTATAATGGAATATGTTTAAGTATAAATATTATGGGGGAAGATCATTCTGAGAAATGATGAATGTATTACCCTGATATAGAATATATTTGTTTCATTTTTCCTAATGCAATAAACAAATATGGGCATTGGGAGTATGTTATTGTAATGTTGTAAGTTTTCTACACAAGTTTTGTAATGTATATGTATGTTAATCATGGGACGTTATAGTTGGTATTAGGGCTAAGTATTGGTCAAACATTGGAAACTAAGATGGGAAAACATTATTTATATCCCTATGTATATTTCTATGGATATGTCCCAGGTTATATATAAGGATATGTTTGATGATGATTTAAGGATTAGGAAAATTACCTGGAATTTTGGTAAAGGATAATGTGTGTGGTTTTCTAGAAATAAATCCAAGTATGGATACATCAATTAGATGTGTATCATGAAAATATTTACCTATGGGTAACAACTCTGATATGATGCCTTGGGCCTAACTCTGAGTAATATGGTACATGACAACATGCCTTACTACACACCATGTTTGACAATCATGAGTTTGTTCTTTCGAAATTTATAAACCATTCTCAAAAAATCATGAAGGTTGTAAATGAAATATGACTATGGATAACCTAGAATAAATCTAAGGTGTCATCAATTAAAAATTAGGTTTCTTGATTTAGACATCCTGTAAATAATTTGTCATTATTATGGGATTTTCTTTTATGATATAGGATTCAAACCCTCTGATTTCTAGTTTTAGTCAATTGAGAGAAAAATAAGTATCGTGGTTAACATTTAATGTTTCATATTTGGAACATATAGTTATAATGAAAATTTATTTCCCAAGTGGAAATATTATAAAGAGAATAAAAGAAGATGTATGATTATTTGTTCTACATTTGAAGATAAAGAGACAAAAATTACAAGTAAATGGTATGTTATGTCCTTCAAGTATTGTTTAAACTAAAAATTATAACCATGATTTCATTGAAATCGTGGAAACTTTAGACATGATTCATATTTCATATTATAACAAATAGGTATTACGTAATAAATTAATGAATACTGAGTAAATGTTTTTGAATAAATTGGGATGAATAATGTTTTTATGTTTTGGAATTCAACGATTATGTTACATGAATCATGAAATATATATGTATTTTCAGTATATTATTTCATTAATGATATAAAACGAGACGTTTAGTAGTGATTTCCTAGCAATGTGTTATTTTGATTAAGGGAATGTATCCCTTAATTAATGTCTACTTTTAAGATAATGATATTTTGAAAATGAAATGTTGTATAAAAATAAGTAAATTGGATGGTATTGATAACCCTATATATAGAACATATTATTAATAGTTTGGCCTATGTTTTCTGTGAAGTGGTTTACATCTTCTGGGATGTAAATATTATATCCGGTAATCATTTGAATAAAAAAGCATGCATGTTTTCCAAAAGGATTTATGGAAATTTTGGTTATTACCATGTTTCAAGGGAATATACAATGTGGGTATTAACATGTTTGGAATGTGACAACCAAGAGAAAACTTGTGATATATGGGGTTGAATGATAATATAATATCATGTCATTCTATATAATTGTTTTTATTTTCATATTTCAAAATGATTATAAAGTTAAACATTTATGGAATGTTTATGTTAATATTCAGATAATGTCAGTAAGATTAAATTATAATCTCACCATATGTGGATTTATGACATATTGGATAAGTTTTTCTAACCATGTATTTTAAAAAAGATATATGGAATGAACTATCATTCTATTTCTAGATATAATGATCTGTTAATGCTTTAGGAATCCAAAATCCACTTTCATTTCCTATATTACGAGATGATAGAGGAGTTGATCAAGGATCAACAAAGGCAGAAATTGTATATAATCATGTAAATATATGTTCCCATGATAATTCTTCAACCCTAGGGAAATGATCAGGAAATCAAATAGGTTATCCTAGTGATATCATTTCTATTGAATTAAATGGTCTCTTAGGTTATCATTTATTATTGTATTTATGATTGTTAACTTTCCCTTAACAAAGTTTTATATCAGTATCCTCGGTAAATTGATAGTTACATTTCGCTTCCATGTCCATGCTTCAACTTCCGACCTATGTTAGTATATGTGGAAATATGGTTATGTTAAACTTTCGGTAACCATTATGTTTCCAATTTTTTTAAATGAATTTTTAGGGATCATATTAATGATGTGTGTTTTTATAAAAGGATCATTCTTGTATTAATCCTTTCATGACCCAAACGAATTTCAATGAAGAAATTCATTTTATGGGTGGTATAATGTAACACAACAAGATTTTTTGAATAATTTTTATAGAATTAATTTAATCTTCTTTCCATTTTTCACTTCACGCACATTAAAAATTGTTTATTTTATAATAAAGAACTAGGTATGGATTGAATTATATGAAACAACATGTTAATCATTCACAACATGAATCATATATTTTACGTTTATCTATAGGAAAGTATGAGGTTAGATTACATTACATACATGACTGACATTCCTCAATGGCTTGCGTAATAAGGAAGTCCGACTTATAACAAAAAATAATTTATTATTAAAATATTATTATTAAATAAAATATTACAGTGAAGTTAAATTTATGATTATAGGATTAAATAAATTATAGATTTATTTATTTTTAACCTATTAATGAGAAAACAATATTGAAACCAAACGAATATAAATGGATTGATTTTATAAAAAACAATCTTTATATGAAAAAAACAATTTCACATAATAAGTTAAATTAATTAATACTAGTGAATGATATTAATTGAATTCTTTATATATCTAATCAAATAGTTTTTTATATTTATCCAATATATTTTATAGGCATAATATAATAAGAAACCCTAATTTACACCTAAAAACCCATATTTATATTAGTGTACTTTTAATCCCCTTTAATTAAAAACCTTATTTAAATCTAAATTTTGTAACTTTTATAAAAACTTTATGTCAATAAAAACATAATTTTATAATGGGAAACATAAATACATGGTTAGAGTGTAATTTTACTATTTTCATTGAAGTATCATTTTTTAAATGAATAGTAAAAATAATGTAATTTAAGTCCAAAATGTTGATTCATAGAATTTCTTTTTAAGGATAAATTGAATTTTTTTTTATTTATTTTAATGTTTTTTTAGATCAAATTTTTACCATTTAATGAAATTTAGTTCCTTGGGATCAATTTCACATTGAAAATGCTCATATAAACAATGGAAAAATTAAAACCTTTTTACATTAAAAACCAACTTTGACGTCCCGTATGTAGGATTAAATATAAATTAATTTATGCCACATAAATGCTTTTAATATGGAAATATGGATTTGATAATGAATATTAACATATTTGTTAATTTATAATAATGTCAACATAGTTTTGATCAAAAATATTAGTCAAGGTAAAAAAATAATTACAACAATTTATATAAAATTTAGATTAACATGGTACTAAACCCTACACTTAAAGACTAATATGGCCTAAAATAATTCCAAAATTTAATTTATTGACCAATTTTTGAACCTATCCTCCCTTTTATCTAATTTGGTTCATTATTCGTTCCACATTCAATAAAAAAATATGGGCAACGTAACTCTTTCCAAATATATTATATGAGTGTCACTCCTCCTCCACTATAAAAGGCCTCTTATCCTCCTTCTTCGACACAAATCTCAAACCTATTAGGTTCAGGAAAGCTATGACCAATTAAATTCCCAAAAAACTGTACTTTTTCCTTGAATACTCTCTTTTGGATGAATGAAATACGTGGAATCCCATGGGTAAAAACCAAAATCACTAACCCAAAAATGATTCATTTTGAATGAGTAAGAAAAGAGGAAATACAAAAGGTAAGGGAATTTCATACCAATGATTATTTTCATGATGTAAATGAATTATTTCGAGGTTCTGGGCACAGTGGAAGAATGTTTGGGACGACACTCAATTTTTATTTTTTCTATGATCAATGATTATTCCGGGATCAATATGACAATTAACGCCAGTCTCCACAGAATATATTCAATGATTTTGATAATGAAAAAAGATGCCACAAAACCATTAGAGATGATCTTACACATCATGATTATAATTAAACTAATTAATTTCATAATGCAAAATAATACTTGTGCCTTTTATATTTTTCTTTGGTGATGATGTTGATCATCCGAATTGACCCTTCCAGATTATCTTGTTGCATTTGTAAGGATCCATTCTAGAATACCTCTAGCGGTGATCCACACGTGCTCTAATGGCCTTCGATCTACACTGCTCATTCTCTAAGTTCTAGTGTGGAGAAGCGAGTGTCTTGTGTCAGTCATTCTTGATCGTTTGTTCTTCGGCCTTTAATAAAGCCTCTCGTTCTTGAGAGGGTAGAGAGGAGGATTCGAGAGAGAAATTGTTTATCTCAATAATTATCAATTCACCAAGAATGTGGTGTGGTGTATAGTGAAATAGTGGTACTTGCCTATTTATATACTTGGAATTTGAGTTACAAAATTTAATTTCATAGCAACAATTCAATACATTCTTTAACTTATATAATAATCATTCATTTAATAATAATACCATCTCATTATTTATAGTGTGCCAACTTCTGAAAAACTGAATTATAAATAAAATTGAGCATCAGAAAATAATAGCAGTTTTATTTTAACATGTGCCAAATAGTTAATTAATTATTTACTATTTTTCAGATAATTATTTTTCTACCAGACTGACCTTGTTCTTCTTGTCCTCCACTTCCATTTATTGAACACCCGAATAAATAAATAAATAATTTATTCTCTTAAATCAATATTTTATTTATAAACAAGTAAATAAATATTTATTAAATGTTTAATTAAATAAATAAATATATTTAATTTAATTTATGAAATTCTTTTAACTTGAATAAAATTATTCAATAGTCTTGAGAATATTATTTATTTCATTAATTAAATTCAAATAGAATTCAACAGAGACAACCAAAACAATTACTATGTGACCCTCTAGGATTCATTCTCGTTGGCATTAGGTGGAATTACCTAAAGTCCAAGAGTACTGTCTAGAAACGGGTCAAGGAACCTAAGAGAAAGATTGTAAAGTCTAAATAATGGTATCCCTATACGAAAAATCACTGTTTAATATAATTCAGTTGTTACAATATATCATCAAGAAGGTTTCATGATTGTTTCATCAACGTTTATGCTTGATACGTCATTCATTGACTACCTAAAATAAACTCATCATTACACCATATCCATGTAATTTCACATGACGGTTCTATTTCAATAATTTTGACGAGATATCAACATCCATAAATGGAAGGGGCAAATCCTTTCTTGACATATCCAATAATAACATGTCACTCGTGACGCACCCAACACACCCTACTTCCCGCCAACTTTCTGCGTGATGGTATTTGTCAGTAAATAAAAGTGCATATGTCATGACAAAAGTTAATGATAATCTTAAAGTCTAAGGATAATTACACATGCTCACATAGCGAAATATCTAATGACACCAAAACATGAAAAATTCCTACAAGCGGGTTTGTTCTCATAATCTCTTATCTTGGTGATTACCAAGTGCGAACTTCATGACAGGAAGTCTCGAATTCTTATGAGTACTCTCACCTAACGATATGCAAGATATGTGTCCCATCATATCATGTCATCAACCTGAAAAACTATACTTAAGAATATTGTAATATCATATCAAGGATCTCATCATGGAGGTGAACTACCATGAGCTTATCAATGCAACAAATACTCTAGTACATTAATACATTATTGTCACACAGAAAAATGAACAATATATAATAATACATTAAATTTCCATGTACTCAATGTAAAACCACATATTTCTAGGACACCAACACTTAAAAACACCCAATTAGTCTAGATCCAACTACCTATGTCATTCAGTCCACTAGGCCTCCCTTGATGATCATGTTTTTATTGAGTCAAGGCTTTAGTCAAGGGTTCCACCAAGTTGTCTTTCGGTGAAATAGTTCTCACTACAACTTTACCTCTCTGAGAGAAATCTCCCAAGAGATTATACATCCGAAGTATGTGCTTTGTCCACTGATGTGACCATGGATCTTTTACGAGAGCCACTGCTGTCGTATATTCACAGTACAAATGTGATGGGATCTTTACAGCTAGGTATCTTATCTATCTCCTAAATAAAGATTCACATCCAAACTACCACTTTAGATACCTCAGAATCTACGATATACTCAGTATATTCTGTAGAATCTGTGACCACACTCTACTTTGAGCTCTTCTATATATCTGCACCTCCATTAAAAGTGAGGATGTATCCTGTTTGCGACTTCATGACATCTTGATCAGTCTAAAAACTAGAACTTGTATATTCTCTGATGACTAGTTCATCATCTCCTTCAAAATCAACGAACATATCCTTATTACACCGCAGATACTTAAGGATTGTCTTGAATGACATCCAACGGTGGTCACCGTGGTCAGCATGATATCTTCTTACCACACACATTGCGTAGGAAACATCAAGCCTGGTGAATTTCATGGCATACATGACTGACCCAATCATTGATTATTATAGATTCCTTGACATTATCATTCTTTCCTCAAGTGTCTGAGGAAACATTTTCATGGGACGATGAATGCCATGCAACGCTGGAAACAATCCCCTCTTGGATTGTTCCATACTGAATCTCTTTAGTATCTTATCAAAGTATTTACTATTAGTTATTCCCAACAATCTCTTGGATCTGTCATGATATATATTGATCTCGAGAATATATGCTACCTCGAACAATTCTTTCAAGGATAATCCTTAATTCAACCATGCCTTAACAAACTCCAAGACTGGTATCTCATTTCTAATGAGTGATATGTTGTCAATATTTACTATTAGAAAAATGACTATACTCACACTAAACCGTTTGTAGACACAAGTATCAAATTATTTTATTATAAAACTAGATTCTTTTATGGATTCATCAAAATGAATGTTCCATGACCTGGATGCTTGCTTTAATACATAAATGGATTTCTACAACTTGCATACCATATTGGCATCCATTAGAGTCAGAAACCCTTCAGGTTGTTTCATGTAGAAATCTTCATGAAGGTTCCCATTACGGAATGATGTTTTGACATCCATTGGACTAATCTCATAGTCTTGGTAAAACGAAAATATCAACTATATTTATGATATATTTCAACATTGAAAATGGTGAGAAGGGTTCATAGTAGTCAATTCCGTGACATTGTTTAAAAAAATTTCCAACCAGCCGTGCCTTATAGGTACTGTCTTGCCCTTTCATGTCTAGTTTCTTCGTGAATACCCATTTGAAGTCAACAACCTTTACATCAACTCGAACATCTACCAAAATACAGACGTGGTTTTGGTATGTGGAATCCATTTCAGAATTCATGGCTTCCTGCCACTTGGCAACGTCTGTGCAACTTACTACTTCCTTGTAGGCTAAAGGATTATTATTATCAAAAAATAAGGATTCAACATCCTCGGTAACAAGAAAACTATACCATTCCGGTTCTCTAAACTCTCATATACTCCTACGCAATTCATGTGTCTCTAGAACAGATTCTTCTTCCAATGTGCTTTGTGGAATCTGTTCATGTACCAACTCTTGTGCGCCTTGAGCCTCGACTTCATAGAAGTCTATCTCACTCCCACTATCTCTTTTGGAGATGTGCTCTCTCTCAAGGAATACGACATGTCTTTCCACTAAAACATTTTTGTCTAATATGTTTTATAGGAAATATCCCCTTGATTCCTTGTGTTATCCTATAACTGTACACATTGTGCCTTTGGGTGCAAGTTTATTACATGATGTGGCCTTAAAAAATGCTTATCTACGCCACACATGTAAATTCAATAACATGGAGTTCCTTCCACTCCAAAAATTTTAAGGAATTTCATTTATCGATTTAGTTTGTACTTGGTTTAGTATGTGTGCCACTATTTGTAATGCATATCACCAAAAGAATAATATAAGAAATGAATAACTCATCATTGTTCTTACCATGTCTAATAAGATGTGATTCCTCCATTCAGTTACACCATTCCATTGGGGTTTGTAAGGAGGATTGTGTTGGGAATGGATCCCAAACACTTGTAAGTAATCAATGATGTCCTGATTAAGATAATCCCTAGCTAGGTATGAGCATAATTTCTTAATCTTCTTACCAATCTGGCTTTCAACATCATTCTGGTATTCCTTGAACTTATCCAAGGAATCCAACTTATATGTCATTTAGTAGGTGTATCCATATCTACTAAAATCATTAGTAAAAGTTATGAAGTATGAGTACCCACCAATTGATTCAATTGTAAATGGTTAACACACATCGGTATGAACCAATTAAATAATATTTTTCACCTTTCCCACCTAATAGGGATTTAGTCATTTTGCCTTGTAAACATGCAAGACATACACCAAGTGGTTTTAGTTCAAAAAAATAAAAATATCTATCTTCATGTAAATTTGTCAAGCATTTCTCATTTACATTTACTAGCTGATGATGCCAAAGTTGGGTGTGGTATGAGTCATGTGACGTATCTTTGTCATCGATATCCTTTACATGGTTTCTGTAATCCAACACCTAAAGACCGTTGTGTAAATGTTCTCTACCAAAACAAATTTTATCTTAATAAAAGAAACTACATTCATTTTCAAACATTAAAAAATACATATATATCTATTATAGATAATGAAATCATGTTTTTTGTTATTGATTTCACTTAAAAACAACCATTTAACACCAAGATCAACCTAGTTGGAAACGTGAGGTGGTAGTCCCCGACCGCTTCAACAGCAAGTCTGGATCTATTGGCTGCTTGTAGATCTACCTCCCCTCGATCAATCTTCCTAAATCTACTTTGTTTCTGTATTTGGATATATATAAAAACACCACAAGTTATATAAAATACACAATTTTTATAAATATATAGATTTCATTCGATAAAAAAACCTGAATCTTCCCCTTTCTTCATAGGTTGGGTGCAGTTCTTCTTCTAGTATCCCTTCTTGCCACATGCGAAAAAATATCCACTTGTTCCCTTTCCTCCACATTGATCTTTCTTTTCATGAAAGGATGTAATGAAGCTTTGGGGTTAAATATCTTCGCATCCCCTTTTATCTTATTCACCAAATGGACAGAAGGATTTTTACATTTCATATCTTAGTCCACTTGGTGTAGGAGGATAAGATAATCAGATATACACTTCTCAATGTTTTTCATGTTTAAATTGACAAAAATGCTAGAGATTATCAAAAGAAGTGATGCACGAATGAGATCGGTGCCCATTTCTTTAGGGAGTTTAAACCCTAGAACCTCTAAGAGCTCAATGTAGCCAATGAGCGTGACTATATGAGGCCATGATGGGGAATAATCTCCAAAGTTACTCTGAATGAGTTATTTAGATATATCAATCCTTTCCCTTATTGCTCTCTCCAGGTAAAGACCATGGAGGTGATCGAGCATGCTATAAGCATCCATGTTTTCATGAGACATCATGAGCTCACAAGAAATTGATGATAAAATAAAACATTGAACGTCTGCCACATCGTTCATATGTTTCCCCCAGACCAGGAGATCCTCATCACTCTCCTCCTTGGCAAGAGTATTAGGTAATGCTGACTCCAACATGTAAGACTTCTGTTCATGGATAAGATAACCCGAAGACATCTAAACAATTCATGGAAGTTACTGCTGGTAAAGATGTTTTCTTTATCCAAAATTGATCACAGGGATAGTGTGGTTGATGAGCATGTAATTTTTATTCTACAAATAAAAGAACATATCATTAAAACATTCTTGATTACATTTTATGAGAAATAATAAATTTTATTAAGTCTCCCACAATTTTATTATGTCTCAATGGTCATCACCATTAATCTCGGAATGTCTAGTTTCCATGACATTCTAGTGGAAAGGATCCATATCCCCCTTCACATAACCCAAAAAATGGTTGTTCAAGCTATTATAATGTATTTCGGTAGGCATGTCTTTGACAACTGCGGGCTTGCAGCACTTTGAAATGTTGAGTGGACTCCCCAATCCAGAAATCATGAATTTGGATTTCCCCAACTCTTGCCTCCAATATTACACGAATTCTATCAAGGGCTATTCCTCTTGATGTAATATGGTTTTGTCATCATGAAACCTTTCATACGGGATTCCTGTATAAAAGTATGTTTCCCAACAAGGTTTGGTCATACACATAGTATTATTGAGTTTTTTCATTTATATAAGTAACAGAAGGCTTGTTCTGACTTAATATTTCATATGAGGGATTTGTATCTCTTTTGCATGAATTTCGTATTATCATTATCTAATGATTTTTAATATTAATTGGAACTTAATTTATTAACCATGTATTGATAATATTTATTCATAAGTATGGTTTATTTTAGTTCCATCTAACATGCTTATTTAATTCATTACTTATGTGAGCATGAAAACACATCCATAATGATAAACCATGAAACTGACATAAATAAAAAAATGTAAATGGCATGATCAAGAGATTTTCTAGTGGGTTTTTAACTAGCAGCTGATAAAATAACCCTGACCTATGGGAGAAACAACTTGATGATTTTGGGTTCATGTTTACAGCTTCCACTTATCCACCTCGGTATCACCTAGGATTGATTTCATCTTGGCTCCAGCTTGAATTTCCTCTACTAGAATGGGATTTAGATCAATTACATATTTCATTTTTAACTCATGTGTTGGGGAGGGGTAAAATTGGGGTTTACATAAAAGAAACTATGGGCATGCATGCCCTATATATTAATGAGGAGAAGGATCGCAATATGAAAATTTTAATTTAAGTAAAAAAATTAAATGAAACCATCCGCATTAAAAAGTATTGTTCTATAACATGATCATCCATACATGAAATGATATTTACACATAAATAAAACTATCATTCCAATCTTTAATCATTCTCGTTTAAGATAAATAACACCTGAATCATTTAATTATCATCTTTAATAAATCCATCCTTTTATCCTAAATCATTTTATGATTTTCATTGATATTCTCATCCAAAACAATTTTAAAAAATTAGATTAATTTAGAAGTTTCTTTTTATGTAACATGTACCTTGGAGGCAACCTGGTGAATTCATATTCATAACTACCCAATGAGTAGAAATGAACATTACACAAATGTTAAATTAAACACATATATATTTAAAACAGCTATCACGTGTTGTGTCTCAGCATTATGCCCGCATAATGATACACGTCCCAAGGGTTTGTATAATATAATAATAAATTTTAATAAATATGCATAATTTGGATGAGTACATGATGTGTCGTTCTAACTACATGGCGTGTACTATTTTTCACCGTCTATCTGAAGTACATGCCCTAGGAAACAGTGTGTGAGTGTACTTCAGAAATATTTGGAGTACACAGTGTGTCCAGTGGGTCACAGACCATATAGTTCTTCAATACACCGTATCTAGCCAGGCAATCCATCTATTGGGTACACTATCCAACCCTAACCCAAAGGGAATAAAGGTTGTGTCCATTGGGCCACATGACGTTTAATCTAGAAATCGTGTTCCACCTGTTCCTGGTCAATAGACGAAGTCATTAATGACATAGAAATACTACAACACGTGGATTGGATTGGTGGACCAGTCTGTTGATTTGAATTTTGACTTTGTTGGGAAAACATTAGTAGTTGTGTTTTATTTGTTGTTAGTAAGATCAATTAATGTCAATGATGGTTAAATACCCTCTCCTAAGTTAAATGGATTATGAAAACTAGATGATTCATGCGCTGACCTGAAAGATCCAAAAACATGTACTTTGGATTTAATAATCCAAAAAGAAAAGAAGGAAGAAGGTGGGAGTGGCATAACATGGTACTTGAAGGTGGTACCCACGCATGAAGTTGATTTTTGTTTAATGATTTCCATGCATTTTTTCTATACTTAGTTTTCAACTAAGTATTTAATATATGGCTTACTAAAAAATCGGTTCATCCCACGAGCGAGCTACCCCAGCCTCAACCCGAGGCACATGCGGGACCACAGGGGGTCAACTGCACCCATGGGGAGGCCTAGGTAGATCTAGCTTGCAAGAGGCATGTGCAGGCCATGTATAACCCCACAAGAGTGTGTGAACAATGATCAACCCGTGCACAGGATGCATAGTGGGCACTAAGAGCGCACCCGCAGGAGGCATAGGTTGGCGCAGAAGTGTGCCCGCAGGGAACTGGTGTGGGGCGGCCCCAAAGGGGGGAGAGGTGAATTATGAACTGTGCCCAGGAGGAGTTGGTTGATAAACTGCAAGAAAACTCGGGCGTGTTTCGATGTGTGATGTATTTTTACGACGCTGAGGAAATCAAGGCTGCTCATCTAATCTCACAAGAGATCACATCCGATCTTTTCATCCCACAACCTTTGAGATCAGTTCAAGATGATCCAATGGCCGCGGCCTCATCTTCAACCTCCGATCTTATAGAGTGAACCATGATTCCACTGTTCACCATCGCCACTACTGATCCACCATGATCATGCTACCGGAATGCGTTGAAAAGGAAAACAACTGCATGGTGGTTTTCTGATCGAGCTAAGACCATGCATGCAATCTAAGTCTTGAATGAAGCTATATATCGAGGAAGAAGGTTCGGCTGAGGCAAATGGAGTTTCGGAGGCTACGTGGATCCATGCGAGATTCATGCACGTGAATCATTAATTCGATCTTGACTCTATGCACGGATATAGGAGCCCGTGTTCGAAAAAGGAAACAACCACAGTATCTTGGTATATCATCACTCACAGGTTTTAATATTTTCAAAACCCTGGAAACCCAGAGCAGTCAAATTGTGATTCCCACGGCATCTCACACATTTTCTGAACGCGGAAGATGTTTTTCTTTCACCTATAAAAGGAGGATCCCAAGAATAGAAGAGTTTCTCCTCGTTACACATACCCAAAGTGATTCTATTCTAAAAACAGAGCACAGTCCTTGAACAAGAAAGTTGTTTTCTTACAAACCTTCAACATTTTCTGTGCACTCTTGAAGAGCCTCACAAAGATGAAGAGGATTCACACTCAATTATGAGAAGAGGAAGAGATCCCGGAAGCATTCGACAGGTTCTACACACACTAGAATTTCTTTGTGAAGAACTGGAAACATAACACGTGATAGGTTTTGTAAAAACCCTCTCTGTGCTTCGCGAAAGACATGACATCATGAAGTTGGAGCTTGAGATATTCTCCGATTGTTCTTTTTGAAGAGGAAAAAGTCTGCTCATTGTGAAAAAAAAAACTGTGAATCTCACAGTCTTACCAAAGGTGTACACCCTACTATTTTAATATTAATCCTATTGTTTGAAGGGGTTCTAGTTTTTGTGAAGGAGAGACTATAAAAGGGTTAGTACATGTTTCATGCACACATGTTCATTGTTTGAAGAATCCTGAGTCCTTGAAGAAGGAATTTTCACAATGTTAGGGTTATACCCATTAAGGGTTCTCACACAAGAAGTTGAAAAAGAGGTGAATGCATGCTTCAATGCATGCACATGCACATGTGGAGTAGCACAAATAAATAATAAAAACAATTGTGTGCATGTGTGAGATAGAAATGGTGAAATATCATTGCAAAAAAATAAAAACACCAAGAAGAGGAGAAGGGAAGAATAAGATGGAAAAGAGTTCGACGGCATACCATATACATGATCACATTCATTTATGAAAAAGAGAAAACTCACTCTAATGATGCCTTGTAAGAAGATCATCATTGCCTAAATAATCACATTGGTATATTTGATTCTTTCTATGAATGATGAAGAAGTGTTAGTGCATTATATTATTGCACTAAAAAAGAAGAAGAAGTCCTAGTGCAGCTGGTTTTTCACTAGTGAAGAAGAAATGAAGAAGACAAGAAGAATTGTTTGCCTACTGCTTTGAAATTAATTAAGTGAAGAGAATTGAAGAAGTTCAAGAGAAGAACCTACCTTTTGAAGAAGGAAGAATATTGTCTCCATATGCAGCATAATGAACCATCCAGAGGATGAAAGTTCGGATAGGTCATCACCACTCTAGGGAAGAGGATTGTTTCCCACCCCCTCTAATGTCTATGAAGTCACACTAGCAAGAGGATTTGTTTTCCTAGCCTCTCCACTTAATTTCATATCACAAAATAGTGGATAATCAATGTACTGATCATATTCACATATGGCATAGATGTATCTACTCTTATTATGTGGAGAACCTTGTAAAACGATCATGTACTTCTTTTTACTACATTCTATTGTTGCATGTGTCAATGAAAAGAGAATAAGAGAATCAAGATCCTAATTTGTCAAGAGGTACATGGACAAATGTTGGAATTGGTTTAAAAGTCACCAACAACGATTCACCCTCCTCTTTAGGTTATTTCTATCCCAAACTAGTCCTCTCAATTTTTATTAGAGGGACAAGTTCACCTTTTTTGGATTCTCTACAGTGAGGTTATTCTCTTTTAAAGACCAGAGTTTCTATCCTGAGTTATCAATGAACTTCAATTTCTGTTAAGATTCTATTATCTCTGACCAGAAGACTATATCTACCAAGACCATGATGAATAGGAATAAGAAGTAGAATAGAATGTTGAAGAAGAAGTCCATATAATGTAAAGAAGAGGATGCATCTGGTTCTCCATATCTAGACGATATTTAATAGACACATGACCTGGGATGTTATGAGAAAGTGTCTCATGTTTTCACCAAAAAGATGGATAATCTTCCTACCTCAAATGATAAAGAGATATGTGTTATTACATTTGGAAAATATTATCATGGTGAAAATGCTGGAACAAGTGGTGATGATCAATCTAAAACATGTCAAGAAATATCAGTTGATAGATTAAGAATGACTCTGCAGGGTATTACTAAAGAGATTATGCCCCTAGTTTGTGGAGTATTTCAATACACGCAAGAAAATATCACACAGCTCGAAGAAGAAACTGATGTTTTGGAAAAGGTCTTACAAGTAAATGTTTTTGAATGTCTAATGCTCTCCAGATAGGATGAATCCTTTAAAGTAACAATGAGGTAATTTGAATTATTATCTTCAAATTGGCACAAAGATTTTGAAGAATGAGAGGGTGTCAATAAGACACTAGAAGAGAAGATACATACACTTTTAGATAAGCTAAGAAAGGAAAATGATGTCAAGGAGTTATATTTGTAAGAAGACTCCATGAAGATAAAATAACATGAATCTTTGTCACAAAATAATGTAAAAATGTATGAAGACGAATTTGAAGTATTAAAGAAGGATTGTTAAGAGAAGATGACTATGATTGAAGACCAGGAAGTCATCCTCAATCTGAGATGTCTAGAATTGGATGTTGTGTTTACCAACCTTGAGAAGAGACATATCGAGAATCCACAAAAGAAGGAAACAGTTTCTGCCAGTATTCAATGATTACTGGAGGATTTAATTGTCAAAAGACCTTCAACATGTGATAAAACGATCATGGATTCACTCAATGATCTATTAATGCATCTGATAATGTAAAGGTACCATCCATACCAACTTGTAGTATTTTCTTTTAAATTATTTCTAAAAAAATTGTTGGTTTGAAGAAAAATTATAAAAAATCATTGATGAAGAAAAGTAATAAGAAACCTAAAACCATGGCTATGGTGGATAAGGGAAAGAGTGTGGAAGACAACTCTTCACAGAAATCTCAATAACCTTATAAAGAAGATGGGAAGAAGACAAGGTTTGTTGGTCAATATAGGTGTTTTAATTGATTTGGGCATTGTGCACTGGATTGTCAGTACAAACCCTTAAATGTAAAAGCATAGATAAAGACCATCTCAAGGGAGAGAAATCCAGATAAGAATAAGTAACATACACAGATCCAGAAGCATCTGTATATTGGAAACAGATTTAGAATGTTATATAACATCTGTAATGTATGCAATTGGAGTGATGATATGAATGGTACATGTTCATTTCAATAGGTAGCCAAATCCTATAAGAAAAGAAGACCACAAAAGCTGGGTAAGATTGGAGAAGCATCTGTAAGAACCCGGATCTCTTTTTAGGTATGTTTTCTTTTTTCTGGTGTTTTTGAGAAAAATTGAATTTTCTGGAAATTTTAGAAGTACATGCCGTGTACTTTCTGAGTACACGCCATGTACTCTGTTTCGGCTCGAAGCCGTGTGATGGCAGTGTCTGGGCCACACACACAGTGTGTAAGGATGAGGTGGAGGCCGGTTATTTAGGAGTACGGAAAATTTGATGTACACGCCGTGTACTCCAAAAGTACACGCCGTGTACATTCTTTTTTTCATCAAATGGACCGGGGTCATGTCTAACCCCCATATTCATCTTCTTCTTCAGTTTTCGACCGTCTAGGAGCGACCGTATGGATGGATCTTCGACAGACGACCGCCCCGCCGTCGATTCTCCGATTTGAGCATGGTCGATTGCGTTGGAATCGCAGAGGTGAGTTCTTCCTTCTTCTTGAGCCTTATTTCTTTATTTCTCCTTGTTTTCAAGTTATCGTGGGATGAACATTTTGGGCGTTTTCTCAGATTTACGTCGTTCTAAGGGGGATCTGTCTTCGAGGTTCGCGTATATCAATCTCCTAGGATCGTGGTGGGTGGTTTGTGCCTTTCTGTAGAAAGTATTTTATTATTTTGTGCAAATTCCACCAATACCCTTGAACGGGGTATTGCGTGTTTCCTGTTTTCCCCTTGTTTCTTGTATTCTTTGCATAATTGATTTAGTAGAGGTTATTGCTTGTGATTAAAGTATTTTTGTTTGTTCTCAGTTTCCTTTTCCATGCCTACTTATAGGATTGTGGACTATTGTTTTACTTTGCTATTGAGCCTTAGTTGATATCCAAGTAGTTCTTGAGGTTTACATGGATGATACACATGCGCTGAGCATGTTTAGTTATACTCAGGACTGTAAGAACCTAGAGTAGTAGACCAAATGGAGAATTGACGGAAGGGCTTCTCCAGAGTGTCTTTTAAATCACGATGCGAGACCAAGTGGAGAATTGACGGAAGGGCTTCTCCAGAGAGTATTTTAATTACGAAGCAGGCTATAGGGGTAATTGACGTTGAGTGCTTCCCCAGAGAGCCTTTAGCACGATACGAGACTATAGGTGGAATTGATGGTGAGTGCTTCCCCAGAGAGTCTGCTTAATTATGTAGCTGGACCAGAGTTGTGAAACTGTGTGTGCCTCCCAGAGGGTTTCTAGTACTTAGAGGTTAAACCATAGGGGTTAGACTGTGAGAGCTACCCAGAGGGTTACCTGTTTACTTCTTCTTGTTGACTGCTTACTTGTGTGCCTTTCTTGTTAGAGGTGTGGATTGTAGCTGTTTTGTGCTTTTCTGTTTAGTACTTCTTGTTTTAGTACTACCATGTATTCATTGACTATTAGGCACAGATATTTGGGTTTTTGCCTACTGGGATTGTATCTAACACCCTATTTGGGCCATGCTTTTGGTCCCAAGCAGACTATGTTGTTTCAGGTATAGACAAGGGAAAGCACCCTTCTACTTCAGGATCATGACTGCACCAGAAGTTGGGGAGCATGGGACCGAGCCATGGCTCACGATGCTGAGAAGCATTCTTTGTTTTTCCTTTGCAGTTGTTTTTAGTTGTATTCCAGCACGTTTTTTGTGTCTGCTATTTTCCATAGATAATTGTACCTACTGCATTATTGTCATCATTGTTATAAATCTGCATTTCTTCTGCTGTTTGGTTTTTGATGTTATGTGTGTTGTTTACTGCTTCCTATGTTTATTGATGTTTCTTACCTTGTGTACCTTACCAAATGAGGGCATAGTTCCCCACCGACTCACCAAGGCCCTCGCTGATAGTCGGAAGCCTCTGGCATTCATGGAAATGCGCTTGAGGTCATGTGGTGAACCAGGTACGGGGCACCAGTGGAGGGGCTCCGGACTCGGGATGTTACAAAGTTGTATTAGAGGAGTTCTTTTCTCTTGATTTACTGTTTGGAGACCTTAGCCAGGGATAATACTGATTCGGTACTTGGAATTAAGCTGTGCTCGAGAGTAGCTAACTCGTGTATAGGGAAAAACCATACTACCTCATTAATTACAGTTTTCTGGTTTTGAGATTTTATGGTTGGTGTGTTTTCACCTAGAGTGATTCATATGACTTGTGCGGTTATTGTTTTGATATTTCGGTTCTATTTCGGTCACAACCCGATGAGATGAGGGTATGTCATCTCATGAATCATATAGGCACTTGTAGAAATCACATGTCATGCATTCTTACCATGCCATCTAGGGTGCATTAGTGATTTCATGCTGTTGTGATAGACTTTTTGTAGATTATGCACACTTTTGTGATAGTTGTTTGATAGATTCTCTTCAGTTGTGTTAGAAAACTGTTTCTTTGTTCCTAGCTTAAAATGAACGCCGAATTTTGGTTCTTGAGGTGTTACGGGCCCTCACAGATCAGAATTTGGCATCTTTTCCCTCGTTTTTAGTGGTTCTGGAATTTTGCGTAGTTTCTGAGCTACTGCCCAGAAAAACCCAGAATACACGGCATGTAATTTTCAGGAACAAGCCGTGTAGTTTTTAGGCCGCGTCACTGACCGTGTGAGCAGAACACGGTGTCGTGGGAGTAACTTTGGGAACATGTTGTGTACCATTGGTACACACCGTTTGAGTTCAGAGTTGTGTACCCGGCCGTGTCACTAACAACACGGGGCAGGGAGGCTTGGGTAGAACACGTCGTGTCCTTTGGGAACATGCCGTGTAGTCTTGTCTAGGTACCCGGCCATGTCACGAACAACACGGGCCGACGTTACATTCCCTTCCACATGTCGTGTTTGTTCGGAACACGTCGTGTAGTCTTTCCCAGGTACCCGGTCGTGTCACAAACAACACGGGACGGTGTCGCCTTCGCCTATGCACGCCGTGCTTGTTCGGAGCATGCTGTGTGAAGGTCCAGCCATGTAGACGACTATGTACTCAACAACACGGACCGTTGAATCCTTATCTAGTGCACGTCTTGTTTGTTTCGAACATGTCGTGTAGTCTCGGGTTGAGTCGGACCGTGTGGGTTAGCCGTGTAAGGGGACTCGGGCAGGGGAATAGTTTCTAGTACACGCCTTGTGTGGGGGTCAACACGCCGGGTAGTTTGAAGTGTACATGACTCGTAGTGCAGGAGTACACGCCCATGTCAGTGGTTTAAGTAGACACGCCGTGTAGTTTTATACACGCCGTGTAGTCGTGTTTTTCAATCTTGTGTGTTTTTCCCCTGTTCGCATTTTGTACTCTTGTGTTCTCTGTCCTTGTTGTTCTGATCTACGGTGTGCTTTTGATCTTTCAGAGTTATGCCTCTGAGACGTCCTCCGGTCGTACGTCTGTCATCAGGCAGTGATCAGATACCAGACAGGGCTGATCAGGGACTTCCTGTCGATCCCCCAGCCGAGCCAGCCTTGGCACCAGTTGTCGTACCAGTCGCAGGAGTTGATGCGTAGTTCAGGGAATGTTTCTTGGGGATGAAGCAGGGCTTCCAGGGAGCACCGCCTCCTGCCTCGTCTATGGTAGACTTGACGCAGGTCTTTCAGCAGCAGCATCCTCCCACGTACTCGGGGGAGGGAGGACCTCAGGCTGCAGAGTCATGGATGGAAGCCATGCTGACTATATTCGAGCATCTGGAGACGCCTCCAGAGAGGCAATTCAAGCTCACCACCTACATGCTCCGAGACTCCACCAAGAGGTGGTGGGATGTGATCTCACAGGAGGGTCAGAAGTAGGCTATGACTTGGGAGGAGTTCCAGCGTGTGTTTTACAACTACTTCTACCCGGAGACCCTGAGGGCCGATCGAGCCCGGGAGTTCATGAGCATGGAGAAGGGTACACTATCTGTCCTGGAGTATTCCTCTTGTTTCACTGAGCTGCAGCATTTTACACCACTTCAGGATGGGAGTGGGGTGTTCTTGGCGATGAAGTTTGAGGATGGACTCAGGAGGGAGATTCACTCACAGGTGAACATCTTCCAGTTGACTTCCATTACATTAATCATCAACCAGGCACTAATTGTGGAGCGCAATCTGAGAGACTCTGGAGCTGCGAGTCAGGACGATTCTGCTTCCAAAGCTAGATTTCCTTCAGATGACAGTAAGAAGCGCCATAGGGAGCCTACGCGCACTGATTCGAGGAAGTGAGAGGCATCATCAGGCAGCCATGTGACATGCTACAAGTGTGGTCGGATAGGGCACATGATGCCACAGTGCCAGAGAGACCCTATGTAGTGCCGATCTTTCGGCAAGTTGGGTCACCTTCAGCGTTTCTTCTAGGTTTTCCCACAAGCAGCAGGTGACCGGGGTTCTTCCATGACTCCTCATTCAGGAGCATCCCCACCAGTATCTCACCAGTCAGGGAACTGGAGTTATTTCGGCCGTTCGGGCCGAGGTGGAGGTCGAGGCTATGGATGTCAGCCACCATTTCCTCAGCACCAGCATGGCGGTTCAGCTCAGAGTGGTCAGCTAGGGGCGCAGGGCCATGGTACAGGCCAGTCTTTCGCCGTGGATCAAACTTATCAGGAGCATGATCCCGGCCCTTCTACTGTTCGAGGTATGATTTTAGTAGCCTCAGTTTTATCTTCAGCCCTTTCTGATACTGGTGTTATGCATAATATTATCTCTGTTTCTGTTGTGGAGAGCCATGGACTCTGCATCTTTTCTTCTGCTGACTCTTTGACACAAGACACACCCTTGGGGAAGAGGACATCTAGTGTACGCCAGTGTAGAGAGTGCCCTCTCGAGGTTACAGGGTATCGTTTTTTATGGTATCTCTATTTCCTAGAGATGACAGGATATGATGTCATTCTCGGAATGGACTGGTTGATTCCCTTCCAGACAGTCGTCGACTGCTATCGTTGCAGAGTCAGTTTCATCTCACCAGAAGGTCAATCTTTCCTTAACAGAGACGAATGGGACATTCGGGCGAGTCGGGCAGGACTCGAGCATCTTGGGCTAGGTGGAGTGATGGCCCAGATTTCTAGTCTTTATCTAGATGACCAGGGGACTCCAAATTTGGACTTTCCTCCAGTGGTGGATCGCTTCAGGGATGTCTTTCCAGAGGACTTTTCAGGTTTTCCTCCAGAGCATGAGGTAGACTTCTCTATTGAGCTCGTTCCAGGATCGGCACCGGTGTCCATTCCTCCCTATAGGATGTCCACACATGAGTTTCAGGAGCTCAATTAGTAGTTGGAGGAGTTACAGGCTAAGGGTTTCATCTGACCCAGTACTTCTCCTTGGGGTTCGCCTATTCTGTTTGCGAAATAGGCAGCCGGTACCCTTCGGCTTTGTGTGGATTATCAGAAGCTGAACCAGTTGACGGTCAAGAATTGATATCCCTTTCCACGGATTGATAACCTCTTTGATCAGCTTCGAGGAGCCCGGGTGTTCTCAAAGATTGACTTGAGGTCCGGTTATCATCAGTTGCGCGTTAAACCATCAGATATACCACTGACAGCCTTCAGGAGTAGGTATAGTCTATACGAGTATACAGTCATGCCGTTCGGACTCATGAATGCACCTGTAGTTTTCATGGCACTGATGAACTGAGTGTTCCATCCTAACATGGACTCATTCGTCGTGGTTTTCGTGGACGATATCTTGGTGTACTCTCACACTCGACACGACTATGCCACCCATCTTGATATCATTCTGAGTACACTGAGAGAGCATCAGCTTTATGCTAAAATCTCGAAGTGCCACTTCTGGATGGATCAGATTCACTTCTTGGGTCACGTCATCTCAGAGAAAGAAATATCTATGGACCTAGATAAAGTGAGAGCTGTAGTTTCCTGGGAGCAGCCGAAGAACTTTTTTGAGGTACAGAGCTTCCTAGGGCTGGCTGGATACTACAGACGCTTCTTTCAAGACTTTTCCCATTTAGAAGCACCTTTGACAGGTCTGACCAAGAAGGGGGCGAAGTTCTTATGGTCAGATTCTTGTGAGTCATCCTTTCAAGAGCTGAAAGGGAAGTTGACATCAGCACCAATACTAGTCTTTCCAGAGCCAGGCAAGAGCTACACTATTTACTCTAATGCTTCGGGTATTGGGCTGGGAGCTGTACTTATGAAGGAAGGTGGAGTCGTTGTATATGGGTCTCGGCAGCTGAGGCCACATGAGAGGAACTACCCTACGCGCGATATGGAGTTGGCAGCTGTTGTTCATGCTTTGCGCTATTGGAGACACTATCTTCTGGGATAGCACTTTGTGGTCTTCACTGACCATAAGAGTCTCAAGTATATCTTCACTCAGCATGATCTGAATTTGAGGCAGTGCAGGTGGGTTGATTATCTACAGTCTTTTGACTTCGGGAATGCCTATATGCCTAGAAAGGGCAACACCGTGGTAGATGCATTGAGCCGGAGAACTCAGATTCAGACAGTTCGGGAGGCTAGTAGTGAGTGGCAGCTGATTTCTCTGTTCTCTAAGATCCATCTAGAGGTGCACGACAGACGGGGATAGACTTTTCTATCTTCTATAGCTGTTACCTCCACGCTACTTGATCGGGTACAGATGAGGCAGCTATCAGACTCGGACGGCTTAGTTCTACAGGAGAGTGTGTTAGGAGAGGACCCTCTTCCTGGATGGGCAGTGGGAGAGGATGAGATCGTGGGCTTCCAAGGACGTGTATGGGTTCCAGCAGACATACGCGAGGAGATGATGCAGGATTTCCATTCCTCAGTTTGGGCAGTTCATCCTGGCGTCACCAAGATGTGTAGGGATCTTCATCGCCAGTACTGGAGTCCAGGTATGAAGAAATATGTCGCTGGTTTTGTCTTGAGATGTTCAACTTTTCAGCAGGTGAAAGCAGAGCATCAACGACCAGCCTGCCTTTTACAGCAGTTACCCATTCCGGAGTGGAAGTGGAATGATGTTGCGATGGACTTCATGACCGGGTTGCTGAGGTCACCTCGGGGAAACGATGCTATATGGGTTTTCGTCGACAGACTTATGAAGGTTTCTCACTTCATGCCGATCAAGGAGACCATTAGTGTCAATGATCTAGGATAACTTTACATTAGAGAGATCGTTCGTCTGCATGGAGTTCCGCGCTCTATTGTTTCATACAGAGATGCACGCTTTACCTCCCGGTTCTTTCAGGGACTTCAGAAGGCCTTGGGTACACAGGTACTTTTGAGTATAGCATACCATCCCCAAACTGATGGCCAGTCCGAGCGCATGATCCAGGTGCTTGAGGATATGCTCCGAGCTTGCATCCTTGACTTTGGCGGTTTTTGGGAGAAGCATATTCCTCTGGTAGAGTTCACCTACAACAACAGTTTCCAGGTGGCCATTCAGATGGTTCCATACGAGGCTTTGTACGGTAGGCCATGCTGATCACCCTTATTCTAGCCGGAGGCAGGAGAGGCAGCTTTGCTGGGACCTCGTCTTGTTCAAGAGACTTCAGAGCAGATAGAGCTGATTTGGAAGAGGATGACTACAGCGCAGTCTCGACAGAAGTCTTATGCGGATCAGCGGAGATGACCTCTCGAGTTCGAGGTCGGTGATCGGGTTTTCCTACGTGTCGCACCTAGGTTGGGATACAAGAGGATTCAGAGACAGGGTAAGCTTTCGTCGCGGTACGTCCGGCCGTTTGAGTTTTTAGAGAGAGTGGGACCAGTCGCCTATCGGTTGCAGCTACCTCAGAGGTATCGGGCCATGCACGACGTCTTCCACGTCTCTCAGCTCCGACGTTACTTTTCAAACCCGTCTCATGTCTTTCAGCCCGAGGAAGTCGAGCTTGAAGCGGATGCGTCGTTCGAGGAGCATCCTATCCGGATTGTCAATCGTAGTACGAAGGTTCTCCGTGGGCGGTCTGTTCCTCTGGTACGAGTGCTATGGCAGCACGGACGAGTATAGGACGAGACCTGGGAGAGGGAGGCCGATGTTCGATCGCAGTGGCCAGAGCTGTTCGGGGTTTCTCCTTCTCCGCCTCATTAGGGAAATTTGGGGATGAATTTCTTTAAGGGGGAAAGTTTGTAAGAACCTAGATCTCTTTTCAGGTATGTTTTCCTTTTTCTAGGGTTTTTGAGAGAAAATTAATTTTATGGAAATTTCAGAAGTACACGCCATGTACTTTCTAAGTACATGTCGTGTACTCTGTTCCGGCTCGAAGCCGTGTGCTGGCCGTGTCTGGGCCACACACACGGTGTGTAAGGCTGAGGTGGAGGCCGGTTATTTCGGAGTATGGAAAATTTTAAGTGCACGCCGTGTACTCCAAAAGTACACGACGTGTACTTTCTTTTTTTCATTAAACGGACCAGAGTCGTGTCTAACCCCCATATTCATCTTCTTCTTCAGTTTTCGACCGTCCGAGAGCGACCGTATGACCGGATCTTTGATGGACGATCGTGCCGCCGTCCGTTCTCTGATTTGAGCACGGTCGATTGCGTTGGAATCGCAGCGGTGAGTTCGTCCTTCTGCTTGAGCCTTGTTTCATGATTCCTCCTTGTTTCCAAGTTATCGTGGGATGAACATTTTGTGCGTTTTCTCAGATCTACGTCGTTCTAAGGGGGATCTGTCATCGAGGTTCACGTATATCGATCTCCTAGGATCGAGGTAGGTTGTTTGTGCCTTTCTGTAGAAATTCTTTGAGTATTTTGGGCAAATTCCACCAATACCCTTGAATGGGGTATTGCGTGTTTCTTGTTTTGCCCTTGTTTCTTGCATGCTTTGCTTGATTGCTTTAGTAGAGGTTATTTCTTTGATTAGAGTATTTTTGTTTGTGCTCAGTTTGCTTTTCCATGCTTAATTATAGGATTGTGGACTGTTGTTTTACTCTTCTGTTGAGCCTTAGTTGATAGCCAAGTAGTTCTTGAGCTTTACTTGGACGATACACATGCGCTGAGCATGTTTAGTTATACTCAAGACTATGATAACCTAGAGTAGTAGACCAAAGGGAGAATCGACAGAAGTGCTTCTCTAGAGTGTCTTTTAAATCACGATGTGAGACCAAGTGGAGAACCAAGTGGAGAATTGACGGAAGGGCTTCTCCACAGAGTCTTTTAATTACGATGTGGGCCACATGGGGAATTCACGTTGAGTGCTTCCACAGAGAGCATTTAGCACGATACAAGACTATAGGGGGAATTGACGGTGATTGCTTCCCCAGAGTGTCTGCTTAATTACGTAGCTGAACCAGAGGGGTGAGACTGTGTGTTCCTACCAGAGGGTTGCTAGTACTTAGAGGTTAAACCATAAGGGTTAGACTATTAGAGCTACCCAGAGGGTTACCTGTTTACTTCTTGTTGTTGACTTCTTACTTGAGTGCCTTACTTGTTAGAGCTGTGGATTGTAGCCATTTTGTGCTTTCTGTTTACTTCTGCTTGTTTTAGTACTGCCATGTATTCATTGACTGTTAGGCACAGATCTTTGGGTAGTTGCCTACTGGGATTGTATCTCACACCCTGTTTGGGCCATGCTTTTGGTCCCAAGCAGACTATGTTGCTGCAGGTATAGACAAGGGAAAGCGCCCTTCTACTTCAGGATCTTGACTGCACCAGGAGTTGGGGAGCATGGGACTGAGCCGTGGCTCGCAATAATGAGTAGAATTCTTTGTTTTTCCTTTTCACTTGGTTTCAGTTGTATTCCAGCACGTTTTTGTGTTTTCTGTTTTCTGTAGATACTTGTACCTGCTGCATTATTGTCATCATTGTTATACATCTGCATTGCTTCCGCTGTTTGGATTCTCTTGCTATGCGTGTTGTTTACTGCTTCCACTGTTTATTGTTGTTTCTTACCATGTTTACCTTACCGAATGATGGCATAGTTTCCCCACCGACTCACTAAGGCCCTCGCTACTAGTCGGCAGCCTCTGGAATTCGGGGAAACGCGCTTGAGGTCATTTGTCGAACCTGGTATGGGGCAGTAGTGGAGGGGCTCCGGACTTGGGACGTTACAACATCCTTAGGAAGAAATCATATGAATAATATGAAAACAATTTCTCCTATGAAGAACTCAAGAAGAAAATATGAGAAGTACATGGATTCTAAATCCAAAAAGGTAAAGGGTGGTGCATCCAAAAAAACTACTAAGAAGGAAGCCACTCAGAAGAATCCATGTAGAAGATTCAATCTTGATTTCTCCATCCCTAATGATATTTCAGTGGTTTGGGCAGAAGATTTGGAATGAATGAGAAATAGTGAAGATGAAGATGTTAAGACATGTGCTAAAAGAAAAAAGAAAATTATACATGAAGAAAAAGATGTATTGTGTGTTAGGTGCAATAAGGCTGGACATACTGTTATAAGATGCATTGAATTTACTACATCCCAACATGAATTCCTCAAAATATTTAATGTTGAACTAGGATATTATTTTGCTTTGAAAGCCCTTATAGAAAGAAGATTCACACAAAATGTGATGGAAGAAATATTGAGGTCCACACAATCAGAGTTAGCATTGAAGATCAGTTGTGAATGTGTGAAGAATGGAGCATCTGGGTTGAGAAGATCATCTCAACATTGTTTTTCACATTGATGGAATGAGAATGATTTAAAAAATTCACTTCAATCATTGAGTATTATATTTTTTTCATATCACATACGGAATTGAAGGTGAATCAAGCTCTCAAAGAATGATCCTGGGAATAAATGGTGAGCAGGGTTTCCTTGAGTGGGAGACACATGAAGAAGCTGCCAGAGTCATTATCTAAATTAGTATCAACTTCAGTTGATATCAAAATTCAATCACTCTAAAGATTGTTTGAAGATCATGTAATTGGAAAAGGTATGTCATTTCCCAATCACTCATCCCTGGATATTCAAAGTAAATATTATTTCTCAAAGGGGGAGTAACTGAATCACTCAGTGGCATATGAAGAATGAAAGTGTTCCAAGGTCACTTATCCTGGCTATTACACATAAATATTTTTGATTCATCTGCTGAAATATGTATAGGGGTTTCAGTTTATTATTTTATATCACACATACAATCATATTCCTGTAATGATAGTTGAAATCCCTTGAAGTAAAGTTCATGAGTTCTCACTTTATGAGGTGTCATGATCAGGGGATAATGGACAACTTTGTTGTCTAAATCAAATCCTCTTGTTTTCTACACCGCGCGTTGCTCAAGTAGACATAGAGTGAAATGATTTATCAAACACTACTTATGTATGAAATGATACCCTCTCTAACATGATATTTTTATTTCATGTCAATAACGAGGAGAAAAGTTAAATGAAAGTTAGAGAGAAATGAAGACTCAAATTGACACGTTCATTTTGATGTTTGGGTATTGTCAACAAATACAAAGGGGGAGATTATTGGGACCACATTATTAGTTGAGTTGTATTTGTTGTTAGTAAGGTCAATGAATGTCAATGATGGTTAAAGACACTCTCCTAAGTGAAATGGAGAATGAAAATCAGATGATTGATGCACTGACCTTGATAGATAAAAAAACTTTTACCTTGGATTTAATAATCCAAAAAGAAAATAAGGAAGAATAAGGGAGTGGAATAGGTTGGCACTTGAGGTGGTACCCATGCAGGAGGTTTATTTGTGTTTAAATATTTCCATGCTTTTTGTATACATAGTTTCAACTCATTATTTATTATGTGGCTTATTAAAAATGGGGCCAGCCCACGAGCTAGCTACCCCGGCCTCAACCCAAGGCACATGCGGGACCACAAGGGGGTCGACCGTGCCCATGAGGAGGCCTAGGTAGAGCCAGCTCTCAAGAGGCATGTGCAGGCCATTTATAAGCTTACAAGAGTGCATGTACAGTGATCACCCTATGTGCAGGATGCATATTGGGCTCTAAGAGCACGCCCGCAAGAGGCATTGGTGGGCACAAAAGAACGCCCCCAAAGAACCATTGTGGGGTGGCACCGGAGTTGGGAGGGTGGAATTCTGATCTGTGTTCAAGAGGATTTGATTGAAAAACATTGAGAAAACACTAGCCTGTTTTGATGTGGGATGCATTTTAATGACGCGGAGGAAATCCTGGCTGCTCATCTGATCTCGCGAGAGATCTCGACCGTACGTCTCATCCCGCATCCTGTGAGATCAATTTGAGCTGATCCAATGGTTGTAGCCTCATCTTCAACCTCCAATATCATAGATTGTAACCTGACACTACTGCTCTTGGTCGCCACTACTGATAAAACACGATAGCGCTCCTGACCAGCATTGATATGGAAAATAGAAGCATGGTGGTCATCTGATTGAACAAGACCATGAATGCAATCCACGTATTTCATGCATGCAATATCTCGAGGAAGAATATATGACCAAGGAAAACAGATTTTCCAAGCCTACATGGATCTGTGCGAGAATAATGCAGGATAATCGGGCATACGATCTTGACTCCATGCACAGAGATAGGATCCCACATTCGAAAAAGGAAACATCCTAAGGATCTTGGAATATCTTCACTCACTGGTTTTAATATTTTTAAAACCTCAGAAATCTCGAGCATTCAAAACACGATTCCCCCGGCATCTCACATGGTTTGCGAACTCATAAGAGGTTCTCCTTTCTCCTATAAAAGGAGGATCCTGAGAAGAGAAGAGTTGCTTCTATTTATGAATACCTGAAGTGATTCTATTCCAAAAATATATCAAACTCCTTGATGAAGAAAGATGTGTCTGACAGACCTTCAACAAGTTCCATGCACTCCAGAAGATCCTCACGAAGAAGAAGATGATCCTCACTACCTTTTGTGAAGAAGAAGAGATCCCAAAATCATTCGACAGGTTATATGCCCCCTAAAATTGCATCACAAAGAACCTGTACCCGAACACACGATAGGTTTTGTGAAAACCCTCATTGTACATTGTGAAAGCCATGCCATCGTGAGATAGTTCTTGAGATATTCTATCATTATATTTTTCTAAAAGGAAAAAGTGTGGTCCTTGTTCACAATGCAAAACCATGAATCTCACGGTCTTACCAAAGGTGAACGTTGTCCTAATTTCATATTAATCCTACTATTTGTAGGGGTTCATGTTTCGGTGAAGGAAAGACTAAGAAAGGGGGTAGTACTTGTTTCATGCACCCATGTTCATTGTTTAAAGAAGTTTGAGGCCTTGAATAAAGACTTTACACAATGGAATGGTTATACCCGTTTGGGGATCTCACACAAGAATTAGAAAAAGAGGTCAATGAATGCTTCCATTCATTTAGATGAACACATCGAGTAACTCAAATAATTAATCAAAACAAGTGTGTGCATGTGTGATAAAAAAGGGTGCAATATCATTGCATAAACAATAACTGCACCAAGAAGAGGATAAGAGAAGAAGCAGAATGAAAAGAGTTCAACTAGATACAATATGCATGATCACATACATTTATGAACAAGAGAAGAACGCACACTGATGAATCCATGTAATCAGATCTTCATTGCCTGAATAATCACATTGGTATATGTGATTCTTACTATGAAATAAGAAGAAGTGTTGGTGAATTCTGTTATTTCACTAAAGAAGAAGAATAATTCCAAGTGCAACTGGTTTTTCACTAGTGAATAAGAAAAGAAGAAGACAAGAATAATTGATTTCCTACTAATTTGAAAATAATCATGTGAAGAGCACTGAAGAAGACCAAGAGTAGATCCTACCTTTTGAAGAAGGAAGAAGACTATCTCCATAGGCAGTATAATAAACCGGCTAGAGGCTGCAAGTTGGACTAAGTCATCACCAATCCAGGGAAGAGGATTGTTTCCCAATAGTAATGCAAAACGGACGGGCTAGGGTGGGACGGGCCAAGCCCGCACGGGTTTGAGCCCACGCAGGTTTGTCCGAAAAAACCCGCATATAATGCGAACAAAAAATTCCAAACCCGCCCCACCCCGCATAAACCCGCGGGTTGCCTGCAGGCTTACCCACCTTTACAAAAAAAATACTATTTATAATCATTTAAATACTGTATTTTTTTATCATTCATAATGGTATTTGTGGGGATAAGTATAAATTAACAATAACTAGAGTTTTAAAGAATGTGATGGAACATTTTTTGTAGGTTAATGGTGGCATGCGGTAACACTGATGTGGTGGTGAACAGTTGCGATAGAAAGTATGTGAGTGATCGGTGATGGGTGATGAATGATGGTGTTGATTGTGTGGTGATGTGAACAACTAAACCTGTGAATGAATGAAGTCTCTCCAGGTAATGATTAGTTTCAGAAGAAGCTATTAGTGTTTTCACGAGGTTCTATCCAATTCTCTTAATAAGAAAATAAAATTAAATAATAACAAAATTAAATCAACCTAAAAAATATTATGATTATAATAACTCTTATAGAATTGAAACCATGCGCAGGGGCGATGAGTTCCATTTTTTGAGAGATGGGTTGACACATCATGTGAATATGGTTAATAATTACTATATAAATAATATAATATCATATGAAAACAATAAATATAAGCCTATTTAAAATTTACATGTGAATAAATGGTGAATTAATATGACCATTACGGTGATAAATCATATGTCACTGTTTAACCATGATTTTTTTTATTAAAAAACTAAAATGTTAAAGAAACATATATTGTAAAAATAATATATATTTTTTTAAATCAGGCCCGCGGGCCAGCCCGCACCCCCGCGGGCTCAACCTGCATTGGCCCGCGCCCACGCGGGCTAAACCCTCATTGGCCTGCACTCTAAACGGTCAAAAATTTTAGGCCCTCCCCGCCCCATATCCACCCCATACCCGCAAAGCCAGCGGGCTATGAGCCCTCTTTGCATCTCTATTTCCCACCCCCACAAACGTTTAGGGACTCACACTGGATAGAGGATTTTTTTCCTAGACACTCCAATGTAATTTTATATCACATCATAGTGGAGAATCCATGCACTAGACATATCCATGCATGGAAAGGATTTAGCTACTCATATTAAGTGGTGAACCTTGTAAAAATATCATGTGCATATTTTTACTACATTCTATTATTGCATGCGGCAGGGAAAAGAGAATAAGAGAATCAAGATTCAAACAGATCAAAAAGTATAGGGATAAAAGTTGGAATTGTTTTAAAAGTCCCCAACATAGATTCACCCCACCTCTCAGTGTTAGGTATATCCCAAGCTGGTCCTCTCAGAACACATAGTATATACTGCAGAATACACTCTGTGTGTTCTATTTTTGTACGACTACGAAGCTTTGGCACCTCTGAATGAGATCCTGTATTTTATTTTAATCAAAATTACTAGAAAATATTGTTTCAGTACGTTGAACGAGAAACGAAAGGGGTTGAATGAATCTTGATATTCATATTTTCCGAATGATTAACATGAATTGAAACAACATAACTATCAAATGCGTAATTTAATAAAAAAATAATGAAATAATTATAAACTATGATGTAACCGCTCTGATACAACTTGAAGGTTCTGGGCATAGTGGAAGTGTGGCTTGGATGGCACCCAATTTTGATTTTTGACATGATTAATGATTATTTCGGAATCAATACGAGGATGAACGCTAGTCACCATGGAATGTAATCAATTATTTAGATAACGAAAAAAGAGTCCCTAAAATAGTTAGAGAGTATCTTGCACGTCAGGTTTATAATTAATTTAATTAATTTCATAATGAAAAATAATACCTGTGTCTTTGGTATTTTTCTTCATTGATGATATTGATTGTCCAGATTGACCCTTCTGAATTATCTCGTCATTGTTGTAAGGATCCAAACTAGAATAACTCTTGTGGTGATCCACAAGTACTTTGATGGGCTCCAATCGACACCGCTCGTTCTCTGGGTGTTAGGGCGGCGAAGCAAGCGTCTTTTTTCTATCATTCTTTATCTCTTGTTCTTTGTCCATGAAGAACATCTCTCATTTTTGAGAGGGGATAGAAGAGGATTCGAGAGATAAATTTTTTGGCTCAAAAATTCTCAATTCACCAAGCGTGTGGTGTGGTGTATGGCACAATAGGGGTACTTGCATATTTATATAAATGGAATTTCAGAAACAATATTTAATTTCATAGATACAGTTAAATACATTCATGAACTAAAGGAAAACCAATGCATTTAATAATAATACCGCGTCATTTTTTTAAGTGTTCCAACTTGCAAAAAATGGAATTATAAAAAAAATGTGTCACAAAATAATATCAGTGATATTTTAAATTGAGTTAACTAGTTAAATAATTATTTACAATCTTTGAAATAATTATTTTACTTCCGAACCAACCTTGTTCTACTCGAACTCCACTTCCATTAATTGAACACCTAAATATGTAAATATATTTTTTTTTCTCTTAAATATATATTTTATTTACAAACTAGTAAATAAACTTTTATCAAATGTTCAATAAAATAAATATATATATTTAATTTCATTTATGAGATCATATTATCTTGAATAAAATTATTCCAATGTCATTAGAATAATATTTATTTCATTAATTAAATTAAAATATAATTTAACCGATACCACAAAAAACAATTACTATGTGACCCACTATGAGTCGTTTTCTTTGGCATTAGGTGGGCTTACCTATTGTCCAAGAGTATTGTCTAGCTGCGGGTCAAGGCACTAAGAGAAACAACATAAAGTCGCAACAAAGACATCCACATACGAATGCACACTATGTACTATAATCCCATTGCCACAATATCTCATCAACATGATTCATGATTGTGTCCTCAACTTTTATGATTGATACGTCATTCTTTGACTACATGAAATAAACTCACTGTTACACAATGTCCATGGAATTTCATGTGACGGATCTTTTTCAATCAAGGGGATGAGATATCAACATCCATTAATAGATGGGGAAAATTTTTCCTCGAAATATACATTAATAACATGCCTAACGTGATCCACCCAATGCACCCTACTTCCCTCCAATTGTTTGTGTGATATTTTTCGTTAGTAAATCAAAGTGTGTAAGTCTTGACACTTAATAATGAAAATTTTAAGGTCTAAGGATCATTTAACATTCTTGAAGATAGAAATATCCAATGACAACAAAACACATGGAACTCCAACAAGTGGGTCAGTTTCCATAATATTTTATCTTAGATATTACCAAGTGTTAACTTCAGGAGAGGAAGTATCATCTGCTTACGAGTACTTGCACCCAACGGTCTGCATGCTATGTTTCCCATTATAGCATGTGATCCTACCACAGAATTATATTTAAGAATATTGTTATAGAATTTCAAGTTTCTCATCATAGAGGGGAACATCTGTGACCTTAACAATACAACAAATACTGTAGGCCATTATTGCATAATAGTCATGTCGAACAATGAACAATATGTAACGATACATTAAATATCCATGTAATCAAAGTAAAACAACTTGGTTATAGGACACGAACCCTTACATTATTCACTGCTAAGTTATATTTTTTTTGGTATATATACAAACCGTGAAATTATTATATGCCTCTTATACATAAATATTTGGGAATTTACATAACCATATTATAATCAATCAGTCAGATTATTTATGTTTCAAAAGTTAAAAAATCTATAATGTAATTTTGTATCAATTTTCCTTCTTTGAGACACATTTAATTTTATATAACAACATTTTTATAAGAGTTTTATAAAATACCTTTGACCAGTTATAACATGAATATTCTTCTTTTGATAATATTTTAGAGCCCCATGTAATTTCATTCTCCCATATATGGAGTATGATTCAATGTTACCATGTGGTAATAATTTAGTACAAAATCAAAAAGATTTTCAATATTATATTAAGATCACATTTTCATTAATGAAATATTATGATTCATATTTCAAGAACACTCATTAATTATATTCTCCTCTATTTAGTCATTATGTCTTCATTTATTAGTTCTATTTCCCACTATTTGGTTCTTATGATTATTAAGAATCTATTTTTAGGAAAATATGACATTTCCACTATCTTCAATCCGAAATAAATGTTTCATGAAAACAATGTTTTATAAAAATGGATTACAAGAGTATTATATTAATCTCCTATGATCAGTAAATGAAAATGTTACCATTTTATTTATTTACGAATGTTTTTAAATGAATCTTATAGTATCTTTATTAACAAGGATTTTAATTCTGACCATTTTACTATGCCAAATAAATTTTTGTTTTACCTCATATGACATGTATATATTTAAACACCATCATTTCTTTTATGCATCCTTTAAATGATTAATATTTTAATTTTTATGAAAATGAATTTAAACACAATTTTCAATGAAATGGTTTTAATGGTTTCCAATCTTCTTTTATAATATTTCAACGAAAAACATTATTCAAAATATTGTCAAGTTCTTATACATGTATTTGAAGTAAAAAGTCTTCAAAATTGTTTTCAATTATTTATTTATACATATTCAATTATATTTTCCTGAAAATGGTTTTCAAAAGTTTTTGCGTAGAAAGATGGTTTTTTTAATGGATAGTGGGTAATTTCCCCATGAAGTGTTTTCAAAATATATTTCAAAATTATTTCTTAGCTAAGATGAAATCCATTTTTACACATGAAATTCTAGGAAATGATCTAAATGTTCCATTAATATTATTTATCTGAATGCTTTATGTACTGATTACATGATTTTTTTGAAACAGACATATTCTCATGCGTTATTTGTATATTAAACCCCCTTATTTTCATGGGTTATTATTTGATGAAATGATTAGGAAACCTTTATATTTTTTACATAGGTTAAGGTATGATTTCATTTTAATGAAACCCATTATATTTCAAGGGTTATGATATGATTGTTTAGTATTTTGAGCCACATGTCAATATGATATCATTATGAGATGGGTAGAACCTTTATATCCCTATAATGAATTGGATAATGATAAATGTTTTATGAGACCAAAGGGTACAAAGGAGGGAATCCCAGCCCAAAAATAGAGGCTACACAGGACGACATCTCAAGCCCAAAACAACAGGGTACATAGGAGGAAATCCCAAGGTCAAAACAAGAGGGTACACATGAGGATATCCCATGACAAAAAAAAGTGGGTACATAGAAGGGAATCTCAATCCTAAATTAAGAGTGAACACTTGAGTTCATTACATGCCCAAAGTAATTACATGGTATATTATACCAATCCTATAATGTTACAATATTCATTGTATGTATCCTTGAAATATAGTCTTCGTATAATTTTGTTTATACCACAATTCCATGTCTTATTCTTGTATTATGAATTCATGGATTATGTTATTTATTCACTTATTATTAATGTGTTATGAAGTCCTAAAATTTATTCCATGATTCATGTTTATGATTTTTGATATGTAGGGTGTGATCTTCAAATGATCGAGATCTCGTACTTATACCCTTATGTTTATGATATTTCTACACTATTCTATTATTTTCCTTTACTAAGAAATTGAGTGCACCCCTTTCCTATGTACCCCATCCCTACGATATGAAGAAATATTTTTATGTAGAAATAAAAAAGGGTATGATAATTGTGGGAAACATTGAAGATATTTCACTGAGTTAGATGATTTTTTTCAATGTTTCCAAAGGAAATAAACTAATACTGCTTTTAGGTGTCTTTTTTTAATGTTTTACATATTCAGTAATTTTTATGTAATTTATATTCATGTTAATCCTGATTCATTATATTCTTTATTCCATAAACATTCGTTGATGACTCTAAATAATCCATATTATAGTCTCATGGAACAAATATAGTCCATTTAGGGAAGATTCACTAATCAATGACAAAAAAAGGGTAGATATGAAGTGCCAACAAAATAATTCCTCAAAAGGCTCCATTATGATATATATTAGAAACTATTGTTAATGGAAAACTTAGTCATTCCCAAGCTATCATCTCGAGAACCACAAAAATCATAGAATTAAGTGTGGGTAATCTTATAAATAATCTATATAGCTTGTTATATCTGACCATGTATCTGTGGATGATATTCTATACTGAATGGCACTCTATATCCAATCATCTCCTAGGGTACTTTCATAAAATGGGATATAAATGGAGATCCCTATCATAAATTATAGAATAATCATGTCCTTAAAATCTTAAAATCCCTCTAACATATTTATTTTACATGTATTAAAACTTTGGAGTATCACATATGGGTATAATGTGAGAAGATATTAACATAAACTTTACCAAAGGACATATCCATTCTGAATCCGAGGTGTTAGAAGATATAAAATCAAAGAGTACATAGATATTTCATCTCTAATTGAATTCATCATGGGATGTGGTAAAAGCATGGCCAAAGGACTCCATGGTTTTTCTTTAACCAGATGAAAAATAATGAAATGATTATAATAATTGGAAATGTATCATATCATAGATAGCCAATAAACTATTCATCGCCTATCTTAGGAAAATTCATTGTACCGTTGTAAAATTCCCAAATGAAATTTTGGAAATCCCCAATAATAGTCATCCTTAAATAAAAATTTCCATCAAACTGATTCCTAAGTTACATAAAACCCTCTCAGGATAACAAACACTCTCTAATGGTCTCCCCACTATATAGAGTTTCATTAATTCCACAAAATTCAACATCAAGGTTCTGCTCTTAATTAATCGTCACGATAAGAGAAGAGGTCAACTAAAAACCATTTATAGAAAACTTGGTCCAAACATCTCATTCTCAAAAATTAATCTAGGAAAATAGAATTAAAATATTCCACTATATTTTTTATTTTTTCATGTAATGGTTTTGAATATTCTTGCTCAATTCATCTCCAATGATATTATCAATTTAATTATTGTAGGGAATGTCAAAATTAAAATACTGTATATACTCCACCCACCATCTCTTCAAAATGATCAAATATTTTTTTGAGAATATATTTCTCTTTATTTTTATTCAAAGTAAATAGTTATCCTTTATCCTAAAAGATAATGTCACCAAATCTTATAATCATATATCATAATAGAAATTTTGACGTCATGAGTCAGATATTTCTTCTAATGTAGCCTATGTTATGGAAATCTATAGGGTGCCACATTACCACCATACATGAAAAGATATCCCAAACATGAATTGGGTTCACCACAGAAGACCACATTTTCCTACCCATACTATAGAAGAGTCTATATTTTCGAAGAAGATAGAATCTGCATCAATTCATCAAATGAACACTGACAGTTGGAATCCTACATGAATATTACACTATTCTAAGTTTTATTGGTTATTTGGGAATCCAGTTTAGAGAAATATTTTATAAATAAGTCCTAAATCACCACTAATCCTAAGAATATCAATCTCAAAATCATTACATGGTCTCCCCCCTTTCATCAGATCTATTTCCTTACCTGGATCAAATGAAATACTTGGATCTAAGACCACATGCCTTAAGAACAACAATTTTAAAATCAATAGGAATCATTTACAATACATTAAAAAGTGCCAATGATTTCTTAAAATTTCCCAATCTTATCTCAAATGATGTACATGGTTCTCTTCAGACATAGAGTGAACTATAATGTAATCCAAAAATAATATATGTAATGAGTCAAGGTAATTTAGTAATATCCTATTTAGTAATTTTATAAAAAGTGTAGCATAATTAGTTACAATAAATGGAATGTAATGGTACTCATAAATTCCATACATACTCCTAATGGGATTAATAATAATGTTAGATTTTTTATTTATCAAGTGGTGTTAACCAAATAGAAAACCAATCATTTAGAACCACATCCCCTCCCGTTGATGAAAAATTCATTGTACCATAGGTGATGGTTATTTTTTCATTTTCAAACATTATTTATTTTCTGATATTTAACCCAAAGGATATGTGTCCCTTCAGTTTTCTTTCAAAAGAGAACATGTTCGACTCACCGTCACACTCATTGGAGAATAAAACCATTTTTCTAAAAAACATACACCTAAACCATTAACTATTTTATTTCTTTTGGTTCCTTATAGTAAGATGGAATACAGATAAGATGGGTACCTAGCACGGTGTTTATGAAAATATCATCATCACGTATAATTGGTCAGATTGAAACTTCTTATGGAAACATGTTGGGAAACTCAATGACCACTAAAGTGACAACATTACTAAATGATTCCTTTTCTGTATTAATGTCAAGCATGGAAATTACATAGCATGACCCCAAAATAGGTGGTCCTTCTCAGTTCAACTCCAACTCACATTCCCTATTGATAAGATAGAAAAATTATGAGGGAACTAAAATTAAGACATGCCAAATATGATAGTAAATACATTCTTTATGATCAATCGTCCAAAATATCACTAGAATGAAACTATGATATTATAAGTTATGAATTGAAAATCTAGAAGTGGGATTTGTCTCTAATAAAAGGAAATCACAAGGGGATATCAGAGAACCAACTCTATCTTCACTATAGGGGGAATAATAATATCCATCAAATATGAAATCAATTCTTAGGAAGATTCATTAAATTAATAGAATTGTTGGACATAAAAGTTTGAGATAAAAAAAGATTAACTACAGAATTACATTGAGAAGAAGCTATGTGATGTTAACTTTCACACTCAATTGGCCTATATTATCTTTCTTTGATGACTCCTTCTATGTTTCAATGTTCATTATTCTAGATTCATGTTGATGGAGCCTATAGTTTATAAAAACATCTGATTATAGCATAGTAATTTTAGTTTATGAAGAGCCTCTATAGTTTTTAAAATAATAATTGGTCTATAAGAACATATATAAGTTATTTGAACAATTATATGTTCTATAAAAATTAGAGGCCTCAGTGAATAACCATTTAAAATTCCTAAACATTCCATGTTTAAAGTATGTTAAAGGGCCTTTCATAGGAACTATAAAATGTCTGGATGATGAATGTTTCTTAGATCCACGATGATAATCAACATACATCTGCTTCCCATAGAAATGACTAAGAAAACATCCGCTGGGAGAAAAAGGATCCCGAATCGACCATAACATACTAGAGATTCATACATGACTATAAAATATATATATATATATATATAAAATAAATGTAATAATTAATGTTTTTTTATAAATTTTTTGTTTAAATATCAATTTGTAGATCCATATCAAACCATTAAGACATCGTCATCTCCATGGATATTATAATGACCCACCCTTAAAACATTACTTAAACTTTTGTTTTATAGAAAAATTAAAGTATCACAAATTGAGGATCTTCTCCAGTTCGTATTTTATAGAAATAAGACATTAAACATACATAACATCTCATAATTATACAAGAGGATACTACTAAAACACTATCCGCCATTTCCAAAATATAATACCTAAATAACCATAAAATTTCATTGAAAATTTTTCATAATAGTAAAATTGTCTTCATTCATTTTCTAACACATCCTTATAACCTGTGAAAAAAATACTTATACTGAGCACAAAAATCTCTGTAAGGGATGTATTGAGAGAAATTGTTAGTCATGTGATAACATAAAATCCAATGAAACCAATTTCATAAAAACTCCTAAACATGCTTAGAAACATCATGTATTTTCCTTTGGTCATATTTACCATATCACACTTACAATCACCCTTACACATGGAATAACTATATGGTAAAATTCTATCTCAAGAGTACCCAATGCATTTGACAGCTATATTACGACTGAACTGTCATATCTTGAGATATAATGGGATCAACCCAACATATCTTGAGCTATAACAATATCCAACTTACATAACATTGTCCAATGAATAAATCATGGTAATAAAGTGTCCTGAAAATCAATGAAATCACTCATGGAATATATATATATATAGACACAATATTATTTAATTTCATTAAAGATATATTTAAAAGTATCTTAAAAGGAATGTCCCTTGAAAATATAATTAGAGTGAGAAATAATGGAATGAAATGGATATGTGTAATCACTATAAATACACATAATAAAAAATAATTTAAAAAATTCATCAAACAAATAATATTAAAACCACATAATGAATAATGTTGAAGGTAGACCCAAAGATTTTAAATTGGGTTAAAAATTCCTTTAACTTGGATTTGTGTTACTTAAAACATTTTAACCCTCTTGTATATTTGATAGAAGTGTGTTATTAATATACTCAAGAATCATATTCATGTTTATAACACCTTATATGATCATTTTATAACATAATTTTACACATTAATTATTATTATTTTGTTCCTTCCACTGTTCTGGGTATGTTCTTTACATGATTTCCATGGACATTTTGTATTTTATTTTCATGTCATATGGAAATTAAATTCCTAAACTGTTATTTAATTCTATTTATATGGTACCATAATATTAAAATTTTCCATTACACATTTTTTATATGGTATACATATAAATCATTTGATAAATCTTTAGTGATATCATTTTAGATCATTTTTTTAGTTCTTTGATAATCAAGAACTCGTTTCAATTTAAAACATAATGTTATGTATATATATTAACTCCAGAACATGAAAGTTAACGTATCATACACATTAAATTATATTAAAACCATTAAAATGGTTTTATTATCATTTATTAAGGAATTAATGAAAATTGTAAACACATCATCCATAGTTTTGGAAAATAGACACATCACAGAAGCTGTTTTTATTTTTAGATTAAGAGGAAGAAAAGATGAATAATGGAGGTAAATCATTACATAAACATATTAAAAATCCAAAATATATATCATACTAAATAATTAATTCCACTTGGATAAGGGGTGGTGAATATAGTATATGAAAAGAAAACAATTGAAAAGAAAACACAAGAAAATGAAATGGGATCTTACCTATTGATCACTTCCCATTGAGATCCTCCTTAAAGACCTTGGTATTGGTCTTTATTGATAGAATAATTCTTTAGTCGTGGGGAAGGGTTCTTTTGAAGATTATTTGGAAGAACATAGATTAGTCTCATGGCTTTAGTGGTGTGAGAGGAAGAGGGGGTGAGGGTGGTATTAATTTTGGTGGAGATTATGGGTTATACATTATTTTAATCATTAGTATAATATCGTTTCTAATGACTATGAATAGTCTTGATTAATGTTGCCCAAGATAGTAATATGTCAATGTGAGTTTGAATCATGTGTTCTTAGATCATCCTTGCATCACCTATGATGTACTAAAACATGTATTTGGAATTTATCATAATTTATCATATTTTAGTACTCGTCAATTTTTTATAAAATTTATGAAAAACCCCAAAAATTTTCCCCAACCATTATTTCGACATGTAGAATTCAAGGACGAAATCAATTTTTTGACAATTATTTTCTAAATATTATTAATTTAATTTTAAAATAAAATCAAACTTTATTCTATAAATAAATATTTTAAAACTATAACACAATTATTTCACCCAAAAAAATAAATCAAGATGTAATTATCTTAGAAATTAAGAAAATAAAATAATAATACAATTTTATATTCATTAGGGTCATATTACTATTCATATGACGAATCATAAAGTTATGTTACTATTCAAAAAAAAACATGTTTCTTCTATCAAACTCCAAATTACATATTGATCTCAACAACATATGACTGTTTTTCAAAATTGAAATCATATAAGTTGAAACAATTATGTTTAATGACAAGTTTTTAACCATCTACTTAATTTTTTTAATAAATTTCAATTTATTTCAAAAAAATAGGGTGTTACATTCTCTCCACCTTCTTGAAATTTCATCTTCGCAATGTAATTCACTTATTAAAAAATGTGAGGGTAATTTCTGCTCATAGAATTTTTAGATTCCCATGTTCCATCATATTCCATGTGGTTTCTCCAGAAATCCATTACCGGATGGAGTATCTAATTCCACAATACGTTCTATCTACAATCATGAATATGAACTAGTCTCTCTACGTAAGTAAGGTTGTCATCTACTTAACATTTTTCTGGGCTGAGAACTTGATATGAATCTAGAATATACTTTCCCATCTTCAAAACATGAAACATTGTGTACCTATTACGAACTCAGAGGAAATGCTACTCGATAGGAAAATCAGTTCATCATTCTCTAGGATTTCATAATTTCTAATGAACTATGGACTCATCTTCTATTTATTACCAAAAAATAACATTATTCCATGGTGAGATTCAATGAAAAACATGATTACCTACCTCGATTGAAAATTATGTCCACTAGTTAGTTGCATATTTTTTTTCTACTATGAGAATTCCTCAGGTGTTGTTTGATCATCTTCAATTTATCTCCACTTCTTCTACTAATTATGGTCACATCTAAATTCATTCCATGGTTTCATACCAAAATTCTAGTGTTCAACATCTCTTCCCATATAATGCCTCTTAATTTTCCATATATATACTGGAATGAAAACTATTATTATCAGAAAACCCAACTAATTAAATATGCTAATCACAAATTTCTTAGTTGTCTATTAAAAAAACTCAAAGAATATCCTCTAAAGATTGAATCATCCATTTTTACTGACTATCTGATTGGGGGTAAAAAGCACCAATGAAATTTAATTTTTTTCACAACAACATCTCAAGGCCTTTTCCAAACATTGAACTAAATCTAGGATCACATACATATATAATGGATAGTGGATTACCATGTAAAAAATATCACTTTGAGGTACAATCGAGATTGCTGATCCAAATACATGGTATATCAAATAGGAAGAAAATAAGTGGATTGAGTCATTTGATAAACAATAAACCATATTTCATTTCTACCTTGATATGTCTTTGGTAGTCCCATAAAAATGTCCGTGGATATATTTTCCAATTTACACTCGGGTACTAGTAAATGAGGATGAATCTCTGTTGGTAACAGCAACTCTTCATTAACGTATCAACATGTCTTACATTTCATGGAAAAATCATCAAAATATCTTTTCATTACATCCCACCAGTAACGCTCTTGATGATCTCAATACAACATGTGATACCAGGATGATCTAAAAATATAGAACTATGGGCTTCACATAAAAATTATTTCTTCATTTGAGAATCACCAGGAACAAATATTCACTTCAAAAATTTAAAAACAAGATCTTAATCATGGTTAAATTCTTTTAACATACCCATTTTAACCAATTATACATTTTTCTATAATTCAGTGTCTTCTTTATGTACATTCTTAATTCTATCTGATAGATATGATTTCACAAAACCTGAATCAAAACAGAGAAATTTCATGCACCAACAACTTCCAAACCAATGTTTATCAAATTAATTTGAAAACAGTCATGTTCTAAACATATCGTGGTAAATTTATCATTACTTTTCAATCTAAATTAATTAACCACTATGTTTTCATTTTCAGGATTGTAATAAATTGTGAATTCATAATCATTGATTAGTTCCACCCATATTCTCAGTCTAATGTTTAATTTCAACTGAGTAAATACTTACTTCATGATTTTATAGCTAGTATATATTTCTAATTTTACTCAATACATATGATGCCTCCAGATATTTCTTGCCAAAATAATAACATCTATTTTAAATCATGTGTAGGGTAATTTATCTAATGTGGTTTCAACTGATGTGAAGTATAAGAAATTACCTTATCATTCTTCATCAAAACATAACCATGTACCTTCAATGAAACATCACTTTAGATGATAAATTCACCACATTTGGAAGGTAGTGTTTGAACTGGAGAATTCACCAATATTATGTTCAATTCTTAAAAACAATCATCACATTATTTTTTACATATGAATTTAACACCATTTTTATTTAACTAAATTGGTGGACTAGATAATAGTGAAAATTTATAAATAAACCTCTAGTAATAGCCTACCAAAGCCAGAAAACTATGATTCTAAGTTATTTATTTCGGACTTTTACATTCGTTATCAACCATCATTTTAGTATAATCTATAGTGCTTCCATTAATAGAAACAATGTGTCAATGGAAAGAATTTATTTTCAACCAAAATTTACATTTGATGAAATTTCCAAATAGTTTCTATTCTTTTAATGTTTGAAAAATAACCATTTGATATTTTTTGGGCTACTATTTACCTCTACAATATACCATAATTCCATCAACAAAAACAATAAAAATCTTATCCAAGAACTCATGAAATATTCTATTCATAAGATCCATGAATACAATATGTCAGTTAGTTCACCCAAAATGCATAACTGCAAATTCAAAACGACCATATCTAGTATGGAAAATAATCTTTGGGTTGTCTGCATCCTTTACTTTCAACTGATGGTACCCCGACCACAGGTTAACCATTGAAAAATATTATTCTCCCTATAGATGATTAATAAAATAATCCATATGTAAATATGGATACATGTTTTAAAATGTAACCTTTTTCAAAGAACAATAATCCATGAAAAGTATCATTAAACTATATTTCATTTTAACGATCAAGATAAGATCACCCCATGGTGAAGTACAAGGTCAGATAAATCCTTTATCTAATAATTCCGGATACTTCTTTTTTAATTCCATAAATTCCATTTAATCAATTTGATAAGTGGGTTTATAAATTTTATTAGCATTAAGAAATTAGTCAATAGTAAACTCAACATCTCGATCAAGAATAACACAATGAAAATCCTTAGGAAAAACATTCAAGAATTCATTTACCACTAGTACAACATTAATCTAGACATGTACCTTATATTAAAAAACATGAGTAATATAGGTTTAATTTATATCTTTAATTAATTTCGTAGCTTCTTTATATGTTATCAATTGTATGGGTTCAACCTTGTACCGAAATGTAAACTCTTTCTGAAATTTGTTTTTTCTCTTCAATCAATCTTAGCATGTTAAAAAGAAAGCAAGTCCATAAGAAGAGTTGCATAAAACTCCACTAGAGGAAATAAAATGGGGTTTATAGATACACTCCTTCAACAAACATGTATATTTAGATTATTATAATTTCTACATTCCATAATATTTCATCCAAATTTTTTTACCATGAGTTGTAATTTCATTTTATGAGGTGGAATTCTGAATTTTCCAAAATAAATTAGAAATGAAGGAATGAGTAGACCACGAATCATACAACATAGTTAGATATCTGTAAAAACATGAAAAGTACCTAATACTAACTCATTTTACTGCTCAAAATTTTCTAATGTGGTTGTATAGATTTTTACCACACTCTTCTGCTTCCAACTATGCTGATTTTCTACATGAGTTACTAGTTTCATAAAAACAATAGAAAAATGACCCAATTACTTACAGTTACAGTTAATGAATCTCACCATCGACTTATCATTAATTTTAGTATCATTTTACTTTAACTAATGAGACACGTACCCAAACATTCCATATTGGTATCATTTCCCTAAATTGTCAAGACATTCACCAGGATAATATTTACCCCACTTTTCACTAGAAGGGAAATTGATTATCTTACCTCTATATTTGATTGAGGAATTATTCCCCAATACCTACAAACATGACAACTTTTTATTCTTTTCATCATGAGGAAGATACAAGTAAGAAAACTCTATATCAACTGTTTCTGCACAATGAACAAGTTTCTCATAACATTTAAACACTTTGGATTCATATGCTACCAAATAATAATCATCATTAAACACTAGTTCTAGGAATTGGTTCTCTATTCTGAGTCGAACCATTTTATTAATTTATTTTTCTAGAAAATGGCTCTTAAAAGCATCTTATTCTAGACTGTAAAAATTAACACTTTCTCTCCTATTATTAACTAGGGAAACCATTGATTATCTTCACCTTCTAAATAATAAATTTATAGTATTACCTTTTCATATTCCAAACATCCCATGACATCAGTTATCTTTTCCCATGCAGTGATCCATCCCATGAATATCAATAGATCTATGGTTCCACTAAATGAGGTAGGATGTTGCATCATAAAATGATCAACAAAAGATAGTATTCTTCATCATAGATCATGTTTCACTAGATTTTGGATACCACCACAATTTATTTCATGTTTCAACTGAGCCATTTCAGTTACAAATAGCTCAGTTCTGATTCTCACCTTTCCAGGGTGCATGTTCAGACAGACATCAACCTCTTGGTGCCTTCCTACGTCATATTCACTATTTCTTATATGGAAAAAAATTCTAAATAGAGATATCTTAGATGAATAAACATGGTATTATATAAATTATATAACAATTGAAATTAACTATAGAGGAATAATCATTAATGGTATTCTTTTCACATCATCCTATACAATAATTTTATCCAAACCGTCATATGATACCAAATATAATGACCCAACCTTTAAACATAACATAATATTTTGTTTTATAAATAAAAATAATTTATTACACATTAATGATATTTTTAGGATTAGAGTTTTTAAAAAATTAGGACATAAAACATACATAACATCCCACAATCCATCATGAGGAAACTACTAAGATAGTATCAACTATTTCCTAAACATAAAACAAAAATAAATACATAATTTTTTGTTGAATAGTCATAACAATTAAATTATGTCACTTATTTCTCTTAAAAATCCTTATAACCTATGAAAAAATTATTAAATATGAGATGAGAAAGAAAATCTCTGTAAGGGATATAAGGAATGAAATTGTCAATCAAGTGATAACATTAAAACCAATAATACCCATTTCATAAAAACTCATTGACATGCATAGAAACATCATATAGTTTCATGGGGAAATATATAACAAATAACACATAAAATAACCCATACACATGGAATATCAATTTTTTCAAATTTTATCTCTAATGTACCCATTGCATTTTAGATCTGTAATAATGATCACCCATCATATCATGATATATAATAGGATTAACCCAACATCGCATGTGATATAATGGGATCAATACAACATAACTATGTCCAGGGAACATATCATGGTAATAATGTATCATGAATTCTAGAGAAACCACTAATGGAATATATATATATATATATATATATATATTAATATATAATAATCATTTTAAAATTTAATTACAGAGACATTTAAAAGGATTTTAAAAATAAAAGTCCATTACAACAATAATTTGAGTGAGAATAAATGGAATGGAATGGATATGTGTATGCAATATAAATAATCATAATAAAAAATAATATAAACAAAAATTCATCACCAAAAAATCATAATACCACATAATTAAAAATGTAGATGGTTTGACCAATGTTTTGAAATTTGGTTAAGAATTACCTTACATCAAGTTCAACTTACCTTAAACATGTTTACACCTAGTGTATAATGATTAAAAGAGTGGCATTAATATCATAAAGAAACATATTAATGTTTATAACACCTTATTAGGTCATTTAATCACATGATTTACCCTTTAATTATTTGTAGTTTGTTCCTTATATTGTTTTGGGTGCATTCTTTACATGATTTCATACCCAATTTGTATTTGATTTTCTTGTTGTAGAGAAATGAAATTCAAGAATTTGAATGAAATGGTATTAATATGATTTTAGAATATTAAAGGATTCCATAACATGTTATGTTTTTATGGTATAAAAATAATATCATTAGATAAATATTTAGTTATATCCATTTAGATCATGTTTGCGGTTTGTTGATAATCCAAAAATACATTTATTATATAGCACAATAATTTTTATATATGTTATTTATGGAACATGAAAGAGGATATATAATAAACATTAAAAACCTTTTAAAACAATAAAATGGTTTTATAAGTAGGTTATATAGAGATAATAGAAATTGTTAACACACCATCCACAATTTTAGAAAATCGACACGTTGCAGACCCCGTTTTTATTTTTTACAATTAAAAGAAGAGGATAGGAAGAATGATGATAAATATTTACATAAGAATAAAAACCAATACATCATACATAAAATCACATATGTTTCATTCATCTTCGATAAGGGGAGGTTAAAATAGTATAATAAAATAATAGAAATGCAAATAAATCACATGAAAATCAAAGGGGATATTTATCTATTGATCTCCTCTCATTGATATACTTCTTAAGGCCCTTGGTTTTGCACTTTTCGTGTGACTATAAGGTATTGTAAGTGAGGGATGTGCTTTGGAAGTTTACGTGGCATAATTTAGAAAAGGCTAAAGGCGTTAGTGGTTTGAAAGAAAGAGGGGGGGATGAGGGTGGTATTTATAGTGGAGGAGAGGAGGGGTTTTACATTATATTAATCATAAGTTTGTTATTGTTTCCAATGTCTTTGAATAATCATTATTCATTTGACCCAAAACAGTAATATATTCATATAAGTGAGAAGAAAATATTCTTATATTTTTCTTGCATGATATATGATGTAGTTAATCTAGTATTTATCATTTATCATAATTTATCAAATTGTACTATTCATCACATATTCAAGATTTTCAGAAAAATTATTAATATTTACCCTACCCATTTTCAGACATATAGATTTCTAAAATGAACTCCAATATTTGAAAATAATTTTCAAGACCTATGAAATTAATTTTTAAATAAAATCATTATTTATTCAATTTTTTTAAAACAATAACTCATTTTATATCACCTTGAAAAATTACTCAATATGTCATTACATTAATTTCGTAAGAAAATAAAATTATAATATAATTTACTATTCATTATGATCACATTAATGTTCATATTACTATTCATTAGGGTATGATACAGTTCATGAAAAACACAAGATGGATTTATCAAACTACAAATTACATACTGATCACAGCCATAGTTGTACATTTTTTGAATTTCCAATCATATAAGTGGAAAACATAATGATTAACATCTACTTTGTAACTAGATAATTTGAAAAATTAAAGGATTTACCTTTATTTCTTAAATAATGGGGTGTTACAGATAAAATCTCAAATGTTTACAAAACAACCTCCGCAAATGTTTTATCAAACAATGTCATGGTCCTACTACACTACTATATTTTAAGAAAATACACAGCCATTTAAAAATAACATCTAAAATGTATAGAATACCTCTATGAAATGTTCTATAGTTGATTTATTCTTCAATACTTCATGATTCTCCATTATTACCATTGACTCTCAAAATTTTCTGTTATATTCATCTATCATGAAGTTAGAAAACATAAACCATAACATGTTATGTTATGTGGTTCCAAGAATTCCAAGATTAAATCAATTTTTCCCTAGTGTACTACCTCAAGAGTTTTATTATAGTCATTAAATGATCACGTGTTTTTCTAATAAAATCTTTAGAATGATCTATCACAAAATACCATTGAGGTCCCACTTATAGATCTGGAATTGGAATGGGTACAGTACCCTATCATAGAAATTATACCATACACACAACTTTTTCAACTAGATTCTAGTCATCTATAGGATTTTCATGTAGTGGTTCTTCAGAATATTCCTCCTAAAAATTGATCACATGACATTATTGGGTCATGGTTAAAAAAAGAAAAAAGGGAAACAAAAAATATAATCAAGTATACTTTGTGAAAAAACATGAATAATACATATAGGAAATATCTAATTAACCTGATAGAACAAAATATTTGGATTTCAGAAATACATAGAAACAAATTAAAGAATCTAATATAATTAGATAAATTTATTCTTAAAATAATGTCTTCTAAATAAAACATGGTGTCATAATGATTTTTGTGATGAGATTTTCCCAATAAACTTTTGTAACAACATCTTATGACCTTTAACTCTCACTTCTTACATACAAGGATAACCTACAACATATGAACATCAAGAGAATATTCACAAAATTGAACTATTATAGAACTTTCTCATGAACAAACATGAATAACCCAGTATACAAATACATTAGTCGAGATGACACAGATTAAAGGGGGTTCACCACACTCTTGAGATGATGACTATCACCTAGCATCAAAATAAAATCGATGTAAATCATTTTAGAACAATAGTTAACAAAATCAACATATAAAATGCGAATAAAAGTTGGTTATAAAAATAGTCTTCATAGGGAAAGTACCACCAAGAGAAATATATCATAAAGTAATAAATAATCTAAATAAGACATCTATGTCTTCAACTAATAGCATAAAAATATTAATTTGGAATGAAAATTAGAATGCCTATTTAGAGAGTCTACCATAACATTACTAATTCCTTTAATCACTCCAAGTCCCAAAAATCATGCACACCCACATCCTCCGAGAGGCCCTTTCCCTTTACCTAGAATAAGAATAACATAATATACAAATACTAGTAGCCATATTTGGCTGTGAAAAGATCATACTAGGAGGCTACCAAATATTTGATATGAAATTCCATAATAAAAAATCATTCATTATTTAATTTCAAATAAATAATCATTAATTTTGTTATATATATTCAAAAAACTATGCTATAAAATCAAGAGATGTTTGGTATTTCAAAAATGAATAAATTAAACCATAATAAAATAAATTTATATAAAATAAGAGACAAGAATATAATAGTTATAGGTAAAATTTAATGTATAATCATGCCAACCAAATTCAAAGAAACATGGTCATAAACCCTTTGTCTTGTATATTCTTGGTTTTAGGATCATTATGCTCTTCAATTAGTGATTTGGGAAAAATGTGTGACCATGCATCTTTGATCATGATTTTTTCACTCAACTCCCCATCATGTAAATAATTACATAGTAAAATTGTGTCAATAATTTAATTATCCATCCATTTCTTGTTTTTTAGATGCATTCATATTTTTCCTAGGTACCAACTAACTACCCAAGAACACATGTGCTTCCAATCTTTCAATTATGGGTAATCATTAGATTCAATTCAATTATCAATCAACATTCAAATTACTATGATAATCAATTTTCATTATTCCTATTAAATTTTAAACTATGTAACATTTTTCACTAATTCATGAAATTCAAATTCATCAATCATTTAAACTTATCATTCTCAAGAATAAATCTCAAATCAATTCTAAATTTATGAAATAATTTTATCAATATCCACCTATCAATTTCAATGAAATGGAAATTGGGTTTCTCAAAAACATCCATGAATATTTAAATTCAAACATTAAATCATGTCATTTTTTTAAATCAAGGAATAAGTCATTTAAAATCAATCAACCAATCCATGTATTGAATTAAAGGGTGAATCCTTATAGACAAACCTACATTTAATCATTGATGAAATCAACACAAATAATGGGAAACAGTTATGAGGAACAATATTGAAGGAGATCAATAAGTTATGATTTGATCAAAATTAATCATGATGAAACTCTATTTGTTTCTATAATAGTGATATCGCAGTTTGGCCAAATATGGATATGGAAGGAAAGAGAATACCAAAACAACGAAACAAACTAGTGATACAATTTCAATATATGATTCCCAAAAGGAATAAATTTTCCCACTATATGTTGGTGGAAGCCTAGGGTTCATAGAAAGGAAAAAAATGCTAAATGAGAATATGGAATAGAGAAAAGTGAAATATATTATGTATTTAGCTGTGATTTAATGGTTTAAATTATGATATATAGTTTATCTAGAAGATGTTGTATATATGACCAAAAAGGTATCAACTCATGTTAAAAACATAACGAGACCGGAATTTACGGAATTAGTCTTTTTTTATATTGTTGGAAAATATTATTGAATATGCTCCATTTTATATCATAATTCATTTTACACCTAATTCTTCATTCAAAACAGATGGCTTGTGCCACATTTATATAATAACTAACACATTTAGGATGTAAAGTTATACTGGAGACAATGCCCTAAATATGTTGTAAAGAAACTTTTTAAAATGTATCTGAACCAAAAGACAAGTAATTAAATGATAAAATAGAATACATTTAATAGGATGTTACACTATAGATCTATTACAGTTATTCATTTTATTAATTGTTTCATCATTATTAATGAACACTAATAGTCAACCAAATATATTATTTTATTCCATTTATGTATCATTAACTATCCTAGTACACTAGGACATATCCTAAGCTAATAGGTCATTAATTCACTTCTTGTGAATAAAATCAAACTATGTCATGTAGCTGGAAACTGATCATTTATGTACCAACCTTTAATCTAGTAATTTATAAATCATTAAGATATATTTAAAAACATTTATTGGAAATCCTACATCTAAAATCTTCATTACCAACTATTGGCATTCCTATAAAATTTAAATTAAAATAATTTGTCCTATAATCTCTAACATCAACCAAAATTGCTTCCAATATCACCAAGGACATTTCTCAACCAAAAAAATAGACATTAACGTAGGACTCTTTCCCATTGGTGATGATATAATTCAATCTAAAAAAGGATACCAAATAATTACAACATGAATCTAAAATTCATATATGATTGATTTATTTGAAATGTATTCTAATCACACAAAAGTAACCAATGTAATTAAATCAATGCTTTAAAGAATTCCACAATATATAATTGTCTTGATCATACTTATACCATTTGTAATTTATTAAAAAATAATAATAATTCCATTATGTAATTTACCGATTAATATTTCATATGTTTTCCATGTCAGCAAACAAATTGGTTGAAGTTAATAATAACTACTAGTCAACATATCATTATTTAATAATTATTATTAAATTCATTTGAATACATGAATAAAAATATTGATTTTCCTCCTTCCACAATAATAAATTTATAAAACTACCCAAAATTATTTTAATTACATGTTTATAAAAAATTAATTGTCTATAAAAATTAAAAACACATAGAAGTAGAAGTCACGATATTTATAAACATCATGAGTAACCATTAAAATATCCTAACACATATATGATCCCCAAAACCCAAAGAAATTAATTTTTTCCAAATAATTTTATAAACTATCATTACATGAAATATTAAATATCCACAAAACTAATCTTTTTCTGATTTTAATACATTATTTCCAAATGAAATAAATATATCTTTCACCATAAAATATATATCCATTTATACTATGATTATTTTATTATCCTTTTTCTCTCCCATATATAATTATCTTATTTATATAATAATGTTAATATAACATACTAATTATTCTATATTAAATATTTAATAATGATATTATCATAAAAAATATTCATAATACAGCATAACATTTCATTTACAATAACATTATGATAATCAGAATTATCTATAACTAGTTGTATTATTTTTAATTCAATTGTAAAAATGACAATATGTTATTAGTCATATTTCACTATATAAAATAATACAATCATTATGTATTATTAATTATGGAATAATGAGATTATATTATTTAAACAACATGTGATTTGGATTTAATAATATGACCATATTAATCTAGGGAATTTTGATTTAATTTTTATAATAATAAATACCTATCTAATGTATGTGATCCTGACTCATTTTTATTATACTAACTCCCATAATAATATCTTCATCGTAAAACATGATTATGAATTTTAAAAAATAATTAAAACATCAGTTTCTATTATTACTTATACCCCTATAATTAGAATATAAAGGAACTATTATAATTTTTCTAAATCATGTAATTAATTCTATAAAATAATTTAAATATAAATACTTTCTATTGAAACAATATTCTTCTTCCGTTACATATTTTATGATTATTCAATTATCATTATTCAAAAAATTAATTCAATTATTATTATATTATTATTATTAGTCACACAAATATTTATAATTGAGATTATAAAAAATAATTCCATACTTGCAAATAAAATTTTAAGGTTCAGAACCTCTACATAGATTTGGAGATTCATTGTTTTTTTATATAAATAATATGATATAGTTCAATGGTACAAGACTTATGATCAACATGAAATAGAAAAAAAATTATCATTTTCAATAAAATTCTTTAACTCACAATATAAAATCAATTCTTTTATAGTCATCTGCAATCAGGAATATTATGTGAAAAGGAAATAGAGTTTTTATATTTTATGAATTATGAAGAAGGGGAGTTGAGTGTGAGAACGAAATGAAAGTGGGACTAAGGGAACATGAATAGTGTTTCAGACATGAAGAGGGATCGGTGGATCTATATTTTCCTCTTAAAATGATAATAAACCCTTTTTTATGAAACAATGTTTTTCAACCTCAATTCAGAGGATTTAGTTTCCCATTATATTAATACCATAACTTAAATTACACAATTACTATCCCATAAATGAATTTTTTTGAAAAAAGTTTCATACTATAAAATCACACAGCCTCTCTCTTATATATCATGTACCCTTAATTACCATACATGTTTGAACACTTTTTAATTTCCAATAATTTATTTTTCCCCTTTTAACTCTATCCTATCATAATTCAACTATCACCCACCTTTTTTGTAAGTTGTTTATGATTTCATATTTTATATGTTCTCTACCATTAAAATCTTATTTAAATGATTTGAATTTAAAAATAATAATTTTCTTATTTTCATACATATCATTTTACACTATTTCTTTTCATCCCATTTTATAATATTTATTTTCATAACCATATTTAGAATTTATAATACTAATTTTTAAAAAGCGTTTATTTTTTGTATCATTATTTGTCATAATATATGGATATATTAAACAATACATATATATATATATTAATTCGAATCAATTTAATATAAAATAATGGAATATTAACTATAAAATATGTGTGTATATATATATATATAATATTATATTTTGAATCATATACACTTGATATCATTTTAAGGCAACATAACAACCAATGACATAACCTCTCTTATATACGAAAATTATTTCAATTTTGAAAACAACATAATGCATAATAAAATGAATATTAATTTTAATATGAGAAATAAATTTATATGGTCTTGAAAATACATACTATGGATAAGATTGTTTCCAATATATTTTTAGTTATGTAATATTTTTAATAGATGAATATAATTCACAAATAATGTCTATGACTTATTACAAATTATAATATGATCTTTGTATGTGAAAAAAAAATATATGTTTAGACTAAAAATTTATAGAATTAGATAATATAATCATTAGTCATATTTATACTATAAAACATCTAGAAATATACTATTACTCTTTCAATATCCAAGGATAATGAAGAAATGTTTTGAAAAATATGACCCTTACATTGGATATGTCTTAAACGATTCTCATCCCAAATAATCAAAACCAAACCCATAGAGGGAAATAAAAATGGATTGAATTGTCACCCTATAAAGTACCTCCAAAATATTTTTATCAAAATAATAATATGTGAGTTAAATTGAAGGATATGAGTTTAAAAATAATGGTCAATGGTGTTATATTGAAATTTAATAATTTTACATAGGCATAAAATTAAATAAGAAATATCCTCATGCTAAAAATTCTCACCTGATAATAATTTCACCACATTAAATTTGTGTAATTTTGAATATATCATGTGTAACATTAATTTATTTGTGTTATTGGAATTATTGTTCAAAAATTTATCATCCATCATAGATATGCTACTTACAATAATTTTCCATGTATATTATGTCACATTCCTTTTTTATTTTTTCATTCCCAATTTGTTTCTATAAAATATGATTGTGTTATTTTGATTTTAACTAGTACCTTTAGTTACTTGATTTACATTTCTAAAACCATTTCATTATATAACCTATAAAATTTTTAATTCTTGCTTATATGAATTATTTTTGAAGAGCATTACATTTAGAGTTGACCTTGTTGGAAAACATATAATTGAAAACCTTTTTACCACATTTCATAATAGGGTGTTATCAAAACACTTTTTTTGTAAAACTCCTCCCAATTAATGTCACATAAATTTTTTTAAAATTCAACTAATGTTTCATGTAATATATGATTTATTTTATTCAATAAAACAGGTTACGCCATCATTATATATTCTCTATAACATTTTTTAACTAATTTAATAACCTATTTGGAAACTAAATTATCATATTAAATTAATATTAAATTATATAGTTTCAAATAATCCAACCACAACAATAACTAAAATAATTAAAAAATCTTATTCTAAAACATTTATTAATTATATTATATTTTAATCATTATAAAATATTATTTAAATATCCAATTTTAACAAGATAACTATTTAGTTATCATCAAGATTAATCAATTCTGGTCTTCCTATTTCTTATAAAATGAATAAAAAAATACCTGAGGTTGGATAATCAATTCCATTCATATTAATAAAAGATTCAATGTTATTTTAGAATCATAATTTTTTTTAGAACCTTCTCATGTAATACACAAACAAATCAAAATTTCTAGTGATTTATTACTATAGGTGAATCTCATTACATGAAGAGTATTACTTAAAACCACATTAAATTCCTTGAGACATATAAGCACATAGATTAATATAAATATTTTCTATATAAGTACAAAAATCAAGAGAATCCATCCACCATGAATTGATGTTATCCACTATGGGTATTCAGAACACATTAACATAGTATTAAAATGAATCATGATAAAGGAAACATCATAATGGGTGAAGTCTCCCTCAATTCATATTATTGATTTAATATCATACATTACTATTATAACTAAAATCCATCCAAAAATATTGGCACATTTCATAATCGACTCACCAAAAATTGATTCACATATATATAGATTGACGTATAATAATTGTATTATGAACATTACATAAAATAATACTAGACTATGTATAAAATAAAGAAAACAATATAGAGTATATAACATACTACACCCATACTAGGTCCCATATCATAAGAAGTGAGATAAAAGTATAAAATTGAAGTTAGATTGTTGACGCTCCTTTTTTCACAGAATCTAATGATTAGAAAAAGGGAATATCTGAGCTCAAATTGATTCATCCTTTGTAGAAAATATCAAAAATCAACAAAGGGATGAACAAGGAGAACGTTGCCCATAGGTCGCGCGAGTTCCCTCATAGTCGCGCAAGTCTACTTGCGCGACACATGATAGTCGCACAAGTGACTTGCAAGACCTAAGTGATAACTGCCCAGGGTCTTCTCCTGCCTATAAATAGTCCCTATGGGCCCCCCATTCTTGGAGGGATTTTTTTCCAGAAACTCAGATTTGAGCTCTCGGCACCCTTGTCTCTTCTCAAAGCGTCTGAAACACTTCTAAGGTAATTTCTTACCTAGAACAGAAGATCTAATGAGGGGGAGGAAGGCCTAAGTCTTGAAACACATCAACACTTGCGTGCCTGAGTGGCCAGCCCTTAAGGGAAAAGGCCACACTTGCGCGCCGCCTTACTCATTCAACAGAACTTGCGCGCCCCTCTTCTGGAAGAACCTCAAGGAGATTCTAAAGGCTTTAATCAAGAGTCACTCTGGTATTACCATGCTGTTTAAGCATCGCGCAAGTAACCCATGTGTCATGCAGGCATACCTGTGTGACCAGGACTTGCGCGCCCACGCAGTACCTGCGGGCCTACCAAGACTTGCATGCCCCTACCTTTTTGGGTTCCCTTCTTGCCCATTTCACCCCTCTTAAGCCATTCCACCTTTTCTATTCAAGATTCAGTCTTCAGGACAATCTTCAAAGCCATTTATGGCATGATTTCTTGATTTGACTTCCTTATCTGAAAGGAATTCTGTGGAATATCTCTCACAAACCTAGTGATTTATACATCTTTATGTCACTAAAAATTGAGATTTCATTCATTCAATATCAACCTTTAAGATGAGAGAATGTCTTAACCTGGTCCTCCTTTTCAAGAATAAGCCCCAGTCATAATCCTCAAACATGGGCATCCTCCTTAGGAGTATGCCCCAACCATAATTCTCTTAACCTGGGCTTCCTTTTCAGGAGTAATCCCCAGTCTCAAACATGGGAATCCTCCTTAGGAGTAGGCCCAAACCATAATTCTCTTAACATGGGCTTCCTTTTCAGGAGTAATCCCCAGTCTCAAACATGGGAATCCTCTTTAAGATTAAGCCCCAAGTCCCTTAATTTTTAAAATCTCTTAACATGGGTTTCCTTTTCAGGGGTAAGCCCCTGTCTTAATTTCTCTTAACCAGTCCTAATTTACCTTTGATCTGGGATTTCTTTTCAGAAATAAAACCCAATCATAAGTACTCTCCTAATTTGGGCCTCATTTTCAAAAGTAAGCCCCAAGTTAGAATATTTAAAATCTCCATAAAGCACATATACTTTTATGGACCCTGCTCCAGGATTACTTCCCTAAAGTAAATCCTAACCTTCATTTATCTGGGCAGTCAAACATACATAAGTCCCATATTATTTCTTATGATTGCATATTTTATGGCACAATTGTCTAATTTTTACCAATACCTCTTGTTTCTCACACCGAGCATGACTCACATGAGCTTAGAGTATAAAAGTGACTATGACATTCTTCTTTGAGCCATCAATCATAAACATCATACTCCCTTACTCAAAATACGTGGGTTCTGATTCCTTTTCTAAACAAAGGATACGTAGGTAGCCCATCTGTGGGTTCGATCCCAACTCTGAAATAATCCATGTCCTTCTGAATGACAACCAACTTCAAGTGCCCCACTGAGTGGCTTTAAAACCAGCATGGTCATCATAATGACCAAGAGAATTATATATAAATGTGTCGAAGGGTGTTATTGACCCAGAATCTCTAATAAATATAGATGATTCTCTATCGATGAAGAACCTTAAATACATATAAAATATTCTCTATAATTCCTAGATATTTTATCATTGATTGTCAGATCTGAAGAAAGCTCATTTTATACTTGGTAACGTAATAAGGATTCACGAACATAACTTAAATCTATAAAGAGAGTCTCGGAGTAGACAATAATTCCCCTCAAAAAGGTGGGATGAGTCCGACCTCCCATCCTCTCGACCAATGCAAATTCCTAAACCTCATCAGTCCATAAACTAATGAGCACCTACCTTTGGAATGTAGGTCCGAATGGATGTGGAATCATTGGATGTTTCCGGTTCTATGAACAAACCCGTTAGAAACTGATCGTAACATTTGAACCTCCCATCAAAAGGAGTTCATTCCCGAAATCCGAGGGAAACAAAAATGGTGAACCCAACATGAATCCTTAACCAAGTTAAAATAATGTTTTACACATTTGTTAGGCCCCTATATAAAACTCAATGAGAGGGCAAACAAAAACAATCATTGACAAATGTGCTCATCCAAAACATGTAGTGGCGGAATTTATCTTTATTACGTCTATTATATCAAACAGGCACTCTTTTCCAAGATCTTATGCATTTCTAGAATGGCTGCTCTCATGTTCACACCCGTGAATACTGCTGCTACAAATTCCACTACCGCTACTCCTGCTGGATCATCGTTCGTTCTAAGGACGATATCACCTACTCAACATCTTCAACCCGGGGTATCAGACGCGCTGGTTAAGGAGTACCGTCAACACAGTACCATTTCATCTCTGGAGGCTTCCCGACAAGCCCTCCAATTAAACAACTCACATCGGTCATCCGGACAACGACGGCCAATGATCAAGAAGCGGGCGGTGTTGACTACCGTCTCCAACCGTTTCAGATCATTATCCCTAGAACGCAATCACCATTCGCTCCCTTATTCTGGGGTTGTGAATGAGCAGGTCCCTCAGGGCCTTAATTCAAACAGACAGGAGTCCATCATAAGGGCTCCCACTAACAATCACTGCCAGACTCGTGCGGCAGTGCGCCGTCAACATTATGAGGGTTCCGACTCCAGGCGTTCGGCTCAGGTTCCTCGAACCTGAGAAAGCAAGACGAACCACCAGAGGTAGAATCCAGTCAACAATGAGCAGATTCTCATCTCTGCCATCTCCGGAGAAGTCCACCAACCTAACTTGGTGGCAAGTAATGAGCAGGCACATACACCTGCCCGTTTTATTTCCGTTGTCCAGTAGACTCGTCTGGCAGTATCACGCCAATCCTGCCTGGCAATTCCGGCATAGTACTATAGGTAGGAACATACACCTGTTTATACATCATCAGCTAGTCAGCAGGCTTGTTTTAATACATATGATGGATCTCATCATCAACTTTTTGCAAAGTGCAATCAGCATGCACATACACCTACTAGTATTAATCAAGCCTACCAATAGTCTCGCTTGGTAGCATTCGGAGAAGTTTGTAGGAAAGCCCTAACAACAAATAAGAGGAAGACTCAACTCTCTGCCCCCACACTTGAGTACTGTCGGGATTCACTAATAGGAAAAGGAGGACAGGAGCAGGCACATACACCTGCTCCAAGCCCAGAATAGACGTATATTCTTGTTCTGGCAGCTGAAGTCACCAAATATATTCTATCAATGGTGTAAGAGCAGAAAAAAATCCCTACTCATATTCTGGATGCTTGCCAGGATATTATAACAACTTCAGTAGTATCTCAGGGAAATACTCATAAATCTATCCCTACCAGTGGAGTGACACATGAACAGTTCACTCCGAAACTGACACACACATATGTTCCAGTCCAAGAGAGTTGTGCGGCATACTCCCCCATATCTTACGGACAACCTAGTCAGGCACATACACCTGATATGAGAGAAGATCATCAGCCTAACCGGGCCATCTTTCCTGATCAGGCACATGCACCTGCTCAATGCAGCCACTTGCATTAACAAGTGGTTTCCAAGGCTAGTAAGAAGGCGTCTAAGAAAAAGACTCGCCCAACACAGTCAGGAGATCAAGTGCCAATCTGTAACTAGGCCTTACTCTATGCTGGAGTTTTTGAAGCCCTCAAACAATTATCTGTTGGAATTAAAGATTCTACTCCCTTAGTTCCCAATAGTGGGAACATTAATTATAAATGACTTCAACAGGCATTTCCTCATGAAGGGTCGCTTCATGACAATTCGGTCGATCTCGAAGTTTCATCTTCGGATGAGAGCCATAGGAACCCTCTGTGTGGTCAGAAGAACAAGGAGAAAGAGATCTCATCTTTTGCTATAACCCATTATGGTGGTCCTTCCCATGTTGATGAATTTCTCTACGAAATCCCTCTCCGTAGTAGTGATGCACATTGCCCGGAAAATTCTCTAGTGGACAATGTAGTGCTGAGAAATCCCTCTTATCTTGAGGCACTTGAAAATGTAAATCCAGTCATGTCTGAAGCTTCATCGCTAGAAGGTGAAATACTTTCTCAATCAGAAGATAGCCCAGGGTGTAGGCCATTCTCTGAACCTCCCCTACGTCATGAATCTTCTAGTTTGATCAATGATTTATCTACCAATCTTGTTGAATCTAATGAAGTAACAAGGAAAAACCAACTCTAGTCAAATCAGGTAGAAGAATCTTCATCAAATGATAAGGATGAAATGCTGAACATGAGAAAACAACTAGAGAAAAGTGAAGTGCCAGTCATGTTTTGGCCTTTGGCTGACTCTCAGTATAATATTCTAGAAATGTTGACGGAAGATGAAATTCATGATATTCGTCTCAACATATGGAAAACTCTTTTTTAGTTGAAAAAGAATGTATTATCTTATGATGAATATGAAAATCATCTTATGATAATAGAAGGGTTACAACATCAGATTGATTTAGTGTCTCTATCAGTCTCTCGATATCTGAAGGCTGAAAAGCAGCACAGAGCCCTTCAACGTTCATGCCTTGGCACACTAAGAAGATTGCGTCAGTTAATTGCAAATGCCCCATCTGGTATTCGTGTCAGAGGATGGGGTGTTCATGGAGCACTGCATTTCATGGTGCTCTCTGGTCATCCAAGCCCGCGGAAAATAGTCTCATGAAATGTTATTGCCCATAACCAGCCACAGTCAATGGGATTTGTTTGTAATCAAAAGCTTGACCAATAACAGGCTTCAACTAGTTCCTCTCAAAATCAAGAATATAGAGAACAAGTTGTTGAATTACTCTTGCATCAAGCAAACGAGAATATTAAACAAGCCTCTCGTTTGGAGAAAGCACGTCCCCAAGTGATAGAATTGTTAGAAATCATCCAACGGTCTTTTGAACCGGGTGATAAATGCGGATATAGGTTAATGAATCCAGCTAATTTCTGGACTAAGGCTCACAAGATCAAGAGGACTTTCAAGAAAGTCTCAGACATATCATGTCAAGAACCACCCCAGCTTGCCAGACTGGGGACTCTTTTAATCCAACCCTCGGAATCAACAAATAGGATTTGAGGATTTGAGTGAGAACAGAAGGAACAGCCCCAGTCTACTGGACTGGGGACTTTTTCAAATCATCAATCCCCTCCTCAGAGAAAGTCTGTCTTTTCTCTATTGGGGAAGAAACCTCAAGAGGAACGAAGAGCCAAATTATCAGGATATTCCCTCCAAATTACGGTTTGTCAGGAAGTTCATGAGGGATTGAATCAACAAAAGGCAATGTCTCATCAAAGTCATGGAAGAAGACAATATCACAGAAATTTTGATAGAAGGGATGATATGAGTTATGCATCAATCAATGTCATCAATTCCGTTATTGTTGATCTACCAAATGAGGCTCACTTAGGGCACTCATATGAAGAGGTTTCTGCTCAAGAAGATTTACGCACCGACACAAATAAAGAAGGTGTGTGTACAAGATGTCAAAGGATTACTCAGAACCTAGGTAATCCTTCGAGTAACCCACTTTCCCCTCTCCGAAAAGGATCCATGAAACAGAAGGGAAATAACCAGGTTACATATCCTTCATCTGGAGAAGGACAATCACTCTCACTAGAGCAAAGGTTTTCACAACATGAGGAATAAATGAAGGAATTAAGAAGGTTGAATGCAGAACTACTTCAGAGTAGTCTTCTTCTTAAGCATGCTGGAGTCAGTCAGCCAAAGGAATTTGTTGCAGCTACTGAGATGGATCAAGAATATCGTCCTCTATCAGTACACCCTCACAGTTTTAATCCTACGGGTCAAGTGCAACAACAGTTGGCAGTGCTACCATCAGTTGCAGCACCAATCGCCACATCTGTCCAAGCTCCAGTCATTGCACCTACCCAAGTCCAAGTTCAACCGGATGTTTCTCAAAAGTTAATAACAACTATTGAGTCATTAACCGCTCGGTTAGAAACTATGGAAGGGAAATGTGCGCAAGTTAAACTAGAAAATAAATTTTATCCTGAATGGGTAGATTCAATTTCTCCTCCATCTAGTTTTGGGAATCTTGTATTCCCTATTTTCAATGGATCAAGCGATCCTGAACAGCATTTAATGCATTACGTGTCTTATTGCGATACCATGATGGGAACTCTGGAACAACAAGAAGCAGTGAAACTCAGATGCTTCGTGCGAACCTTGTGAGGACCAGATTTTATTTGGTATACAATCTTGTAATCCCAGTCAATTACCGGATGGAAGGATCTTCAGAAAAAATTCCTCCTTCAGTTCAGCTCAACTTTTCCAAAGACAACAGATTTTGATCTTACAAACTGTAAGCAATGGGAGAATGAAAGGGTCTCCGATTTCATTTCTCGATGGAAGGGATTAACATATTCCTTGAGTTTAGCACTCCCTCAAGAAGAATTGTTTCCAATCTTTGTGGAAAATCTGTGTGACGAATTACGCACGCCGTTAATCCCTGGAAAATACACAAGAGGGTTTCTAGACCTTACTTCAATCGCTCAGCAGATTGAATATTCCCTTATACAGGCTAAGGCTAAATCTCGTGTAATTCCATCAGCTCCATGAAGGAGAATGGGTAAAGTAGAAACTATTACAGTTATGCTTAAACAAGCACATGTACCTGTTTCTACCTCGAAACCTTCATCTTCTCGAAGGGCTCCACCTTCTGAGCACCAACAACAAAGGCCTTTTCATCCAGACGATCAACGAGATCAAAGACGAGAACAATTTGAGGATCTAAATAGAAAAACATACTCTTTCCGAAATGAACAAGTTCATGTTATTTAATTTCGGCTCTAGAAAACAATTTGGTTCAATTGCCAATGCACAAGAGGCCAAACAAGAAAGGAGATGAAGATCGTCCCAATTATTTCCCTTTTTATCAAATGATGGGGCATCCCATCCAGGAGTGTTTTGTCTTCAAAGACCTCTTGCAAAAGATGGTCGACTCGGGACAGGTCACATTGAAAGGCTCCTCAGCCCAGGTAGCATGTGTCACTGCTATAGTTCTAGAGGAGGAAGATGAATGGCAAGAAGTAAAAAAGCAAAAATGCACAGAAGTATGATGATTGGATGGTCAGAAAGACAATAAATCAAACTCATGATATTTTGAGAACACAATTAAAGAAACCAATTGTGTCTTCTTCGATGAATGTTACAGCCAAACCTTCTTCGTCAGAGGGAAATTCCTCAAAGAAACGGCATTATTCAAAGAAAGAAAAAGAATCAGAAGAAGATGTGTATGTGTGAAAGCCTAAGTTGTCTTTGACCTTGGCGGATTTCATGCAATCTAATTCAAAGCCACTGGCACCACCCCACCAAACGGCACAGCCTAAATAGGTTAATCAGGCAGAGTCTTCATCAGATGAAGAGTTAATCTTTGGTTCTGTTAATGTGATTCAATTAATAGATTCATATGTCAGTCGCAGTTTCGATTTCAATGAGCCTAAATTCCCTGTGTCAAACAGACGAATCAAAGGAAGTTCCAGATGCTCATAATACAGGGGAAGACATGGATCTTTCAGAAGTCACTATTCCAATTCTTCCCCTGATAGAACTGTATACGCAGCAGAAACCCGTGGTGGAGCTCTTCAGCGAGCTCAGCAAGAACAAGCAAGTTCTTCTACCAATAGAAAATTCAGTCCTGGAATAGTTATTTGGGAAGACCGGTTGAAGGTTTCATCTTCTTCCTCTTAGCAAGTAAATGGATCTAATTGGTCTAATCTTCCAAAACTAGGAATATTGCCAACTCTTATCCCAATACAAGATGCATCAACATCCAAAGCATATGCTTCCATGGTACCTGCTAAACCACATATTCCTATTGGGAAACACGGACCTCTAGATCAAAAGTTTGATATATTGAAACACTTGACCCAAGTTCCAACCAATTTATCAATTCTGGATGCTCTGAATCTGTCAAAAGATCTTCGGAAAGCACTCATCAAGGCTTTTTCAAGTCCTCAAGAGTTTGAAACTGAAATTGTTACAGCTGAAGTCTATCACATAGAGAATAATCCTGTAGAATGCCATGCAATAATATCATTTATTGATGAAGATGAAGATGATGTTGTGCAAGGACATATTAGACCATTGTACTTTTCTGGAAAGGTCAATGGCATGGATGTTCGAAGAGCTTTCATTGACAATGGTTCAGGAGTCAACCTCATGCCCATTCGTACACTTCGTCTATTGGGCCTCACAGAATCTGATTTATCTCCTTATACCATGATGTTATAAGGATATGATAAAAATGAATAAGAACCACTAGGCAAAGTTACACTCAGAACTCATTTTGGAGATCTTGTATCCAATTCAGATTTCATGGTTGTTGATCAAGACTCAGCCTTCAACATCTTACTTGGAAGAACCTGGCTACATCAACATGCGGTTATCCCTTCATCATACCATCAATGACTCAAATATTGTTTCAATGGTCAATTTGGGACATTGTATGGTGATAAGGCCCTGTTCCAGACATGTGAGTCTCAATATCTTGAGAAGGAATTCTATAACATGAAGCAAAGGGAGGAATCCATAACAAAGGATATTAGCAAAGTTAATGCTCCATATGGTTTGGAAAAAATTCCAGTAAATCCATTTACACATGTGAGTACAAATTATATGTTTCCTATCAGTCAAATTGACAAGATAGACCCAAATCAAAATACTCTTATGGAAAGATCCATAATGTCAGTTACGGAAATCGAGCCAGACAACATGGTAGAAATTGGTAATCTACCAAGCAGTGATGAAAGAAAAAATGGTGACATCTTCATTTCTTCTACTGAAATCCAACAAGTCTATGCTTTTCCAATTAGGATAGAAGACGATACAGCAACATCAGAGGTGAACAATGATGTCGATTCTCAATCCATCATCTCCTCTTTATTACCCAAAGAAGACCCTTCATCATCAATCGGGACGGAAATGGAAGCTTCTTCTTCAAGATATGAATATTTTGACATCTCTTCAGATCATGAGAATTATAATTAATCATCTACTATGCAAGTAGAAAAGGAAGAAATAACACATGATGAAGATGAAGAGGAAGATCTCAGAGATGCTCCTCCAGCATTTGAAGAGGGTATCTCTACCACTGTGGATTAACTCAGAGAAATAAATCTAGGTGCAAAAGAAGATCCACGCCCCAATTTAATCAGTGCGGCCATGACTCTTGAAGAGCAAGATATGTATATTTCTTTTCTAAAGAAAAATAGAGAAATATTTTCTTGGAACTATACAAAAATTCCCAGGCTTGATCCTGATGTTGCTACTCATCATTTGGGTTTACCAGAAGAACATAGAGGATTTAAGCAAGCCGCAAGAAGAAAACACCCAAATTATGCTTCCAAAATTGAAGCTGAAGTGGATAATCTTATCAAAGCTAACTTTGTCAGAGAAGTTCAATATCCCAAATGGATGGCTAATATTGTCTGTGTAAAGAAAAATAACATAAAAATTAGAGTTTGCGTCGATTTCAGAGATCTTAATCGGCATTGTCCTAAGGATGATTTCCCAGTTCCGATTACAGAACTTCTAATTGATGCAACAACTAGCTATTAAGAACTTTCCTTCACGGATGGATATTCTGGATATAATCAGATCCGAATGGCCCCAGAAGATGAGGAATCTACAGCCTTCAGAGCCCCTCAGGGTGTGTTTTGCTACCGGGTAATGCCCTTTGGCTTAAAGAATGCAGGTGCAACTTATCAGCGTGACATGCATCGTATCTTCAAACCCTTATTAGGGAAGTTTGTTGAATTCTATGTAGACAATTTGTTAGTTAAATCCAAACAACTTTCTAATCACTTGGCTGATTTGGAAGTCATATTCTGCATGATTTGACAACATAATTTGAATATGAACCCCTTAAATTGTGATTTTGGGGTAACCTCAGGAAAATTTCTTGGCTTTGTTGTACGCAATCATGGTATTGAAGTCGATCCTAAAAAAGACCAAGTCAATCCTTGGTATGTCACCACCTCAAAATTTTATAGAATTAAGAGGACTTCAAGGAAACTTAGCCCATATTCGGCGTTTCATCGCCAATTTGGCAGGAAAAAGTTTACCCTTCACCAAATTGATGAAGAAGGGAGTCACTTACCAGTGGACTGAAGAATGTCAAGAAGCATTCGATATTCTCAAGAAATACCTCTTGAGTCCACCGGTACTCATGCCACCTATTGAAGGAAGACCACTTATCCTCTACGTGATAGCTCTAGAGAAATCATTGGCTGCCTTTCTTGCTCAAATGAATGATGCTGGGAACGAAAACAGTCTCTAATATCTTAGTCAAACCTTGCTTGAAGCAGAAACCCGGTATTCAAGTATTGAGAAGTGTTTCATGGCATTATTCTTTGCAGTTTAGAAGTTGAGACACTACCTGTAACATCACGAGGTCCAGTTTGTATCTCACAATAACCCGATCAAACTTATGCTTAGTCTTCCAATGCTTACAGGACGTCTGGCAAGGTGGGCAGTTATTTTGCAGCAATTCGACATTTAGTATCTGTCTCAAAAGGCGATAAAGGGCCATGCTCTGGCTGATTTCCTGGCTGAACACCCTTCAGTGGAAGATACATCTTCAGATATTGAACTCCCTGACGAGGAAGTATTCTATATTCAAGAAAGACCTCAGGCATGGGAAATGTATTTTGATGGTGATTCCAGAAGTCCAACAGGAGGGACAATGGAAAATCCTAAATTCAACAAATTTGTCTTAGGAATTGTATTAATTTCTCCCGAAAAGGCAGTGTTACCATATTCCTTCTTATTGTGGGAAGGTGGTACTAGTAATGAAGCAGAATACCAAACTCTCATCGTAGGCTTGGAATTAGCGCTTCAAGCACAAGTGAATCACTTAAAGGTGAAACGTGATTCAGACCTGGTAATAAAACAAGTCAATGGGGATTATGTCATCAAAAAAGAAGAACTAATCCCTTTGTATGATTACATCAGAGAGTTAATGGTGGAATTCCCTTTGGAACTGACATTTTCTTATGTCCCAAGATCACAAAATGCTCAAGCTGATGCATTGGCTAATATATCCACAGCTCTGGAAGATCCAAATCGGGACGAGACAACCATCATTATTTCCCACCGTCGTGCAATTTCAACTTATGTTCGAATCAGAATAGAGGAAATTAATGAAATTTGTCCCATTCCTGAACTGTATGGTCATACTATAGGTTGGATGTCACCTATCAGAGAATACCTTCAAAATGGAACACTTCCATCTGATAGAGCTGAGAAAGAAAAAATCTGGCGATGTGTGGTTAATTTTACTCTTTATGATAGCCCATATCACCTAGAGAAAATTCTCTACAAACGTGGTTTTGATGGATTTCTCTTCAGATGCATTGATGGTGAAGAGACGATGGTTGTCATGAAGGAAGTACATGCAGGAGTATGTGGTGCCCACCAGTCTGGACATAGACTGTCCGATAAGATTCTAAGGCTTGGATACTTTTGGCCTTCAATGATACGACATTGTGTCGATTTCACAAAGAAGTGTCATTCATTCCATGTACATGACAACTTCATTCATCAACCACCAGATTTTCTTCATACAGCTAAATACTCATGGCCATTTCCCACATGGGGAATGGATGTTGTGGGAGCTTACCCTTCGGCTACGGCCAAGCAGTTTAAGTACATTCTTAATACTACTGACTTCTTTTCCAAATGGGCAGAGGCAATACCTCTCAAGGAAGTCCGTTCTAAATGAATTGTTACCTTCATCAAGTCTAAAATCATTACTAGATTTGGTGTCCCTCGTACCATATTGACGGACAATGGCCCCAATTTCTATTCATCCGAGGTGAAGAAATTGTATCAAGAATACAACATCAAATCCAACCATTAATCTCGGTATCATGCAGCGGCCAACGTCAAGATAGAATCCTTTAATAAGACTCTTTGAAATATACTGCAAAAGATGGTGGAAAAAGATAAGAGGTCATGGCCTGATAAACTCTTTCATGCTTTATGGGCTTATCGGACAACCACCCGCACTGCAACTCGGTCAACTCCATATTCATTAGTATATGGAACAGAAGCTGTCTTGCCCATTGAAGTTCAAATACCCTCGCTCAGAGTTTCCATTTGTGATCAATCATCTACAGATGAACAATCTCAAAAGCGATTGAATGAATTGGAACAGTTAGATGAGAAAAGATTGTGCACTTTACACCACTTGGAAGTCTATCAGAATCGAATAGCATGAGCCTTTAAAAAAAAAGTCCATCTTCGATCATTCACTCCGGGAGAATTGGTATTAGTTCTCAGAACTCCAATGATACCAGGAAAGAAACCTCCCAATGTTGAACCAAAATGGGAAGGATCTCATTCAATACATGGGGTCTACTCCAATGGAGCTTATTCATTAATCTCAATAGATGGAGAACTCATTACTACTCCAACCAATGCCAGATTTTTTAAGAATTATTTTGTATAAACTGAAAAGTACCTCTTACGTCCTTGCTATATGACGTTAAACTATATAGAAACGATCCATACATATGAACTTAAACTATTTGCACTTTCATCCCACATGACGTTAAACTGTGAAAAAGTTCACTAATTGGTCTAGTATGACCTTAAACTGCAACTAGGTCCTGGATGGCCTTAAACTGCATAATCCATGATCCATGTATATGACCTTAAACTATTCGCACTTTCGTCCAACATGACGCTAAACTGGGGAAAAAAATCCCCAATGCGTCCAACATGACATTAAATGGTGTACTCTTTTGTCCTCACTGCATGACATTAAACTGCACCGTCCCCCTATCGTCCAACATGACGTTAAACTCTATTGTCCCCATCGTCCTAACTACATGAAGTTAAAATGTACAGAAAGTCCGTGATACATCCTACATGACATTAAACTGTACTTTGTCCCTACTACATGACACTAAACTGTGCAGCACCAATAGTCCTAACTGCAAGACTCTAAACTGCATAGTCCCTTTATATGTCCTACATGACATTAAACTGTACATTGTACATGCTACATGACACTAAACTATGCAGCACACAAAGTCCTAACATCAAGACTCTAAATTGCATAGTCCCTTTATATGTCCTACATGACATTAAACTGTACTTTGTCCCTGCTACATGACACTAAATTGTGCAGCACCAATAGTCCTAACTGCAAGACTCTAAACTACATAGTTCCTTTATATGTCCTACATGACATTAAACTATGCATCGTTAAGGTTTTTGTTACCTCTTGTTTCTCACATAGAGCATGAATCACATGATCTTAGAGCAAACCTCAACCATAACACTCTATTTGGGCCGCTAACCATGTGTAAGTCCCTACAACAATTTTTTTAGGTCATTGCCCCCAAGAACAACATGATCATTAATTCATTATTTAATTGAACTACACGGAATTTGATCCTTGCCTCCTAGGCTGGGTATGTAGGCAACCTCCCAAGGTTCAAGCCCAAAACCAATCTCTTCACATCGGTTCACCTCCATCTCATACAATGTTTATTTGTGAAACCGCCCCTAGAATCAATATCTATATATTGGTTCACATTCGTCTTTGTTATACGACATTAAACTATACAACACTTTTGTCTAGTATGACAATAAAATACAATATTCTTTGATTCCCTCACCTGAGAGGGAACCATTATTTACATATATTTTTTCAATCATGTTTCATTTGAAAGACTACGTGCATACATGGCAATTCCCAAACCTTTTATCTTGGGTTAAACCATCATTGTACTAAAGTCCCCTTTCACCCTTCACATGTATGAACCAAATTTTTACAAAGGGTATTTCTAGAACTATGTGGGCTTGATTCCCTTACTTATGGGATACGTAGGAACGTTCATGTGTCCCTCGAATCTAGCCCCAAGTCTTTGGGCCTAACCCCAAATTCCACTTTCAGTCCCTTGGCTGAAAAGTCCCCTTGAAAACACACATTTTGTATTTCTTACAATGGTCCAAGCTCTATGGCCCTAAACTAAGATATCTAATCCTTTTGTCCCACACGATGTTAAAATGTAGTTTAGGAACTACGAATGGCCTGATTCTCATCCTTATGGGATACGTAGTGAAGTACAACATTTCAATTCAGGACCCGGCCACAACATGATTATGGTTTGCATTGATCTGTGTATCTCTATATACATTGAACAATATCCATCTTTATGTGTCATAATCCTAACCTTAAATATTTTCAGATCTTCATAACCCTTTTCATGACTTCTAGGTCACAAAAATTTCAAACTTCTGATAATTCTTTTTCCTCACTATGCAGCACGTTCCCATAGGTGGCCTTGCATAAACAGTCTACATAATAGACTTGTTAGCCAAAAGATACTATTATCTGACTATGAACCCAATGCCCTTAGGTGGCCCTGCATAATTCAACCCCCTAACGGGTTTTTCGGATAGTGGTAACTTCATTCTTGGGAATAATGCCTCTTTTTTTCTTATTTGTTTTAAATGACAGTATGTAGGGATCCGCAAAAATAGCCATCCTTATCATATTTATCCCATATCCTTTTTCATGATCTGAAAAGTATTCAAGTCTATGGATTATATTCTCCTTCCCTATGTTTGGGCCAGACCTTCGTAGGAGTGATATTCATTATGTTCTTCGATAATCTAGTTTGGAAATATCTTTTCCATATTCAAGTACCTCTTTCCATACAGAAAACTCAATACTTTGGAAGATTTGAATCTCCATAAACATTCACTGGCTTTTAGCACTAGGAGAGTAAATTTCTGAGAGTTCTTTTGTCTGACTATGCAGCACGTGCCCATAGGCGGCCTTGCATAAACAGTCTACATAATAGACTTGTTAGCCAAAGGATGCTATTTATTTGACTATGCAGCCAATGCCCTTAGGTGGCCCTACATAATTCAACCCCCTAACGGGTTTGTTAAATTATAGTAACATCATTCGTAGAAACTACTTCTTCTGATGCCTTTTAGTTCTTTTTCATATCATTCCTCAGATTCAAATATTCTTAAGTCATAGTTTACATATTTTCCCTCATAACTTGAGTATGGTACTATGTTTTCAGATGAATTGTCAAGGAATTGAGTCAATTATAATTCATTTGGTCAAAGCTATTTTGACCTTAAGCATTAGACTTTTTATGTCTGACATGCATGACATTAAACTGCCAATAACCACAAAGACCCCTATTTTCTTCTTTTCCTCAGAGTTAAATCCTCTATTTCTCTCCGGATCCAACTCTGAAGGGGGACTTTTGTTGATGCCCCTTTTGTCAAAGAATCTAAAGATTGGAAAATAGGGAATATCTGAGCTCAAATTGATTCATCCTTTGAAAAAAATATCAAAAATCGACAAAGGGATGAACAAAGAGAACATTGCCCATAGGTCGTGCAAGTTCCCTCATAGTCGCGCAAGTCTACATGCGCGACGCATGATGGTTGCGCAAGTGACTTGCACGACCTAAGTGATAACCGCTCGGGGTCTTCTCCTACCTATAAATAGACCCATGTGGGCCCCCCATTCATGGAGGGATTTTTTTTCCAGAAACTCATATTTGAGCTCATGGAGCCCTAGTATCTTCTCAAAGCTTCCGAAACATTTTTAAGGTAAATTCTTACCTCGAACAGAAGATATAAATAGGGGGAGGAAGGCATAAGTGTTGAAACTCATCAACACTTGCGTGCCTGAGTGGCCATCCCTTAAGGGAAAAGGCCACACTTGGGCGCCGCCTTACTCCTTAAATAGAACTTGTGTGCCCCTCTTCTGGAAGAACCTCAAGTGGATTCTAAAGGATTTAATCAAGATTCACTCAAGTATTACCATACTGGTTAACCATCATGCAAGTAACCCATGTGTCGCGTAGGCATACCTGCGCGACCAGGACTTGCGCGCCCACGCAATACCTACGCGCCTACCAGGACTTGCGCGCCCCTGCCTTTTTGGGTGCCCTTCTTTCCCATTTCACCCCTATTAAGCCATTACACCTTTCCTATTCATGATTCTGTCTTCAAGACACTCTTCAATGCCATTTATTTCATGATTTCATGATTTGAATTCCTTATCTGAAAGGAATTCTATGGAATATCTCTTAAAACCTAGTGATTTATACATCTTTATGTCACTAAAAATTGAGATTTCATTCATTCAACCTCATCCTTTTAGATGAAAGAATCTCTTAACCTGGGACTCCTTTTCAAGAATAATCCTTAGTCATACTCCTCAAACATGGGAATCCTCCTTAATAGTAAGCCCCAACCATAATCCTCTTAACATGGGATTCCTTTTCAGGAGTAAGCCCCAGTCTCAAACATGGGCATCCTCATTAGGAGTAAGCCCCAACCATAATTCTCTTAACTTGGGATTCCTTTTCTGGATTAAGCCCCAGTCTCAAACATGGGCGTCCTCCTTAGGAGTAAGCCCCTAGTCCCTTAATTTTTCAAATCTCTTAACATGGGCTTCCTTTTCAGGAGTAAGCCCCAGTCTTAATTTCTATTAACCAGTCCTAATTTACCTTTGATCTGGGATTTATTTTCAGAAATAAAACCCAATCATAAGTCCTCTCTTAATTTGGTCTTACTTTTCAGGAGTAAGCCCCAAGTTAGAATATTTTAAATCTCCATGAAGCACATATACCTTTACGGACACTGCTCCTAGATTTCTTCCCTAAAGTAAATCTTAACCTTCATTTATCTGGGCAGTCATACATATATAACTCCCACATTATTTCTTATGATGGCATCTTTTATGGCACAATTGTCTAATTTTTACCAATACCTCTTGTTTCTCACACCGATCATGACTCACATGAGCTTAGAGTGTAAAAGTGACTATGACATTCTCCTTTGAGCCATCAATCATAAACATCATACTCCCTTACTCGAACTATGTGGGTTCTGATTCCCTTTCTAAACAAAGGATACGTAGGTAGCCCATCTGTGGGTTCGATCCAAACTCTAAAATAATCCATGTACTTCTGAATGACAACAAACTTCACATTCCCCACTGAGTGGCTTTAAAACCATCATGGTCATCATAATGACCAAGAGACTTCTATATAAATGTGTATAAGGGTACCATTGACCAAGAATCTCTAATAAATATAGATGATTCTCTATCGATGAAGAACCTCGAATACTTATAAAAGATTCACTAAAATTCCTACATATTTTATCATTGACTGTCAGATCTGACAGAAAGCTCATTTTATACTTGGTAACGTAATAAGTATTCACGAACATAACTTAAATCTATAAAGAGAGTCTCGGAGTAGACAATAATTCCCCTCAAAAAGGTGTGATGAGTCTGACCTCCCATCCTCCCGACCAATGCAAATTCCTAAACCTATTGAGTCTATAAACTAATGATCACCTACTTTGTGAAAGTAGGTCAGAATGGATGTGGAATCATTGGATATTTCTGGTTCTACGAACAAACCCGTTAAAACCGATCGGAACGTTTGAACCTCCCATCAAAAGGAGTTCATTCCTGAAATCCGAGGGAAACATAGATATATAAAATCCCTTTCCATTGGACTAAATATCCATCACACATGTAATGATAGGAGAGTATATGATTAATACAATGATATTGTCAACATTCCATGTACCATATCAACACAACACTAAGACCATGGATAGAGTTATTTGTTAAGATGAATATGTTCTATGAAAATATTTCCCTAGATCTTATCATTACATTAATAGTATTCATGAGGAATAATTTATATTTACCATCACAAAATGTTTTTCCATTATAGGATGGTTTTCAATGGCTACTGTGGTTTCATAAATTCAATAAAAAGATTCAATATATGGGTTATAAGATGTGTAATTCTGGAAGAACCATTCATTTAGTAAATAATTTCAAATTATGGAATGAAAAATATAATCTATTTAATTCACTAATATAGGATAAGTATAAAAACATTCAAGTCTTTACTAGTGCATTAAATGTTCTCCCAATACAACAAGAGTAAAAATCAAAAATCCCCAAGTGGAGGGGAAGAATCACATGCCAATAAGACACCTTTGTTTTCAATGAATCAAACATGGACAAAAACTAATATTCACAATGAAATAGGTGAAAACTAACAATCCACGAGGAAAAAAATCCACCACTACTGTTCCTTCACATTCCCAAATTGCATAACCAATGAAACATAATACTCCATATGAGACCGATTCGAACATCTACTTATCTCCTCCTCATAATATAATTTTCCATCTCATGATCTGAATTAAATCCATCACACAATTGAAGAATCATCCACTAAAGCTCCGAAAATATCATATTCCAGAGTTTCTATCATCCTCCTCCATTCTATAATGATTTTACTTACACATATTCTTGAATATATTCTGTGAAAATATAAATGAGATGTCAACAGAGATAAATTTATATAACATTAAAAATGTTATATAATCTTGATAGATAAAAAGGATTATTTAAGGTTATTTAAAAAATCAGTTAATTTTCTTGACTTATTTATTATTTATTCTGATTTCATATATATTCAAATATAATCATGTTTTATATCCATTCCATAGGTCTCTACCATAATGTAAAAATCACATAACATTATATGATTCGTGAATTTAAAGGTCATTTTTTAAGAACAAAGTGGTGCCAAAAAATTATCCCTAGTAAATATCCACTACTATATTATTTAATATTCATAGATTATACTATTTCCCTACATACCCAATCATCCTCACCAATTATGAACACCAAAGTCCATCTTAAATTTCAACCATTAGCTCTAAAATATTTTTTCATGATTCCCAAACTCAAAGGCTACCCCTATTTTTTTATGTATGCCAGAATAAGGATAATTATCCATTATTAAACACCTCCAATTGACCACTAGTTAGAAAGTATAATCAAGGGTATATAAATAACACATATGGTTTCCATTACACACATTAATATTTAATGTTTATGATATGAAATATAAATCACTAATGAATTCAATATCATAAATTAAATACAATCCATATATATACATGAATGTAATGTCATTAAAAACTAATTCAAATAAAAAATAATAAAATTAATCATATGTAGCTACTAGAAATCTCCAAATAAAGTTCAATATTTCCTTAAATATATAATTCTTTGCCTGCCGAAAAACCAACTACTACTAACCTAAAATATAATATAATATAATATATATATATATATGGTAATAATAACCTATATAGTATGTTGGATCCTTACTAAAACCTCACAACTAACATTTTACAAAATCATAATAAATCCTTGTGATGAAATTAATCAGACTAACTAATCAAGTAAATATGTATACTATTTATCGTCACCATGGATCACTCACCCAATAAGCAGGAGAAGTAAGTAAATATTTATTTTAAATAATATATAAATATATATATTAAGGTATCGCACTTCCACATTCCACTTATTGGTCCCTCTCACACTCTACAACTATACCATGTGCTTATGCTTCCTCTAAATAATCCCAAACCTTCATCCATTTTTATCATATCCGTTGTTGCATCATATGATTCATAAAAAATCCCATCATCATCATCATTCATGGTTACCAAGTTATTCATTGGATCCACTATAGCCAATTATTATGAATTATTGCACTATCCATAAAAATCTATATAAAGACGCCCATGGTATGTAGAAACCAAAAAAATTAAATAAAAGTATGTGTTATTTCATATTTCATTACAACACATTAAAAAATTTATAGTAATCAATCATCTATCATATCTCTTAAATGATTTCACCATACACATTTTCCCATTATATCATGGGATACACCTACTATATCTACATTTATAGAGGAATTAGGGGCATGGGATACATCAACCTTATATTCCCATTCCATATTAGATTTAGGGACCCCCTAACATTTGGGTGTTTGTTACTCTATGGAGCATTCAGGGGTTTGCTCTCGGATTTGAGTTTTTGTCCTGTGACTGTTTCTTAGCATGTGGATGTTGTCACCTGAGTTGCGGGAGCTGAGTTTATTGAGGATCTATGAGGGTTTTCATCGGCGGTTAGGGTGGTTGTAGTGGGGTTTTCCTTGGTTGAGTTTCATTTATCTGTATGATTTTTGTTTTCAAATGGTGAATCCGACTGGTTTCAATGGTTTCTGGGCTGGAGAACCTATTTTTTTGTGCTGCAGGTTGTTAATGGTGGCAACGGAGAGGAACGTCAGTGAATGTGGTGTGTGGCCGTCAGATCGATGATGATAGTGGTGATAGGGAAGCAACACGAGGAATCTTGTTCGAGTTCCTATGTTCCGATATGGTTAGTGATGACGGTGGTTGGTTCAGATTGTCTTGTAGGTGGCTTGTTTGGTGGTGATGTGGGTTTTGGTGTTGACTCGTTCCTTGAGGTGGTTGCGCGGCTCAAGAAGGACACGTGGTTTGTCGGGTTTTTGAATATTGAAATTCTGAAATTGGAATTTTTTGGGAATGTTTGGGTTTCACTAGACCCGCGGTATTGGAGGTTTCTGTTTGGTTGTGCGGTTATCGGTTCTCCTAAAATGACTTTCTGAAAATTATAAAAAAAGATTTCTGCAAAAGAAAAATTCTATGCTTAATAATATAACACTCTAAATCGGTGTTATGACCCTATAACTATTTTACATAATCTAATGCAAGTCATCATTTGTTATAAACATCCTGAACATACAATGTTATTTAAATTATTCTATATTTAATTTCATTAATTATAAATGTAATCTACGAATCATTGTAAGCTACAATTTAACGAATTTATATACAGTGAAAAGAATAAAACTATGTCAACAAGTTATTAAATAATATACTAAATAATATCAATCCAAGTTTCTATATTTATTGAATTAAGGAAGAATAAAATATATCAATGGGAAAGTCACACCATGTACTCATCCAGGAAAATCAGTGTCCTTCCCAAACTATTGTTAATATAATAATATATCGCACCATTTCCGTTATCAACCATCACTTCAGCCCCAAGCTTCTAACCCATTTCTCAATATATATTCAGTCATCCTCTGGGGCCTCTATCACATTTCTTTTAATATAATTACAACTAAATAACATAATAAAATAATAAAATAATAAAATAATGAATCTAAATTTCTTAAATCATATATATATTATAATTGTATTTTCCACAAAGAGGAAATGCACTAGCATAAAGACATCCTAGCTAAAAAAACTCTGGAAATTGAGAATGGGCTCGATAAGCACAATTTTTTTCTTATATAGATAATCATTTTAGTTCAAATATTAAAATAATACTTTTTTATATATTTTGTTTCCACTTCAAGAAAATCATAACCAATATCTAATAGTAACTATAAATTAAAATTAAAAGCTTCAAATACTAATTCACTGTTAAATCAACAAAAATAAGAGAAATAATTATTCTACCGATGAATCTTAATTAATTTATAACATAAAATAGATTTGTAATTTTTATCTGTTTAAGTAATTAAAAAATTATAAAAAATAACAAAAAAATAAACCCACCTATATAGAAAATATTCTTATAAATATGAAGATTAAATATCAATATGTTAATAAATGTTCTCGATCATAATATACCAAATGCATACATCAAGTCCATTAACTTCACAAAATACCAATGACATAAAATATTAATTTACTAAAAACATGGTAATTTTCACATTTGAATACCTTAATTCTTAGAGTTATTCAAATAAATTTGCTAAATTATTATTGTACCTTTTAAAATAATAATATGTGGTTACCCTTTTTCTCTCACAAGGATAATTTCTAAAAATTTAAAAAAAAATTAAGATAATAAAAAATATATATTATATTTTCCTTATTTAGGTTTTCGTAAAAAATATTAATAACATAAAATAACTTCTGATTTTCCATAATTATTCTATAATCAACATTATCTAGAACATTAAATATTATTTCTGAATAAAAATTTAAAATAATAATGTTATGATATCAATAATTAAATACATGAACAATCCATTACCTTTCCATATTAAACTCTTCAGTAATTGGATAATGTTATATAAATTTCATGATAATTCATTTTTATTTAATAAAAATATTAACATATATCATGATAATTCCTTATTTTTAATAATATAAATCTATATTATGTAACCATATATCTTGTTTCATCCAATAATTACATGTTTAAAATTATTATCTTGCAACATAATTTTAAATTTAATATATCAAATAAAAAAATATGTTCTCTTACTTCTATTTTAACTCTTGGTATATTAAGATAATATTATGATTACAATAAAGCATGTGATAAATTAAAATAATTAATTTAAATTGATGATTGAAATATAAATAAAATTTGGGTTTCCCTTTAAAATTTACAGATTACAAAATGACTATCCTTTATGAAATTATTGTAATAATTATTATCTGATTATGGTAAATCATTCTAATTTAAACAAATAAAATTAAATATGATAAATTTACATATATTCAAATTGAAATAGATTTTATAGCTCCCTTACATTGATTTAGATCCTCCTTTATTCATAGATTTATGTTGTACGTGCTTCTAAACACACATTCTGAAATTACCCAAATCTTGGAATAAAAGAAAATTTTCAATGATGGGAATTTATAAGAAATATTTGTACATGAAAAACTATTCTCATGTCATAAAATATTATAAATATATGGTTTTAATTTAAGGGGGTTTCTAAATAAAATGAAGCTACGTGAAGTGGTGATATATTTTTTGGATGATGAGAAAGAGGGTAAATTGGTATGTCTCTGTCTCATTCATATAAGGATGGGTGAGTAAATCTGCATTCCCAATATTAAATTGTAACAAACCATTTCTTAAGAACACCAACATGTTTTTTATCATTTTTTAGATGATTTAGGATTCCTTTCCTGAATACCCAAAAATATTTAACGGAATTATTATTTCCTATATAAGGTTTTAATTAACAAATTTAATTATATATAAATCACACACTATGTCTCTTACTCAATACAAAAAATTAATTCCCTATAATATTTTTTAGATATTTTCATTATATATCATTTATATATCCCCTTTAAACAAAATATCTAAAATAAAACTTCCTCTCCAACATCCTAATCATTCATACCACCCTGATAGTTTATATAATTATATGTTTTTCACTAATTATTTTTTTAATTATTTGACTTTAAAACACTCAATTTTTCATTTTTTATCCAACTATTATTATATTCTTTTTTTTATCATTTTATATCAATTAATGTATCATATCCCCATTATAAATTTATATAATTTTTAGTTTTTTAAAAAAATTATCCATTTTTCTTAAATCATTACATTATGTATTTATATAAATATATATATATATATATATTAATTTATGATTTAAAAGAATTACATTAATAAAAAATATATCTATACATATTAATATATATTATGTTTTTTACAAAAACACATCAGAATGTTTTGGAATAATGTAACATATAACAACACAACATATTTTATATTTATAAAAATATACACTGCTGAAATAAAATCAAGACATAATAAATAGATAATGGAATAAAATATAATAAATATAATTAAATTGGACTAAATATATTTAATAAAATAAGATACATAGAGAAATATTTAGAAAATTTTTATATATTTAATATATGTCTATAATATACAAACTATGTATAAGATGTTTTATCTCACATAATATGTCATATGCATCTCAAATCATAAAAATTAAATTTCACCGAAATAATTATAGATTTTGTTATAATAACTATAAATAATTATGAACCATTGACAATGTGATACACATTTCATGACTTTATATACACCAAAGAGATGAAAAATAAATGTTTAAAGATCATTCACATACAACCGATTAACTATGTAAACTTGAAATGGGGTAAAATTCACCAGCTCAGGGGATTGTGAAGAATTATTTATAGAACTAAATAATATATTAGTCAATGCACTTGTATTAACATTACCATTACAATCTGAATTATTTGTTATATATAGAGATAAATCAAAAAATTAACTAGGTTTAAACCTTACAAAATTAAGAGATTTATTGCAGATAATTCCTAGAAATTAAAAATCCATGAAAAAACTATCCATGTAATGATTATTAGTTCGAAGATGTTATGTTTTCAAAAAATATAAGAAGGGGAATCATTTTTAGTGAAAAAAGGATTATATTTCGATCAATAGTATTTGATGTACATATATACAATATTAGAGATAATATTGAGATAAGGGAGAGGGATTGAACTACTCACGCACTATGACAATGCAATACAATACCAACATAAGAAATTAAATTCTGTTGTTTCTAAATTGAAATTTAATAATTTTGTGGTTTTATTAATTATGATGATAATCAACAATCCTATATTCCTTGATTTATTGATGTGGTATATGGAAATAATTAAATAAATTGATACGTCATTCCATTTACGTGTCATTTACCAATAGTCATTACTCTAATGACAATTATATTATAGTAATATAAAAATGATCTATTAAGTTTTGTTAATTCATTGAATGATGAGACTTATAGAAATCATAATATAATATGGATTTTGATGTTTATAAAGTCAAAATGTTTTTCATAAGTACTAGATATAAAGCTAAAATTAATTTATGATACTCATAGGTCAAAAAGTTCAGTACACATATAAATAAAAATGATATAAATAAGATTAATAGATAATTTCATGTGGGACATAATGAGCTGAGAAATTGAAAACATTGTTCCATGATTCCTGGTGTTCCAATAAGTAAAGGCTGAGAGACCACATCCTAAGAGTGGCATGCGGCCTCTATGTATATAACTAATAATATTGGATAATATTAAAAAGGACATTAACATTGAAAATATCAAGATATCCAAGTGGATTTATTTCCTATTGGTCATTATGAATTTCCTTTTCAACTAATCTCATTTCCTAGAAATATTTGATGATCCAACATTGTGTGTCTTACAATTTTATTTATTGATGATGTTTTGGGAAATTATGGAGATGCTTTATCAATTATATCATATTGAACTATTTCTTTTAACATAAAATGTGTTGAGGTGTCTTCAAATGTATATGAATACTGAGATATTTTAAACAATGATTATCAACTACAAATTATTGTTTTTTTAAAGGGAGTATTAAAACATTAAATTACAAATTAAATAATGATCACTTGACGTTAAAGTTATATAGAAAATGTCTGTAAATGGTTTATAATTTTTATATAATAATATTTTCTATTAAAGAAATTAAATGGAACCATGATAATCAATTTATGGGAAAGGGTATCATATTCCAATATATTGGGTTGAATTTAAAAAAAATACTCTCGTAGGTCCAATATGAATTAATAATAAAAATGATAACAAAAATTCAAGTTGGGATGAGATAAATATGGGTCAAAATAGATATAAGAGTAGTGTGGATAATTGGGGAATGAAAATTAATTTGATTTACTAGATTCTGTATTCTGGAATGAATCTCCATTGAATAAAATTAAAAGTTTTATTATGCTATTGATACTAAGTGCAATGTTCAATTTTTTAATTGATATTTTGGAGGGAATTTGAGGTGTGCCTTTTTTTATAGACACTAAACCTCTCTATTGTTCACATAAACTCCAATATATTGCTATTGAGAAGTTACATTTTAGAGAAAATGCATGTTATGAGCAATAAATAAGCATAAACATATCACAATTTTTCATATTATGAAGAGAATTTCTAGATTCATTATAAATGGGGAAAAGTAACATGGAATTAGATAATTCAACTAGTGAATGTAAATGTTGGTAATCATATGATAGTCGAAGAAAAATTAGAACATAAAGTTTAAATTTGGATAAATTAGCCACATCAATATATGGATTTGCATTTATCACAAATTTTAAGATGAAATTAATTCATTTGGGAGACTGCATGACATATGAATATTATATAGTAAATAAATACTCTAGCACGTTAAATGTTTTGTTATACACATTCTTTTATATGAAAATACTATTAAAATATATATTAGTATGTGAAAACATGAAAATTTCATTCATAACAATGGTCGCCAAAATATCTACAAAATAGATAATAATATAAGGAAACAACATAACATTGAAAACTGAAGTATCACAATCTGAAAATTATGTTAAATAAAATATATGAATTTATTTAATTTTCAAAAAAATAAACAAAAATATATATTATATTATAACTAATAAAGTTAAATGAGTGAATTTAGATATTAGAATTTTGTATATATGTATAATGGGTTATTCGATCTTTGTATGGGTAAGGTTACCATATGATAAATAACATTGTAAAAATGACTTTTATAACTCTAATAGCTATCAATGGCCATTATAATATAAATACAACCATTTTACATATATTTTCCTAATATAATAAATAATATAATTTTTAAATAATATTATTATAAATCATTAATAAGGTATAATGATAAATAAATATTAATATATTAAACCATATATGTTTTAAAATTAAATTAATATTTTTATAAGAAGAGTTGTAATATTTTTTGTTTTAAATGAATAGTTTTAAAATAAATTAAGGGTATTAGTTTTTAATTAATTTTATTATATATATGCAATTTTTATTATAAAAAAGTCTCCCAATATAGAATCATCATGTAATAATTATCTAATTTGGAATTTTTCATAATTTCATGAGGTATTAATATATTCTGGTAAATATTAAAATATAGTATTAATATAATATATGTAATACAAATTCATTTTTTTGTCAAAAATATATAATAAATAATACATGTGATTTCTCAAATAAAAATTATTTTATTTATTAAATAATTTATTCTAAAATAATTTAATAACTTTTAAAAAGATATAATTAATATCAAAAATCCAAAAGATTATTTTATTGTTTAAAAAATATTATAAAAATAAATATATATTCTCAATGTAAAATAATAAATTTTAAATAAATTTTGGTATTAAATTTTTTACTCTCACAAAACTGGAATGAAATATAAAAACCTATAGTCATAAATATTAAGAAAGAAACTATCATTCAAATTATTCTCAACCTAAATTCCATTCCCATTATTTCAAAATATATAATAATTCCCCCCATACTAGAAATAAATAGACACCCATTTTTCCTTTTTCTATAAACAAAAAAAAATAAAATTATAGTTTTCTTTTAATTTTACCTCTTAATAATGTTCAAGAATATGTTTCGGTGTATAATTATTTGAAAAACATTATCTATTTTGCTTCTAATTTTTCCCTAATTGATTTTTTTTCTTGTGATTTGGTGAGTAAAGGGTTCCTTAAACCAACATGTATTTCGATTTTTATTACCCAAAAATTACATTTATATATTGTTCATTATCATGATTTTGGAAGGTACATGTAAAGATATGGGCTTCCATGCATCTTTATTTATTATATTTCACGTGTCATTAACGTCCACTTTTATATCTATGGGTAATGATGTAATATTTTGTTATTAAAAATTAGTGATTCTATTTCAAATAAAAAAATATTATAGGCTCTTATTATACCACCCAAATATTCATTTATATATCTACAAAAAATCATTTTTTTAAATAATATTATTTTATCATTATTTTAGATAATATATATTATATTCATTGATACTAATTTGTAACACCCCAAGATTTCATAGTGTGTTATTTCTTCAAAATAATTCAATAACTTGCACTACACGCAACACCAAGTTCAAGCACACCATGACTTACCAAACTAGCCGTTATGAATAGTAATACCTACTTTTTGAAATTATATATATTTTATATTTGAAAATGGATTTCATTTTTGGCTTCGGAATATCGAATTTATCCTAAGGTGAAATTTTGGTACATTTCGGATAACTTTTATATTTTGATGAATAGTGAAAATTACTATATTTTAATTAAAAACAACTTTTTTAATCAAAATAATTAATAGTGATAAATTATGAATTTTAGTGGTTTTAAATTATATTTAGAATATATTCTTACCATTTAATATAATGTTGGTCATTGGACATAATTTTACAATTAAACCGAACATAAACGAGTGTCAATCTTTTGATAGTTATTATCTCTTAAAAACGCGCTTTTTGTTTTGACAGCGGGAATTAATTTTAAATTAATTTCTGCCACTTCTGTGTTTTGAATTTAGGAAAATGGATTCCATATTTGGAATCAGGATGTTCAAATTTTGTAAATAGGTAACTTTTATTTTTAGACATTTTGAATAATTACTGCGGTAAATATTTTATTTACCATGGTTAAGGGTAAATCCGGTAAATAAGGGTTAAAAAATAATATTATAATAATACTAAATTACCCTAAAACGTGTCTTAACCCTATTGGTTGATACATGGTCGACCATGGGAATCTTTGGGTCTATTTTGGGACCCCATGGATCCACTTGTAAGTGATAATGACACTATTTTAATTAAGTTAAAATGAATACAAAAATGACACAAGCATATATCTTTTAGAAAAACAATTGTTACATAGGGTTATATATGTTGGATTTTAGATTATAAATATTCATTAGAAAGCTAAAAAGCTTTCCTACATAATGATATTTTATTTATAATTTTTAGACATTAAATAATATATTTTATTTATGACACAATGATGATGAAGTAATTACTATAATAGTGAAAAATTAAAATAATTGATATTACAAATACCCAAATAAATATAATATGAAACTTTTAATGAATTAAACTAATTTTATAGGATCATATGATATATTAGGATTGATTTATATGACTTTTTTCGAAGTAATCAATCTTTTATGAGTTTCAAAAAAATCAACTATTGAATAGTGTCAAAATTGACATAAAAGAGTTCTTAAAACAAATATTATATTATTAATTGATATTAAATTCATAAAAATATATGGTTCGGCCAAGAGACTTATATCATGATAGTTTCATCATTAATGTACCACTTGGGGGTCGCTTGGATGTATATAGTAAGTTTATTAACCATATTATATAAAAATACAAAGAGACATTGTAAAAGTGAAACTAATTAACTTAGAGTTAATACTTAAAGATAAGGTTAATATAAGTACCCAAACCTGTCTAAATTCTATTGGTTGAGTGGTTTTAGACCTATCCCCACCTTAACCTTTGAATAATAAGCTTTGGAGCCATTAGAAACCGAATATGAATTTATTATAAATTAATATTTCTAGCTTTTCCAAAGGTGCCCCTCACCCCTCTTATAAAAGGGCACTCCTCCTTCTCATTTCTTCACACCTTCAAAGCCTTTTGGTTCGGCCAAACTCTGCCCAAATACTCTCCCAACATCCCTCAATACAACCTAGAGGCATTAGTTTGATCCGAAAGCCAACCTAAGGAGCCCTTTTGATCAAATCAAAAGGAAGAACCCGAAGAAGAGGTAATGATTTCACCACCCTTCTCCAAGTTCATTTCTTCTTCCACTTCTTCTTCCTTTGATCTTACCATTCTAAAATAATAACTCCAGTATCTCACATATACTGTGATGTTATTATAAATATGGTACAACCATATTTAGTATTCTATCCACCCTTTGAATAACATGTCACCATACGTGCGTATGTACGGACTACCGTCTCCACGTCGTGGTGTAATTGTTATTCAATATAATATTATTTGGATGGGTATAATAATGATGTGTAACTCATGTAAATAATAAATATAACATGTTAATGATTCTGTATATATGATATACCATCCATTTATATATTATTTTAATATCAAAAGAATGATATTGTCGCTCGTGCGTACGTACGGACTACCGTCTCCACGAACGCGATGAGATTCATTCTCCATCGTATCCATTCAAGTATAATTATCATTTGATGATTTATAAATGATGTTTAAGGACTAGATATCATTCTGGATATGAATAAGATACAACAACCATGGCTTATGTAACAAAACATATAAAAGAAAATGAGTAAGTTAACTCCCGAAACGACGATAATTCTAAGATATTATTAACAAATCAATGTTAAAAGATCATATATGATATCATATTATTATATATGATTCTTGTATAATTTAATAACAACTATTTCACCATTATACAGGAGGTTAACCTACCCCAACCAAGGAAAAGTACAAGGTAAGGGTTTACTTTACAACCTCTTCATTATCCAAGGTTGTTTATACGTAATAATCTACTGGGACCTATTTATCATCCACATCCATGTTTCTTAGAAATGTATTTCAAAACATTTTTACTATTTACAAGAATATGGGTTAAAGTCATTTATACCCTTGATTGAATTTTTATAAGAGGTTTATAAAGTAATCTTTCCGTCATTTTCAAAATAAGGTCCTTTTTAACCTTTTCGACAGAATTGAGGTAAAAATGTTTTTTTTAACTTATACGGCGGGTGCAGTTATTTTCCGCCGTTATAAAATCGTCGAAGCTTTCCATACAAGCTTATAAGAATATTTTCAAAGAAAATGTTTTATTTTATATAGATCTTAAATGATTTCAAAATAAAAGGAGATACTTATTTAAAAAGAATTTTGATTTCATCTATGTCAACATCCTTTGATGGATTTTAAGATTATTTGAAGTTGATTTATTATGATACAAAACTTCTATATTGTATTGAAGGTTTTGTGATATGTTTGACTGTGGATGTGCTATTTTTATACCATTCATAGTTTATGGTGAAATTATTGACATTTCGTATGCTAGTTTTAATGTGAATGTTTATGTTATGTTTAAACCTTTTCATATGGGAATACATTGGACTTAATAAGTGACGGGCGGAGCCCGCTATAGCTCCTCGATGCATCGGTAGGTCTCATGAGACAAACTAGTGTCTTGGCACAAGGCCTTGGCAAAATCTTATTTGTAGTCTTGGCACGAGGCCTTGGCTATGTGGTTATGATAGTCTGGCATTGTGCATTCCAACATTATGAAAGTGGTTATTGATTTTTGCCTGTGATTATTCGATTAGTAGAATATCCATGTGAGTAACTAAATGGCATTATTTCATTTTTACCTTTTCCATTTTATGATGAAGTTCAAGTTTAAAAGGCTTTTGTTTTAGTAATACATTGCCTTAAATATTTATACTTATTTATGGAAGTTTCCGCTATATTGTTATCCTTACTGGGCATTTGAGCTCACCCCTTTTCTATGTTTTATTTTTCCCAGAATGTGAAGAAGTAAGTTATGAATGACCTGCAGGGATTTTTATGAGGGGTTAATAGTGTGGATTGTGGAAACATTATGTTGTTGTAGTAGTTTTTCATTTTATGCTGTAATGTAAAACTTATGAATATATCTAGTGTTTCCAAGGCTACTAAACCAATCGGTCTTTCGAGATTTGATCTTTCTTGTGATCATGCCAATGTTATGTAATAATGCACCGACTCTTGGTAACTGGGGTCGGGGCGTTACAGTTGGTATCAGAGGAAGTTTAGTACAAACCTTGGAAGCCAGATTTAGATAAACTCTGATTAGAGCACGTAGACCTAAGATGAACTTTGAGGATTAGTGTAGAAGAACTTCCTAGAATTTTGGTATTGTAGAGATTTTGTGAGTTTTCCGAGCAATACATCCCTGTCTGGATACGAGCAGGTAGAGGCGGCTCTGGCACAGATGTACCTAGGGGTAAAACCCGAAAACACCGCTTTGAGCTAGACTCGAACGGGAACTGGTGCACGACAACGGGCCTTGCTGCACTCTTGGTTACGACACTCCCGGGGGATATGCTTAGGATAATTCTCATTTTCTTTACAAACCATTATGAAGGGTTAATGAGTATATACATCCTTAAAGGAGACATTTTTATGATTATGGATTATATCCATAAATAGTTCAATTTATGTTAAGTGTTTTATAAGTATGGGATTATGTATTTTGATTCATAAACTAATCTAGTGTATTCCATTGTTTAAAAATGGCGCCCAGTAGAAGGAATGAGACCTCCAGAAATGCACATGATCCTAAGAGAAAGAAGGATCATATCTTTCCTGGTCTTAAGCTAGAATTTATAATAGAAATAGTCTCCCATGTATTATCATCATATGAAGAAATAATATCATGTGTTGATAAGATAAGTAAAGAGTTTACTGAGTCCTATGGCTTTGAAGGGAAGCAAGAGAAGAAAAGGATAGAAGAGAGAAAGATGGATAAAGGGAAGAGGGAAAAGAAGAATTTTCCCATATGTAGTAACTATGGAAAGAAAAACCCTGGAACTTGCCTGAAAGGAATGGGAGTTTGTTATAAGTGTGGAGGAAAAGGGCACAAAGTACATGACTGCATGGGTAAGAAAATGGTTTCAAATGTACAATGCTTCATTTTCAAGGAGTTTGGACACTACGCGAACCTATGTCCCAGTCATCAGACTATGCCGCAAATGATGCTATTGGATAATAATCAAGTTATGATACTACCACAGATTAAGAGGAATGATTAGAGTTATTATGTTGATTATATCAGTTGAGTGTTGTATCAACAATGTACTTGTTATAATAATTATGGAGTATATAAGGATTGTACTGCAGTACTATTTCATTAAGGACTTGAGATTGTGTGGAACAAAGAAAAGTGACTCAATAGCAGGTTAAATTTTTGGAAAATATATGGTTGAGAGAATGATAAACCATAATATGGTTCTGATACCGAGGTAGTGATTTTAGAATAATACATGATTGATTTGGATAAATTATATTGGATATTATTAACTACCTTGAAACAAATTAATGATTTGTATATTCCATCATTGTTGGGGTTTAAAACATTTTTGGATTAATGAAGTATATCCAGCATTCTATATGGAATAAGGGAACATGAATGCAATCAATAAGGAATATGGTAGTACATGATGAAGGTATTCATATGCTATTACGGGGTAAAAAGGATCTATATTATGTTTACCTTCCTTATAAATGTTGGACTGTGAGTTTGGATAGAAGTATTTTGGATAGTTCTAGTTTGGATTATTTTGGATTTCCATAAAAGGACAACCCGGAGGTCGGGCGGCAACCCGTCGCTTCCGGCAAGGCTGCGAGACTTGAACCCGCAACCGAAGGGCGACAAGGGTGTATCACCTACCACTGTCCCACGAGATGTCCTGAATTAAATAATGTAGTTTTTTTTTTAAAGATCTGGTAGATGAATTATAAATTCATTTATTTTGGAACCCTGTACGAATAGTATAAATAGAAAAAAAAAATTACGTTCTATTATCTTTTAGAGTGAAAGATGAGTTTGTGGTAGAAATTTATTAATGGGTAAAATTCTAATTATAAAGTAAGTATATCTCCTTATTATCTTATCCAATCTCATAAATAAATTCCTCAACATTAATAATAGAAACTTAGAACAAAAATGTTGTCCTAGATGGTACCTTAAATCATCACAAATTTATGGCTTTGGGATTTTTGGCCTTTTCATAGCCATGTTCTCTACCACTCTCCATCAGATAATTGATGGTTATATTTCTCTTCCATATCCATATTTTCCTACATGGAACCCTAGTATGTGTTATTTTCGGTAATCTTCATACTTTCCACTCTTTATTTTAAATTGAGGCCTCATTAATTCATTTTTTGATGTGGGATTTCAACTAAGATATTTTGAAACGTCAAAAATGTGTTATCCTAATACCCTATGTTTTGTTGAACCGATGGTATTTCAAATCATCATAGATTGATGAGTTTAAGGACCTCAATTTTATACTTGTTTGTGATTTATGACCTCAATCACTACCTATAAATATTTACGTTTTTCCTCCAATTATATGTCTCTAATTTCCACCAATGTTCTCCTAATCGAGATCATAATTTGGTGGTGACCCTTTCATTTCTCTTTTCCTCTTATTAAGAATAAATTTTAGTAACCCAATTTCCGATGTGGGTTTTCCCACAAAGATATTTTTTTTATTTTCAACCTATTATTTTCGAAGAACAATTTCAAATTGCGAGGACACAATTTATTGAAGGAGGGGAGAATGTAACACCCCAAGATTTCATAGTGTGTTATTTCTTCAAAATAATTCAATAACTTGCACTACACGCAACACCGAGTTCAAGCACACCATGACTTACCAAACTAGCCGTTATGAATAGTAATACCTACTTTTTGAAATTACATATATTTTATATTTGAAAATGGACTTCATTTTTGGATTCGGAATATCGAATTTAGCCTAAGGTGAAATTTTGGTACATTTCGGATAACTTTTATATTTTGATGAATAGTGAAAATTACTAAATTTTAATTAAAAACAGCTTTTTTAATCAAAATAATTAATAGTGATAAATTATGAATTTTAGTGGTTTTAAATTATATTTAGAATATATTTTTACCATTTAATATAATGTTGGTCATTGGACATAATTTTACAATTAAACCGAACATAAACGAGTGTCAATCTTTTGATAGTTATTATCTCTTAAAAACACGCTTTTTGTTTTGACAGCGGGAATTAATTTTAAATTAATTTCTGCCACTTCTGTGTTTTGAATTTAGGAAAATGGATTCCATATTTGGAATCAGGATTTTCAAATTGTGTAAATAGGTAACTTTTATTTTTAGACATTTTGAATAATTACTGCGGTAAATATTTTATTTACCATGGTTAAGGGTAAATCCGGTAAATAAGGGTTAAAAATAATATTATAATAATACTAAATTACCCTAAAACGTATCTTAACCCTATTGGTTGATACATGGTTGACCATGGGAATCTTTGGGTCTATTTTGGGACCCCATGGATCCACTTGTAAGTGATAATGACACTTTATTTTAATTAAGTTAAAATGAATACAAAAATGACACAAGCATATATCTTTTATAAAAAAAATTGTTACATAGGGTTATATATGTTGGATTTTAGATTATAAATATTCATTAGAAAGCTAAAAAGATTTCCTACATAATGATATTTTATTTATGATTTTTAGACATTAAATAATTTATTTTATTTATGACACAATGATGATGCAGTAATTACTATAATAGTGAAAAATTAAAATAATTGATATTATAAATACCCAAATAAATATAATATGAAATTTTTAATGAATTAAACTACTTTTCTAGGATAATATGATATATTAGGATTGATTTAATTGACTTTGTTTGAAGTAATAAATCTTTTATGAGTTTCAAAAAAATCAACTATTGAATAGTGTCAAAATTGACATAAAAGAGTTCTTAAAACAAATATTATATTATTAATTGATATTAAATTCCTAAAAATCTAAGGTTCGGCCAAGAGACTTATATCATGATAGGTTCTTCATTAATGTACCACTTGGGGGTCTCTTGGATGTATATAGTAAGTTTATTAACCATATTATATAAAAATACAAAGAGACATTGTAAAAGTGAAACTAATTAACTTAGAGTTAATACTTAAAGATAAGGTTAATATAAGTACCCAAACCTGTCTAACTTCTATTGGGTGAGTGTTTTTCGACCTATCCCCACATTAACCTTTGAATAATAAGCTTTGGAGCCATTAGAAACCGAATATGAATTTATTATAAATTAATATTTCTAGCTTTTCCAAAGGTGCCCCTCACCCCTCTTATAAAAGGGCACTCCTCCTTCTCATTTCTTCACACCTTAAAATCCTTTTGGTTCGGCCAAACTCTGCCCAAATACTCTCCCAACATCCCTCACTAAAACCTAGAGGCCTTAGTGTGATCAGAAAGCCAACCTAAGGAGCCCTTTTGATCAAATCAAAAGGAAGAACCCGAAGAAGAGGTAATGATTTCACCACCCTTCTCCAAGTTCATTTCTTCTTCCACTTCTTCTTCCTTTGTTCATACCATTCTAAAATAATAACTCCAGTATCTCACATATACTGTGATGTTATTATAAATATGGTACAACCATATTCAGTATTCTATCCACCCTTTGAATAACATGTCACCATACGTGCATACGTACGGACTACCGTCTCCACGTCGTGGTGTAATTGTTATTCAATGTAATATTATTTGGATGGGTATAATAATGATGTGTAACTCATGTAAATAATAAATATAACATGTTAATGATTCTGTATATATGATATACCATCCATTTATATATTATTTTAATATCAAAAGAATGATATTGTCGCTCGTGCGTACGTACGGACTACCGTCTCCACGAACGCGATGAGATTCATTCTCCATCGTATCCATTCAAGTATAATTATCATTTGATGATTTAAAAATGATGTTTAAGGACTAGATATCATTCTGGATATGAATAAGATACAACAACCATGGCTTATGTAACAAAACATATAAAAGAAAATGAGTAAGTTAACTCCCGAAACGACGATAATTCTAAGATATTATTAACAAATCAATGTTAAAAGATCATATATGATATCATATTATTATATATGATTCTTGTATAATTTAATAACAACTATTTCACCATTATACAGGAGGTTAACCTACCCCAACCAAGGAAAAGTACAAGGTAAGGGTTTACTTTACAACCTCTTCATTATCCAAGGTTGTTTATACGTAATAATCTACTGGGACCTCTTTATCATCCACATCCATGTTTCTTCGAAATGTATTTCAAAACATTTTTACTATTTACAAGAATATGGGTTAAAGTCATTTATACCCTTGATTGACTTTTTATAAGAGGTTTATAAAGGAATCTTTCCGTCGTTTTCAAAACAAGGTCCTTTTTAACCTTTTCGACAGAATTGAGGTAAGAATGTTTTTTTTAACTTATACGGCGTGTGCGGTTATTTTCCGCGGTTATAAAATCGTCGAAGCTTTCCATACAAGCTTATAAGAATATTTTCAAAGAAAATGTTTTATTTTATATATATCTTAAATGATTTCAATATAAAAGGAGATACTTCTTTAAAAAGAATTTTGATTTCATCTATGTCAACATCCTTTGATGGATTTTAAGATTATTTGAAGATGATTTATTATGATACAAAACTTCTATATTGTATTGAAGGTTTTGTGATATGTTTGACTGTGGATGTGCTATTTTTATACCATTCATAGTTTATGGTGAAATTATTGACATTTCGTATGCTAGTTTTAATACGAATGTTTATGTTATGTTTAACCCTTTTCATATGGGAATACATTGGACTTAATAAGTGACGGGTGGAGCCCGCTATAGCTCCTCGATGCATCGGTAGGTCTCATGAGACAAACTAGTGTCTTGAAACAAGGCCTTGACAAAATCTTATTTGTAGTCTTGGCACGAGGCCTTGGCTATGTGGTTATGATAGTCTGGCATTATGCATTCCAACATTATGAAAGTGGTTATTGATTTTTGCATGTGATTATTCGATTAGTAGAATATCCATGTGAGTAACTAAATGGCATTATTTCATTTTTACCTTTGCCATTTTATAATGAAGTTCAAGTTTAAAAGGCTTTTGTTTTAGTAATGCATTGGCTTAAATATTTATTCTTATTTATGGAAGTTTCCGCTATATTGTTATCCTTACTGGGCATTTGAGCTCACCCCTTTTCTATGTTTTATTTTTCCCAGGATGTGAAGAAGTAAGTTATGAATGACCTGCAGGGATTTTTATGAGGGGTTAATAGTGTGGATTGTGGAAACATTATGTTGTTGTAGTAGTTTTTCATTTTATGGTGTAAGGTAAAACTTATGAATATATCTAGTGTTTCCAAGGCTACTAAACCAATCGGTCTTTCGAGATTTGATCTTTCTTGTGATCATGCCAATGTTATGTAATAATGCACCGACTCTGGGTAACTGGGGTCGGGGCGTTACATAATTAATATCCCTCAATGATTATAGTATCCCAGAACATTATAGAACTACCAATTATAGTTTTCCATAGCATTTTGAATATCCATTCCTTCATACTAGATTGATGGATTTTCTCATTTATATCCATGTAACTCATTGTAATAAATAAACATTAACTTCAAAAATTATCATAACTTCTATATATACATGAATATATTACGAAGACATGATTTTTTAAGTAAGTCTTATAGATGATTATTATATGTATTGATAGCCATACTCTATCATATAATGGATATATTGGACATATTTAATTATGGGTGGGGTATGGAATTATATCGCACCTTGATCCATGAGTTGGATTCATGATACAAAATAGTTTAGTGTATTTGGTTTATAAATACCCAATTATGATTGCTGTATTGGTACAATACCCTAGTGGAAAAGTTAGGATTTTGTGTCTCAAGGTGACCATGACAGAGGGTTGAGGATTTTCTAACTGATTTTAAATTTTCATTTTTCGATATGGTTAATTCGATGGAGTCATTGGGGAGTCATGATTGATGAAGGAATTCCTCAGTCGGCTCATAGGATTTGTAGGTTGTGGTGTGATGTTGGCATCTTTTAAATTTTCAAATAGGATGCCTGTGATGATCTTGGCATGATGATGGGTTATATTTAATGTTTCGAAATTTTAACTATGTAATGTGTTTTTTGTGAGGGAGTGTCTTGATTTTAGAGAGATGGTTCTATAGTATCCCACATAACCTCAATGTGGCTTTCCAATAAAATAAAAATAATGGAATTTGTAAGCTACCCCTTACAATGAAAATGATCTCTCCCCCTTAAATAATCACTTCTTCCAAGACCAAAAAAGAATAATACTATTCAGGATCCATGTATAATCTTTGAAGAATAAGAATTATTCCCTGAATTTATTATCATATATTAGTTTTTGAAATTTAATATACATAACCTATATGTACATATTCTGGTAAGAAGAGTCATCACATGGATCATATACAATGTTCTTGCTCTTATTAAATAACAATATAAAAATGTACCCATTGTCTCTAGGTTATTAGATTTTTTTTCATGTATAGGTCATCATTAGACTATGAACACCCTCAATGAAATCCCTTTATTTTTTCCATTTATATGACCTCATTAAGTTTATTAAAATAATGGAATAAGGTTTCATTTTGTAGAACCTAGACATCATTTTTTGGAGACTAATGGGGGGTCAATTTTTGTTATGTAATATTTATCATTTGTGAATTATCATTTAATTGTTCACTCTTAAAACTCTATAGTTTTTGTCAGTTAAAAGATTTAAATTTTGTGATGCATACACATCTATCAATAAAGTATACAATGACTATTTTAATAAGAATATTAGCACACATTGTCCTTACAATATTAATTACATTTACAGAAAACAAACACTATGTAATTTTTTACTCCCATATAGACACACATTTTATTCAATAATATTTTACTATAATTATAATAAGGATATTTTCAATTATCACACAAGGGGTTGGGAATGTATTATTCACATCAATTATAAAGTAACATTATGAATGTGAGGAGTTCATTATATTAATTCCCAATTTATATAACCTCCCATAAGAATGGTCTTATTTAAATGGCTACTGCCAGTTCTTTAAGGTTCTATATAAAATTAAGATACCATGGATACAGATTTTTTTTTAAATTATATTATAGTAATAATTATTCATCCTAAAAATTGGAAAAAATAGGAGAACTATTGTTTTAATTTCATGGACTATGATCCAAATAAAAAATTATTTCACAACAATCGTGAACATTTCTCTAAAAACACTCAACACTAATCCCCATTATAAACATTTCACATGTAATAACAATATTCATATCAATGGTAATTAAAAAAACAAAAATGGGTGTGCTCACATTTTTATTAGGGGAAATATAAGCAATAATTAATAATATTTATAAGTGAGAAAAAATTAGTATATGGGTATGAGATTATAATAAATAATCATAAAACATAACATTAGAAAAATATTCAAAGATAAAATGTGGAAAATAATACGTGAAAAATCGTAACATAAGTGTGCTTAAAAACAGTAGAATATATATTAAACATAAGAATTATAATCATAATAATGTTGATCAGGAATCAAAAAGTATTTCCCAAAGTGGATCACATTTAAACCACCTGTTTACCATGGTATATATGGATTCTATCATATGTTTCCCTTAGTGGATTGGTCTTCATTATTATATTTTCATTGGATGATCAATAATGACAACTCTTTTACAATTTTGTCATGAGATATAAATCCTTACACATTGTATTGATGGTTTATATAGGGCCTAATAGTAACATAATGAGAAATGATAAATAAATATTTCCTAAGATATTAGTCATTATATATATCATGAAAATACATGGGAGAATGTTTTTTCCATTAATTACATCAGAAAGAACCTATGGAATGAAAAACTAGTGTCACAAGAATTACAGATTATATCACCAAAATGGAACTCAAGATTATTAATATTTGATACCCAAAATTGAATCTACCCGGAATATTATTTTCAAATAACAATTATGTTGTTTATTAAGAAAAATATCTGAAAAATATAGAATGTTGGTGTAGTTAAATATGAAATGGTATCTATGTCATAAAATAGTTTTCAAAAATCACTTTTATCTATTTAATTGAAGATGTTGTTTAAGACTCTATAAAATTCATTTTTGGAAATGACCCTTCTAAGAAATTGAAAATAATGTATTTTATACTCTTAATTAAATCTATATTGTGAATCCTATAAAAAACTATGTATTCAAAATACTAATACTATTTTTCATTTAAAAATTTAGTCTTTTAAAATAATCCTAATTAAAGAAGTTATGAAAAATATATAATGGTATAAAATTATAAAGGGTATTATTTATACAAAATCTAATTTTTGAAAAATAATATTAATTAATAAATCATTGAATTTAATAAAAAAATTTAAAACATTTGAATATTAATTGATGAAAATGTATTTCGAAATAATATTTCATAAAAAACAAAAAATATATACTAAATCAATATGTTGAAATTATTGAAGTAAATTATTATCAATATAGAAGATGAAAAATATTATGTTTCAAAATATAAATCATAAAAATAGTATGAAAATATATTTTGGAGAATTATTGGACACTATCATTAAAGTCGAAGATAATTATTCTTGAAAATTTAAGGATTTTTGAGCAAAAAATCATCAAGGTGAAATTATTTTCATTAAAATTAATTATAATCCTTAAGGATTATAATGAAATAAGAAATAAATGTTTTGGTTGTTAAGGAATAAATCTATTAATAAAAAATTATAAGATGAATCATTAAAACAAAACATTGTTATTTGAGTTATCAAAAACCCTTAATAATTTAATATATTTTCAATCAAATATAATTTAATGAAAGAACATGCTTTAGATCTTATAAACAAATTAATTAAATTAAAATTATAATATATAGTCCTTAGAAAGTAATCAAACTATTTCAAGGATATCATGGTTCAGAAGGAAAAAATTATCTCAACAATTAAATGATAACTTATCAACACACTAGACACCATTCTTGACTTGAACTAAAGAACTTGAATATCATGTATAAAAAAATTAAACTCTTAATCACAAATTTTAGAATAATATTAAAATATATATTCATCTATTATAATTATTTATTATTATTTTATACATTAATATTTTTTATTTATTATCATGACCCGTCCTCAGTACTGATTTCGTGACTACCCCAAGACCGCCTTCCATAGGCCAGGGGCTGGCGACTAGCACCGAAGGCATAAATCCCAAAAGAAGGGAAGGAATTTCCTTTAAGAAGTAACAAACACAACAGAGTATGTAAGTGAAGTAAGAACTAAGTAAAACTGGGTACAAGGTAAGTGCTGAAAGTAAATGGGATAGTATACAAACCCAACTGGAAGTATAGTACAACTGAATGAAAAGTACAACAGTAGTAAGTAAAACTGCAACAATAAGTCATCCTCTAGAAATCCCACCTAAATGGTGGGAACAGACATTCTCCGTAGTTCCTTAGTTTCGGTCGTCCGCTCCATGTGTGTCCCTCCAATTGGTCCACCTCCGGGTACCGTCCAGCTCCACAAGCCTTCACCTCGATCAGTGATGTCCGTCGTCTGCATCCAACGCAACGTAGTGCGGGCATATCACATGTAGAGGTGAGTAGATGATACTCAGTAGGGACCCTGAGACCCTCGAAGGTCTCTCAGAATCCACGAATAATAAACCACCAAGGAAAGATACAATCACAAATTATCAAACAACTCCCTTTAGGTATATTCCCATACATATACCAAAGTCATCAGTTACAGTTCGTCTCCAACTTTCGAACCAAATCACAACCCAGTCCACACGGGAAAACACAACCCAGTCCACACAGGAAAGCAAGTCAATTGCATCAATGATAATGATTGAGAATCAAGACTCAACTCACATAGGTATACACTTCGTAAGGTGATGGAGGTGATCAGATGTAGCCACTGATTCATCTAAGTGGTCGGACCCACATAGGATAGAAGACCAGCTAAGCTATCGTACCCACAAAGGATACAAGACAAGCTACTCTTCCATACCCACACAGGATACATGTATAGAGGTCATACTGCTAGACCCACATAGGATACACTAATAGTAGTCATCATCGTTGAACCCACAGATGATCCCAATACGGTCGTCGTCGATGCTGAACCCATGGAGGATCCATGTACAGTCATCCTCGCTGCCGAACCCACGGAGGATCCAAGTGCAGGCATCATCGTCGTAGTCGCAGTTGCAGTCAGCACTAGGGTTCCCACACATAACATGCTCGATTCTGGGGGGTCCGCTCCTCGAGCAAAAGTGTCGATACATCAACTGTCACAAAGTCCAAAGTTGATGTATCCCAAAGATCTCTATCGTCAAAATAAACCCAATGCGAAAGATGGTGCATCATTCAGACACCCGATCTGAGAGTTATTATCTTTTCCCTCCCAGGGGCCCAGTTGGTTTTTAAGCAAAAACCAACCCCACTGTACTCCAACTACTTCCAAAACTCAAGTGTAGTAAGCCAAACGAACCGTCTCAACAAAAGGATTTCAACACAATTGATGGCACGTCAATCAGACGTCTGGTCCTATAGATATAGGTGTTTCCACTCTGAGGGCCCAGTTGGTTTCGAGTTCGAATCAACCCGGTCATACCCCATACTTTTTTGAATCATTGATTATAATATACCGAAATGACCATATCGATCTAAGGATTCCTACGCAACGGATGGTGTTTCGATCGAAGTTCTATAGCTCACGTTATGGGCAAAAGACCAAAAACAGACTGAAGTGGGGGTCTGGGCCTGGTCCGACCCGCCCCAACCCCCCTGGGTCGGCCCGAACCGGGTAGACCCGACCCGGGTCCAGGTCTGGCCCGGCTGGGTGCGGCCCGACCCAGCAGGGCGTGGCCTGGCCCTGTCTGCCCGACCCGCCCCGGCCCGGCCGGGGGGTGCACTGGCTCGGCCAGCGAGCCGAGCAGGGGGGGGGGACGTGGCCCCCCTCTTTCCACAGTCGTGGCGCCGCCGCTTCCCCAGGATCCGGCGTGGCCGCAGGATCCAGCTTTCACCACCGCGGCTTCGGACGTGGCGGGCTTCTTCCGGCGGCGTGCTGGGGCACCGCCCCCTCCATGCGGTCGGCCAGTGCCCACCGCCAGCTCCACCGGGAGCTTCTTCGGGCCGCTGGAGTAATTCCAATGCTCCGATTATGCACCTGTCTGCACCTATGGTCGTCTCGGGACCCATACATCACTACGAAGGCCCCAATCACCATTTCGGTCCCACTTCATCTTCTCCAATTGATCCGCACATCGTGAAAAAAAAGCGTTGTGTTCGGACTTGTTGGTTAGTCCGCACCCACCGTGTTAGTGGTTCTAAACATCACCAAACAATTTGCACACCAGGCCGAGGGTATAAAAATCACATAAAAAAATTTATACAAATTCCCCTACCTCAACAGTTGATGTCGGACATCGGCGTCACGGGGAAGAGGATCATTGGTGTCGTTTGAGCACGCTGAGGAGGAAGTGGCATCTCCTCTCTTGTCATGGAGAAATGAAAGGGTGGCGCGTCGTCGATCATCGAGGAACCGGCATTCTTCGTGGTTCTTCATCGAAGACCGACGTTCTTCATCATTCTTCGTCGGAGACCGGCGTTCCTCGAAAATCTCCAAGCTCTCCTGATCTCTCCCGCACAACAAAGGCTCTACCCAAAATTAATAATAGGTTCCTCCTATTATTTAATTACACACGCAAGAAACTCCCAGAATTAAATCATCACATTTAATAAAATATGTTCAATATTTATTTATTGAAGGGAGAGGGAAGGTCCCCATTAATTAAACGTGTTGGCAATTAAATGGGGGGGTTGCCAATTAATGATGGGTTCTTAATGAGGTTTGAGGAATTTCAAACGGTGGGGATAGTGTGGGCCCCACCTCAATAACATCTTCAATTGGGTAGTTAAGTGGTTGTGGGCCCCACCCTTAACTACCCATGGGAGGGAATAACCACCTCATAAAATAACAATTGTTCGGACAATTTTTTATTTACTTCTTAAATAAACCCCCAAAATTATCTTCTACTCCTTTGTGAACGCAACTATAGTTAGTGTCCCCTTAGGTAATTATCGGCGCTACGAGTTCATCGGTGCCCTCAGATTTTAATTCTGAGCACCGGTTCAAAAGATAGAAAAACCTGCTTTTCGTTCACTGAACATACCCGAGCTAAACTTCGGAAATCTATTCCGAGCACACCGGGCCCAGAATAGAGTCTCGTCAGAAGCCACAGACTCATAAAATTCCAAAGTATTTAAAAAAAATTCATTGAAATTTCTAGGTCTTTACAAAACTCCCACATTAGTGATTTAAATACCCACAATGCTACAACATAAACTAGTGAAACAAATGAGGGTACTGAGCACGCATCTATGCCTCCTGCTCCCATGTCCTCTCCTAGAGGTTTCCGTGCTACAAACTATTGTGCACCAAAAGAATCGATCATCCATGTAGGACCCTCTCCTGTCGATCCTTGATCTCCACTGGGACCTCCGCAAAATTCACCTTGTCATCAATGTTTAGCTCCCCGTGGTCGATGATAGGCGTCGGGTCGTGCACGTATCTACTCAGATGAGATACGTGGAAGACGTCGTCCACCCGGTGTAAGTGAGGTGGAAGGGAAAGGCAAAAATCCACCTCACCTACCCTGATAAGGACCTAGAATTTTCCTTTGAATTGTGGAGGTAACTTGCCGCCATGGCCAAATCTCCGTAATCCACGTCGAGGTGATACCGTAAGAAAACGTGGTCGCCATCCTCGAACTCCGGTGGTCTATGCCTCCTATCAGCATAGGACTTATGTCTGCTCTGTGCAGTCCTCATCTGCTCCTGGATGATCTGTACCTTCTCCGTCATAGCCTAAACAATCTTTGGTCCTACGAGTGCTGACTCCCCAGGGTTATTCCAGCAAAGAGGTGATCTGCAAGGTCGGTCATACAATGCATCGTAAGGTATCATCCTGATGGTGGAGTGGTAGCTGTTGTTGTACGAAAACTCCAGAAAGGGTAGGTTATCCTTCCAACTATGACCAAAGTCAATGACACATGCATGGAGCATTTCCTCGAGTTTCTAAATCATCCTCTCCATCTGGCCATCCGTCTGAGGGTGAAAGGTCGTACTCAGGCATAGTTGTGTCCCAAAAGCCTCTTGTAACCCCTTCCAAAGTTGGGATGTAAATCGAGTGTCTCGATTAGAGACGATAGACGATCGCACACCATGAAGCCGTACTATCTCTTGAACGTATAGGCATACCAAGCTCTCTACTGATCCCTGCTCTCTGATCGGTAGGAAGTGGTCCAAATTGGTGAGTCGGCCTACGATCACACAGATGGTGTCGTGTCATCTAGAAGTACGTCGGTGCCCCGTCACGAAATCCATGGATATCTTGTCCCACTTCTACTCTGATACCTCTAAGGGTTGTACCAAGCCTGCTGGTACCTGGTGCTCTTTCTTCACTTGCTGACAAGTGAGGAATCGAGAAACGAACTATGCCACAACCTTCTTCATACCCGGCCACCAGTACTGTGATTTGAGGTCCTGGTACATCTTTGATACCCTAGGACGTACTGCTAGAGGGGAAGTGTTGAACTCCCTCAGCACCTCCTCCTATAGTGCAACTGGTACCATGGTACGTCTCCTGAAGAGGATGACATGCTCTCAGCCTTCAGAAAATCCATCGGGTGCCTACCTTGAGGATATATGAGCACGTCGCGCCTCACAGTCAGAGTCCCCACGTTGTGCCTCTCTGAACTGCTGATGTAGTGGAGAAGTAACTATGAGGGAATGTAGATAGGTTTCCCCATCATGATCCATGAAGGATATCTACAAAGTGGGTAACTTCTTCATCACCTCCCTAAGTACTTGAATGACTGATCTCCTGCTGAGAGCATCAGAAACAACGTTCCCCATCCCAGGAGTATAGACAATCTCAAAGTCATAATCTTGGTGGAACTCGAGCCATCACCACTTTCTCAGGTTCAGGTCCTTCTGCGATAAAATTTACCTTAGAATCTGGTGGTCAGAGTATACTGTAAAGTTCTCGCCCATCAGATAGTGTCTCCACATCTTTAGGGCGAAGACCACTGCTGCTAATTCCAGGTCATGGGTAGTGTAGTTCTGCTCGTGCGGCCTCAGCTGTTGTGAACCGTAAGAGATCAATGCTCGGTCCTGCATCAGGACACACCCGAGTCTAGTCGCTGATGCATCGTTGAAACTACGTACCCTACGCCCTCTTCTGGCAGCCTCACGATGGGTCCACTTGTCAATCTCCACCTCAGCTTCTGAAAGCTCTGCTGACATCTGTCTGACCACACAAAGGGTTCCCCATTCTTCGTCAATGCCGTAAGTTGTGATGCAAGTCTGGAGTTTTCTGGCACAAATCTCTGATAGTACCCAGCCAGACATATGAAAATCCGCACGTCCATCATGCTCCTGGGTGGCTCCCAAGCAAGTACTACCTCGACCATCGCGGGATCCACTGGAACACCCGCCTCTGAGATGATGTACCCCATGAAGCAAACCTCTCGGAGCCATAACTAAACCTTCAAGAGCATACCATAAATCTCGTGCTCTCGTAGTGTATCCAATACAACCCGTAAGTGGTAGGCGTGCTCCTCCTCGGTTGTCGAGTAAATCAGTATGTCGTCAATGAAGACTACGACAAATCGATCGAGGTATGGAGAGAAGATCATGTTCATGAGACTCATGAACACTTATGGAGCATTGGATACACCAAAGGGCATGACCATGAACTCATATTGGACATATCGACATCTGAAGGCCGTCATCTGCACATCCTCGTCCTGAACTCGGAGTTGATGATAGCCTGATCTGAGGTCTATCTTTGAGAACCAACGTGCTACCTTGAGCTGATCAAAGAGGTCTTCAATCCTCAGAAGCAGATACTTGTTCCTCACGGTAACCTGGATCAGGATACGGTAGTCGACACATAGTCGCAAGCTCCCATCCTCCTTCTTGATGAACAGAATTGGAGATGCCCAGGGTGAAACACTGGGTCGGATGAAACCTTTCCCCTGTAAGTCTTCCAGCTGTACCCACAGCTCACGAAGCTCAGTGGGAGCCATCTGATATGCTAGGGTAGATATTGATGATGTCTCGGGGTACAGGTCTATGTAGAAATCTACCTCCCTGCAAGGAGGTATTCCTGGAACATCGTCAAGAAAAACGTCCTCAAACTGATCCACCACAATAAGAAAACTCGAACTCCACACTTCAACTACTCCGAGGATGAAACTAGCCAACTAATGTGTGATCGGCCGCCCTCTCCTCTACTTTAGTCCATCCTGTACTGCGATGGTTCCCTTCTTACTGGTGAAGGTGAACTTGGTCCCATCCATGCGGACACACCGCACCTTGCGCCTAATACATTCGATCTGATCATGGATTGTAGATAACCAGCCCATACCCAAGATGACATCGTAAGGCCTCGATGCCGCTATAAGAAGATCCCAGCCAAAGCTCTCATATCCTAGTGTAAACTCACACTGCCTGAACTAGTGCGTAATCATCGAGTCTGCTCCTATAGGAGTATCTAGCCGTAAGGATCGAGCCAACGGCTTTGTCGGAATCTCTGAGCTCCCAACAAGGGTGGTGGCAAAAAAAGAATGACTCGCACCTGTTTCTATAAAAACTACAGCAAGGGTGGAGTAGATATAGATAGTACCTCGAATCATCTCAGCTGTGTCGTGGTTGTAAGCCTCCACTTCCTGTAGCTGAGCCTGCCTATACCCGCCAGCTCCCTGCGGTCGGGTTGAACCTCATGGGGGTGGTGGTGGTAGAGCCTTGAAACATCGTCCACCACCCGTTGCTCGGCCATCTCCTCTACCTCATCCACTTTCTCCTTGCAGACCACCATGGTCGAACCTCTGCCTCTGCCTGGGAGGTCCATCCACTGTCTGTTGCTCATCTGTATGGCGGTTTAGGCAGTCACGAGACATGTGGCCCTGGCCGCCGCATGCATAGCACTGTCTGCTCCTCGTAGGGCTGGCTCTGCGCAGTGTGCCCCACACTGCCGAACCTGTGTACTGAGGTCACCCACCTGACGGCCTGGTCCGCGTGGACCCCTACGTCATCTGTCATCTGTAATCTATAGAAGACTCCACTTCGTGTCATCCTGCGGTGGGTCTCGCTGATGATGGTTGCTCAGCGAGAAATTTCTCCCCTCACAGGGCTCGCTCCAGCACCCCCGCCTGTGTCGGGATACTGAGTGGAATCATGGAAGATCTGATCTCATGCCTTAGTCCCTGCTCAAAATTCCGGGCTCGGAATAATGGGCCTCGTCCCATGTATGTGGAGTAGCGCGAGAGGTCGGTAAATATCGCCGAGTACAGGGCTACTGACACGCTTCCCTTCCGTATCTATAGTAACTCCTGGATGCACACCGCATGGAGGGTGGCTGGAATGAACTCCGAGCGGAAGAGGATCTCGAAGTTTGTCCAAAGTATAGTTGCCTAATCCTTCACCTGGAGCATCAGGTTCCACCATCTACCTGCTACTGTGTGTAGAAGACTCGTGGAATGGATAACCATGAGGTCTGCTGGTGTCCCCACCAACCTGAAGAGTATGATGATAGCCTCCAGCCAATCATCGGCTGCCTGAGGATCCATCTCTCCACGGAACCTGGGTGGCCTCTGTATCTGAAACTCATGCAACGTGATCAGGCAGCGTGTACTCTCCGCCACTGGGGCTGGTAGCATCGGTGGCTCAGCGGGTAGTGGTACCGCTGGTGCCTCCGCTGTAATGGGCCCCTACACCGACGCCTCATCGCTTGGCGGGCTTCCATACCGCACGTAACTAGGAACCCTAGCTGGCTGCCTTCGTGGGGCTATCCTGAAAGAAACAAGTGCGCCACATTATGTATAGTATACCTGGTGAGCTGACACAAAATAATCACAAATAAAACTTTTGAAAGGAAACACACCCACAATCAGTGTTCTTGTGCACTGAGTCGAAAATTAGATTTATGGGTCCTGGTGTATGGATTCGTCGGCCGCCTCACCATCACTGGACTCCCTGTACTGAAAACCACACTCAATACTCTTAACACTATTGCTTCACAGAGATGAAATTATCAGAGTCCTGAGTTCTGCGGTTGAACGGACTCCTCTGATACCAATTTGTCACGACCTATCCTCGGGGCCCATTCCATGACTATCCCAAAACCGCCTTCCATAGGCCAGGGGCTGGGGACTAGCACCAAAGGCGTAAATCCTAGAAGAAGGGAAGGAATTGTTTTTCTGAAGTAACAAACACAACAGAGTACACAAGTGAAGTAAGCACTAAGTAAATCTGGTTACAAGGTAAGTACTGAAAGTAAATGGGCCAGTATATAAACCCAACTGAAATTATAGTACAACGGAAAGGAAAGTACAATTTCAGTAAGTAAAACAACAACACCAAGTCATCCTCCAGAAATCCCACCTGAAGGGTGGGTACAAATAGTCTCCTCAGCTTCTAGGGTCCGGTCTTCCGCTCTGTGTACGTCCCACCAAGTGGTTCACCACCGGGTACTGTTCAGCTCTACAAGCCCCCGCATTGATCAGTTTTTTCCGTCGTCTGCATCCAACACAACATAGTGCGGGCATAGCCCATGCAAGGGTGAGTATATGATACTCATTAGAGATCCCGAGACCCCCAAAGGTCTCTCAGAATCCATGAAGGATAAACCACAAAGGATAGATACAATCACGAAGTATCAAACAACTCCACTTAGTTATATGCCCATACCTATACATAAGTAATCATTTATAGTTCATCTCTAACTTTCGAACCCAAGAACACCCCAGTCCACATAGGAAAACACAACCTCGTCCACACAGGAAAGCAAGTCAATCACATCAAAGATAATGATTGTGAATCAGGACTCAGCTCACACAGGTATACATTTCTTAAGGCGATGGAGATGATCAAATGTAGCCACTGATTCATCTAAGCTGTCAGACCCACATAGGATACAAGACCGGCTAAGCTGTCAGACCCACAAAGGATACAATACCAGCTACTCTGCCGGACGCACATAGGATACAAGTACAAAGGTCATACATCCAGACCCACGTAGGATACAAGTACAGTAGTCATCGCTGTTGAACCCACAGAGGATCCCACTACATTCATCATCTCTACCGAACCCACGGAGGATCCATGTATATTCGTCATCGCTGTCGAACCCACGGAGGATCCAAGTGCAGTCGTCATCGTCGCAGTCGCAGTCGCAGTCAGCTCTAGGGTTCCCGCACATAGCATGCTCGATTCCGGGAGGGTCTGCTCCTTGAGAAAAAGATTAGATACATCAACTGTCAAAAATTCTAGATTTGATGTATCCCAAAGCACCGTCTCATCAAAATAAACCCAATGCAACAGATGGTGCATCAATCAGACGCCCGGTCTGAGAGTTATTTTCTTTTCCATCTAAGGGGCCCGGTTGGTTTTGAAGAAAAAACCAACCCGACCGTACTACAACTACGTAAAAACCTCAAGAAAATTAATCCAAGAGAACGTTCTAAAAAAAGGATTTCAATTCAATTTACGGCACATCAATCGGACTTCCGATCCTTAAGATATAAATGTTTCCGCTCTAAGGGCTCAGTTGGTTTTGAGTTCAAATCATCCAGGTCGTACCCCAAAATTTTCTAAAAACATGAGTGTAATATACCAAATCGACCGCCTCGATCCAAGAATTCCTACTCAAATGAAGGAGCGTCGATCATGGGTCTGTATCTCAAGTTATGGGCAAAAGACCGAACACAATCTGATGTGGGGGGTCTGGGCCCGGTCCGACCTGGCCCAACACCCCCTTGGGTCGGCCCGAACCGGGGAGACCCGACCCGGTTCCGGGTCTGGCCTGGCTGGCCGCTGTCCGGCCCGGTCCGCACGACCCTCCCCGGCCTGGCCGGGGGGAGCGCTGGCTCGGCCAGCGAGCCGAGAAAAGGGGGACGCGGCCCCCCTATATCTGCGGGCGTGCCGCCAGGGCGGCGTTGTGGCTTCCCCGGGATCCCGCGTAGCCGTGTGATCCAGCCTTCACAGCCGCGTCTTCTGTCGCGGAGGGCTTCTACTGGTGGCACGCCGGGGCGCCACCGTTTCCAGGCGTCCCGCGTCTCTGGGAGCTTCCACGGGCCACCGGAGTCATTTCGGTGGTCTGATTTTTCTCCCGTCTGTGCCTGCGGTCATCACGGGACACGTACATCACTGTGAAGGCCTCCAATCTTCATTTCGATCCCACTTCGTCATTTCCAATAGATCCGCACATCAAGAACAAAACAACGGTGGTTTCGGACTTGTTGGTTAGTATACACCCACCACATTAGTGGTTCTAAACATCACCAAAAAAATTTCACGCTAGGCCGAGGGTATAGAAAACACATAAAGAAATTTATACAAATTCCCTTACCTCAACAGTTGATGTCGGATGTCAGCGTCGCGGGGAAGAGGATCGTAGGCATTTTTATAGCGTACTGAGGAGAAAGTAGTGTCTCCTCTCTTGTCAGAGAGAAGATAAAGGGTGGCGCGTCGCCGATCTTTGAGGAACCGGTGTTCTTCGACGTTCTTCTCCAGAAGCTGGCGTTCTTCGTCGTTCTTCGTCGGAGACCAGCATTCCTCCAAAAGCTCCAAGATCTCTCAATCTCTCCCGCACAACGAAGGATCTTCCAAAATTAAATAATAGGTTCCTCATATTATTTAAGTACACATGCAAGAAACTCTTAGAATTAAATCGTCACATTTAATAAAACTTTTTGACAATTTAATTATGGAAGGGAGAGGGAAGGTCCCCATTAATTAAATGTGTTGGCAATTAAATAGTGGGGGGATACCAATTAATGAGGGGCTCTTAATGAGGTTAGAGGAAATTTAAATGGTGGGGCTCATGTTGGGACCAACCTCTCTAACTTCCTCACTTGGGTAGTTAAGTGGCTGTGGTCCCCACCCTTAACTACCCTTGGGAGGGAATAACCACCTCATAAAATAAAAATTGTTCCGACAGTTTTTTTATTTATTTCTTAAATAAACCCCCAAAATTACCTCCTTCTCCTTTGAGAATGAAACTACGGCAAGTGTCCCCTTAAGCAATTATCGACGCTGCGAGTTCATCAGTGCCCTCATATTATAATTCCGACCAACGTTTCAAAAGATAGAAAAACCCGCTTGTTTGTTCACTGAACGTACATGAGCTAATCTTTGGAAATTGATTCCGGGCACAACGGGCCTCAGAATCGAGTGTCTTCAGAAGTCACAGAATCATAAAATTCAAAAGTATTTAAAAAAAATTTCCATGAAATTTCCTGTTATTTACATTTTTTATCTATTTTAAATATTTATTATGAGTAGTATTGGCTGAGTTTAACTAATTTCACAACTATGATTTTATTATACATACATTTCCCAATATTAATCACTCCATTTTCCATGATTAAATATAATTTATGTTTAATGAAATTTTAAAATTTGATAATTTATTTCAATTAGTGTTTTAGTCAAGGATCGTGTAGAATAAGTTGGTAATAGGAATGTTTAAATGATTTTTATAAAATTAAAGATGGTATCATAATAAATCTTTATATCATTAATTTAACAATTCTTGGAAATAGTTATAATTATTTACATAATTATATAATTAATCATTTTTTTCATTATCTCAATGTCATAAATCATATTATTTTATTGAATTAATAAATTATGTGGTTAAACTAACCAATAAACAAACATATAATAATTAATGAATGATTTTCAATATGAAAGTGGGTTTTTATGTAATATAATCAATATAGAATTATATTAATATTATATGGGTATTATTATGATTCTGAATGAAATTATATGATTTTTTTAATATTTATGAATGAATATGTATGAAAAAAATATAAATTACATTGTGGTGGTGGTAATCCCAACAACACAAGATTACCATATTGTTTTCTTAAATAATAAAAGGGAATGACGGTGGATTATAGTTTTTATCGTACTAATCATAATATTATTATTTTAATCACATATATACACATTTAAATATTTTATAATCGGTTATTAGTGGTGGTAGTGAAGAATAGAAACCATTGATTCACATAGGTTGTAGACTACAGGATAAAAAAATTCCATTTCATTTTTAATAATGGAAAATTTGAAAGGTGGTTAATAGTTATTCCTATAGAATAATATAATTACATATTAAATAAGTAGTAATATAATTACATAGTATTTGGAAAATTATATTTGGGAATTTATATAAAAAAGGAAAATAATTTATGATAAAAAGTATTATTGTTTATGACATCATATTTCCCCATGAAGACACTTTTAAAATGGTGGTCTTTAGATAATATATAGGGAAAATAAGATCATGGAATGAAATATGATTCCAGTAAAGCAAAAGTGAATATATTGAAGAGGATACAAAATTAATTGATTGGTCTTGAAGGGGTAGTGTGGGGTGTTTTTTTATTGGTGAGAATGACATTTTTATAAATATTTCAAATTAATATAAAGAGAGTATATGTTTCACATGTAAAAACCACTAAAAAATTAATAATTATTAATTTTGATGGAATATAAGGTCAATAATCTGCCACCATTAATTTTATCACTTGTTTTATTCATCTATTTATTAATTTGCCCTTAATATTATATCCTTTATAATTTTTTAAAAAATTGATGAAAATGTTTCACAATGTAAATCATTAGTACGCCTAAAAAATAAACATCATTAAATAAATTGAATATACTGGATTAAAATATGAAATTCATTTTAACAAATAAAATTTTTACGTGTAATAAATATAAATGATAACATTATCACATGTAAAGCGTAAAGACAAGCTTTCAAAAAATGTATTTTAAAGCATAATTTTTTTTCTGTAATCAAATACATAATGTCTTGGATTTTTTTGGTATCAATAGATTTATTATATATATATAAACATTGATGAGTCATTAAAATATATCCAAATCAAAATTGAATAGAAATAGTATTTTATTAATTTAAAAGGCTGAAACCACTTTTATTAAATAATATTTCTTATGTTTCTAATCTTGTAATCATATTCATAGAAAATCAACGTAGTATTTAAAAAATATAATTTTTTACTTATTATATACATATTTGACCTATTAAATGGTTTTGTGAAAATATTGTTCTTTCTTATACTGTCATCATGTTTAATGTTTTGGTAAAAACTGTATCATCATGAATCACAAAAAAATGTCACTAATTTTAGACAAACCCAAATATTAACCATTAGATAATGTTGATATATAAAATTCAATAACGATTTATATTTTTTGAAATAAAAATTATAAAATATATAACCAAATATTTCTTTAGGAATATTCACAATATAAAGTAAAACTAAGTTTATATAAACAAATTATTTTAAAAAATTATGTGTGAATAATACCATTTTATATAATTTTTATAAATTTAAATATCAGTAATATATTATTTCACAAATGATATTTATATAATCATTTAAAATTATGCAATTTAATTAACTAACACTTACTATATCTCTTTGAGTGTGAATAAACTTTTATTATAATAAATAATATTAATTTTTAATCCTCTAAGAAAAAAAATTGTTTTTGACAACAATGAATTATTTAATTAAGGTTTTATTCTTCATATAATTCCAGTATAATATTATCAACTATATTGTCGGTAAATATTTTTTTTTTGTTTAATAATAATAAATATATTGAATACATTAAAAAAAATAAATTCCAAAATATCGATGTGTTATATGAACTACCTCCACCGACCAAATTAATTACATCCTAGAAATTTTAATTTTCACCTACTAATGAAAATGGATAATGATATCTAATAGATAAAATGTATTAGGGTATAATTTAATGAGGTTTATCAACAATAGAAACTCTAAATGTTTTAATTCATTTTGGAGTCAGATTAAGCCTGATATCATATCTCGTCCAACTATTTTATGCATGAGTGTACATTTATTCAATATGAAGTCCAATATTATACAATTTTTTATAATGGGAATTAATGAAAATCCTTTCATTGATTGGATATCATTGGTTTATATAAAATGTGATCCCCTTATTCCAATTATAATTCTTCTATGTGGAGATATATAATCTATTCATATTTTCCAAATGTAGGGTAATAAGACTTCCACAAATCATAATCCCGCAAAACTTGATTAATATTAAAATATTATATATTAAATAATGAAACCAATATGTGTTTTTTATTTTAATATGTAATAGTTGGTTAAATATACAAGGAATAAGATATACATAAAACAATATTGATTAATAATTGAACCCATCACTACGAAATTAACAATATCTACTTCAATAATATTCATTATAGAAGATCTTTCTCTTTCCCATGGTCCAGGGTGTTGTTTCTATTTATATTTATAACAATACCTTGGATTATTCCAATAGTTTTCAATGTTCTGATATTACTCAAATTTAGAAATTATATTTATAGTGGATTAGGTAGGATAATATATTCCCCATCTAAACACTCCATTTTTCATCGACAACATGTTTTTTAATGACCTCGTCTTCCAATGATCAGATATCTTTTCATTTCATTGATATATTATCTTGGGTGCCTAACCACGCATTTTAAACATGAATGATGTTTAATATTACATCCTTCATCATCATCATCATGTGAACCTCTATCAGACTTCATCCTTCACTAATTTCATGGGAATGGGAACACAAATGATTTTTGAATGGAAGTTAAAATTATTGATAGATGTGTTTGTCTAATCATAAGTACAATTACTTTATATCATATACAACTAGTATTCATATGGGTAAAATATCAGGGATATATATCTCATCCATTGATAACCTGGTTATTTTAGGCTTCTCCCATTGTTAAAAACAAAATTTGTAAAATTATGAGACTATAATATAACATCATAATATAATTACAATAAATTATCCCATTAAAAAGTCATCCATGAAATGTATTAGTCACACCACATTTGATTTATGATTATCAAAAAAAAATCACTCTCGATTAATTATTCAATTATTTAGTATTGGTTATCTAAAAATTCATAAAAATATTATTTAAAATAATAAATCCGTCATTAATTCTTTTAAATATACTCAGATTAACTATATAATATTCTCTAGGAGTATCATGAAAATGCACAAATAGGACCCATTATTGTGCACCGAATGATGATTTATTTATAACCCAACATTCCCTTTTCATATTAATTACCACTATGTGCATCTATACAATAGCATGCATGAACCTATATTACCTAAATTGAATTGACACATTAAGAAAAAGAACATGATATACACTTTAATAAAATCTTCAATATGTTATTCAATTAATCTAATTATCCCATACACATACCTTAGGGATTGTTCTCAAAATAAATCTACTAATGACAAAAAAAATTAACTATCACTATATTAGAATTCAAGAAACATAATATAAAAAAAACTAATTTATTATATTATATTACATGAATATTATTTAAATATATAAAATAATAGAATAAATCATAGAACCAAATGTTTGGTCCATTTGGTGATTGGGAACATAAAAAATTTATTTTAAAAAATTAATCAATATTTCATCAAAACATTTCATCTCTAAACCCACTTCGATGAATCTAAAATATAATACCCTTCCTAATATCCTTCAAAAATAAATGATAAGAAATGGGTTAGCTTAGATTCTTAGTAAACTCAACATAATGTATAACGAGTGATGATCAAAAGTGAGAAAAAGATAAGTATATGGGAATGAGAGAATAATTAAAATTATCAACTTAACATTATGGTAACATTCATATATAAATCATGGATCATAACACATAAGCATCCATATCTTACATACATTTAAAAATTTAAGAATATTCCAAAAACATGATCTTAAGAATGATAACATAGTAGATTTGGCATAATAACATGTTTCCCTTAGTTGATCAGCCATCAATTGTGTATTTCCCTTTGTTGATTAGGCTTATCCCACATATTTCCCATGGAAGTATATGATTCTTCCACCCGTTTCATTTTTGGATCACTTATCACATCGTATTTAATATTATCTCATTCTATATAATGCTTCATATAAATCAGTGGATGAATATATAAGATCCTTAAATCAATTAATAGAAGAAAATAATTTTTTGATCCATAAAATATTAATGACTCAACAAATTAGGAAACTTCATCAAAGAGTCTGGGATTAAATACACACAATATAAAAACCTTTGTAATGAAAAATGAGTTTCATGATATTCCTTGAAAAAAATCCACAAAACTATCCTTCACAATATGAATAGTTGATACCTAAAATTCAATCTCCGTAAAAGTATTTTCAAATTATTCTTTTGTGATTTGTTCAAGAAAAGTAACTTCTATGTATAGAAATCACTAATTGATAAATGGAAAATGGTAGATAAATTGTAAAATGTTATTTTTTTCATTGGAATAAAGGATAAAGTTACCATAACATTTAAAAATAATTATTGGAAAGATCATGTTTTAGAAAATTAAATTTTGGCATTTTTAAAATAATATTATTGAAATAAATATCATTAATTAACCTTGAAAGAACATAATTTTTTCAAAAAGGTAAAGTGAAACAATTTTGAGTAACCTGAGTTATAGTTAACTAGTAAAATAATGTAATATACATCCTGGGGGCCTATCATCAATTCCCAGTAATGTTATGATTTGAATTCAAATTTTGAATAAATTTTCATGGCCCATATGTGAATGTATTAGTTTTGTCCACGTGAGAGGTTGTCGCATGAAGAATGTTTGGTGCAACGCTTAAAAAATGATGTGGATGTGACAATCAGTGGAAGAAGGGTTCATATAGATCAAAAAGAGGGCCTAAAAACGGATGCTTCAGGGGAAAAAATCAGTTGGTGGAGGTTTCTGCAAATTACAGGATACTCTACTGGGACCTTTATGCTGTGTGGATGGCGAGGTGGTGGTCTACGCTGGTCAATAAGGTGCAGGAGGTTGGGAGATGTTGTTCTTAACTTCTTAACAATATATAAGTGGAAATAATTGGTGTTTTGTCAATGTTTATGGGGAGGTGATGGTCTCCATCAGTCGAAAAGGTGTATAAGGTGCTTCTGGTTTGCAGTCCATCAAATAATATAAATTATTTAGACTGACGGGTGGGTTATCCCTTAGGGGGCTATTACCTACAATTCCTTCCAATGTGTGTGGTATGTGTGTGTTTTTGTATTTGTATATATAACCCTATACACCTAATTTTATATAATAAAGTCTAATAACTTTAAAATGATATATTTTTCAAAAATCGTCAACAAAGGATCATTAAAGAAGACATATTATAATGTCTTTGGTTTTTATAGTTTGAACTATTTAATATATCTATTTACATCTCTATATTTTTACATATATCTTGTCCTATTTTTTGGGAGTCACCTTAAAATGAAATTATTATATTTGAAATATCAATATATATAGTAATGAATAAAAAATTTATTTTTGGAAGAACTGGTTTCCCTATTGACTGGTACCTTGGATGAGAGGTTAAGATCATGGTTTTACATGAAATACAAGGTTTACCATATGTGAAAATATATATTTTTTCAAAGTTGGGTGTTCTATTGAAGGTTCGTTGTTGGAGGGATAGTTCAGTAAATTAAATATTTTTTTAATTAATTTACATTTTAACATAAATCCTAAATCACGCTCTATATAGGTGTCATTATGAAAAATCCTCATGGTTTTTCATATAACCCTAAGAGATTATATAGGATTAGTGTAGCTCAGTTAGTGTTTGTGACCAATGTATCTAGATTTATGACAATGATCAATGAGAATAATTAGAAATTAATGGGTACAGTATAATAATTACATTCCTTGATAGATTATGCGTTCTTCAACAAGGATAATTCCATTCATGATGTGGGGCTTGTTATATTTTGGATTTCCTAGATTTCATTATTTTAAAATAGTAGATTATATATATCATTTTTTAACAACAATATATGTTCTTTTCATGTGGAAAAATTAAATATGAAAATTGTACTAGTTTTGATAACATCTTTGGTTACCTTTTCACCCTTTTTATCCACAATTAATGGTCATTACCCATGATGACATCAACCACTGATGATATTACCTTATTCATGTGAACTTCCAACCACAGTTAAGTGTGTTATTTGTCATCGGCTAGTGGGATTTATGATTCAACCTTATCAAGACATATTTGAACAAGATTCAATTGATATTTTAATGAAGTTTGATGGATTATCATATAGATTTTTTTTCTTGATGGATCTAGAGGGATTGTGATTTATCAGTGATCACTTCATGGATTAAGATCCCTAATTTGTAATGAGAGGAACATGTACTACCATCATGGAAGATCAGAGTTCCCATTTCAAGTGGCTAGAGGCCACAAATCAATGATAAGAGTATTTCCCTTTGTTTTTTGGAGGATTAGGGTGGGTTAAATAGTGACTAAGGTGGATGAAATGGTTAGTCTAGAATCCATGTTAAGCAAGGCATCAATGTAAATGAAAAAGATGACTATATGACATTTATCCAAAACAAACACTCACTGTGTATGCTGGTATTTCATGTTTGATATTTTATTTTCAAATTATTATACGCCATGTGGCAGGACCAACATGTCATTTGACCTAACATGAGTACTAATGTTTTTTTGTGTAGGGACATGCCCAGGGCCCGGTGTGGCCAAACACAACATGTTCCCCTCAGGACATGTCATGTATCGGTACATGAATAGACTAAAAATATATTTTGAGTAAATTCCAAAGACCATGGGAGCACATAGATTCCCTATGAGATCATTTAAAAATTGTGTTTTGTCACATGGTTGGCCGTGATTTTTATATGAGGTGACACTCCTATGTGTCTAGGATTTTTCACATTCTATGTGACCCAATGTACATGTTCTCTATTTTTCACTAAATAATCTATCTTACATATCTCATTATTTTTTATATAGATATTGTAAACAAAATTATTATCCTAAGTATTTTTCCATGAAAGAATTGTTGGTGAATTTATTATGTCACCAAGGACATAAAACTAGATTTTTTGAGTAGGATGCTTCTTCCGGCAACACTTGGTTAACTATAGTAATCTGATTTGGTCATTATATATATTCCCATGGGTCTTTATTCTCAATTAAAAAGGGTTTTTCACTACATATTCTTAAACTAATAGGCTCAGTTAATCCCTAGTCAACAAATTGTGTGGAACCTCTGTCTACAAAGGCGTACTCCCTTATCATTGGGGACCAGTGGGGAGCATGTCCTCTTCTAGAGTTAGTTCACCCACAATATTGAGGCATAATTGAGAGGTATTTTCCATCCATTGTGATCATTATGAGGTTATTAATAATGATTATCTTGGAGTTCGGACCTTTAGATCTATGGGTAGACTAATCCAATTTAGTTGGCTGTCGAGATGGAGATCCCCATTCTCTATTCATACATGTTTCTATTGAGAATATAAAATGTTTGGTAATCTATAAAGTCTTTCTTAATGGGTTAAACTAACATTTTAATTTATATTTCTCCCTCTATAATTTTTTATTTTCACACGGGGTTTGTATATAATAACCCCTTCCTTGGATATGCTCCCATGTGTTTTTTTGAAACAAAAGACAATGGGGTAGTAGATTTGATGGAATTGGTATCAATGGAGAATAGTAGTACTTGGATGTAATTGTAGAATTTGATTTGTGTCTTTATGTATTGTGACCTTGGATATATTTAGTTTTCCCTTTTTCATTTTTTGTTAGTTTTGGACTTCTCTTCAGGATGGGAATGTATTTATCCCATATTTGTATTAAAATTACACTATTCTAATTTTATTTACATTTCTAGAGTTTTATTCATTCATGGATTATAGCCATGATATTACACATGGATCTTTTATCCCTGTAATATTTAATGGATATGGTTGTATTAATTATTACATTTACATTAGGCTGAGGCCACCCAATTTTGTTATATTCCTACCCAACACGTATCTCTAGTCCATGTGCAATTAGAGTGGGCTGGGAGTGCTACACTTGGATTACTAATATCTCAGAAGGGGTCCTAATCATACGAGTTGTGATTGAGTGGTATTAAAGGTGTTTTATCCCCAAGTAAGGGTTTAAAGTCTTATATGTCATCATTTTTCATTGGAAACATAGGTTATTGATGTAAGAGTGTCTCAAGTTAAACACTCTTACTAGAGAACCTAGAATTGGGTAATCAAATAACATATCAATACACAAATTCTCTTTCAACCTGCTAGTTATATTGACATGTCATGACAATGGTTTTAGGGAACCCATAGTATATTTATCATATATGATCAAGTATTTTGAATTTCTATTCCTTCAGGATTCAAGTCCCTATATTTTCCCAACTAACCCTGGTATTCCTTTTTAACTTTTATAACACCACTATGATGAATTCTAGACAGGATATATATACAAAGTCATGATGTTGAAATGTTGAGACATGGGGCATTTATTTAGTGGATAACTCATGATTAGTATTCTCGTTGAGATAAATGATCAATGATTCCATCTTATGTGTATATCATGGTTCCATATCTAGAGTATCATATTGATGATCATATAAGTGTTTGATAGATGGTAGTTACAAATATTCCATGAAATGATACCCAAAGTCTTAGTGTGTTATGTGAATTCGGAAAATAGTGAATGCTTAGGATTCATATAGACAAAGACACCTAAGTAGTTAAACATTAGATCTACGTAGGGGTGCTAGATTTCGATCATGTTTGAACCCTACCTAATTAGATGGTTATGTAGGTGACCAGTATTCCCCATGGGGTAGTAGGGAACTGGTGGGATCTAGCCAATTAGACTGGTAATTAGATTATTCTCTCAGGTATGGGATTTAAGTAGTTGTTACACAATGATTAATACCCTTTCATCATTCACTAATTGTGGATTCATGATCCCCTTGAACTACTGTAGGGGTATATATCAGTTTCTATGTGTATGTCAAGCTTTATCGACCTTTTATAATACTATATCAATACAGTGAAGGATAGAAACATTAGGAAGTGGGTGGCAATAATGGATATAATGGCGTTGAATCATTTATATTGGCTAGTATGTGTTATTTAATTGGATCTCAGTGCGAGAGGCATACACATGCATAGAATCCAACACATTTATATATAGTGAATATTTTGAACAAAGGATCTTATTTCCCTAATTAGAGAATTGACTTTGATTGTCAAAAGCGAGCTCACATGGATCATTAATGTAAAAATTGATATACAAGAGCTGATTGACATTTAATAGATAGAGCTCCCTATTAGGGACAATAACCTGATCCAATATTGTTATGAACTAGATCTGGTCCCTATCCAAAATTCCACCTAACCTGGTCTATGATAAGGCTTAATGGGAATTCTCTATCCCCAAAAGATTTGAAAAGTTCATAGGTATGCAAAATAAAGTATTTGGAATGATTTAACCGAGATTAGAAATATAAAACAATTGACAATAATAAGAAAATGATTCTGAAAAGTCACAGTAATGAAGAAAAAAATTAGAATTGAATTATATATTTTTAAATATTTCCCAAGAGGGAGAAAACAAAAAGGGATTATAAATTCCTACTCAAAAACCACCACATTCCAAGGGGACATTACCCTCATGCCATCTACACAACATCGCACCATTGAAGGAAGATGACAACCAGAACTGCCATCTCCAAAGACCTACCCCTTACCCGTGTCAACCATTACCAAGTATACATACAAAAAAAGGTTTAACTAGAGTTGGATACTAATATCAAATTTATATCACCCAAAGATATTTCATTTGATAATCATTTTAGGAAAACAATTAGGCATGTTTTTATAAACAATAAATTCTAAAACACAATTTTAATGATGAATATTTAAATGAAAACTATTTTCAATAGTGAAACATTGAAGAATGTACACTATTAAAGAAAACCCACTATGTATTTAATTTTCCTACAAAACACATTGTCTACCGATGATATGTACTACAAATCCAATGAGAACTATTTACTAGAATAACCTTAGAAACATTCTAGTTGTGGGGCCCTTGATAAATTGTATCTCGATGTATAAGATAATATTAAAAATATAATTATCATGCATGATCCACTAGTAGGGGAAACCCAAATAGCCTAGTTGTCCTGAAATATTATAAAATTTTAGTTAGTGTTATCATCATCAAACATTCTATGTGAAATTGGGACAAAAACACTATTGAATCACTAGCGTACTAGACCATGTACTCTTACATAGATACTGGGGATTCCCTCTTTATACTCAAACAAGTTCCACATTTTATAAAATTACATTTATGAGTAAATATAACATTTTTAAATAATAAACTCACCCAACAGTACCCAACATGTTTCCACCATTGGTCTAACTCAATAAACCGTTTAATATTTGAATAAAAAATTTGAATAATTAAAACAAGGATTTGCACAAAAACCCCATTTCAAGACCCACATTTATGCTCAAAATCACCGCAATTTCATAAAAAATATAACTAGAATCCCTATAATCATTTAATAAACCATTTTCATATATTATAAAATAACCTTATATGATACCTCATGTGTTACACATTAAAAAAACACAATTTCATGTGAAAATGCATCTTTAAAATAAAATTCTTAACCAATTCTATCAAAAATATTTTTAGAACCACAATTTATATATAAGAAACATGCTGGAAAGGTCCAACAGGAAAATCTAACTCATCACTGAATTCATACATGTGGAATCACGTACCGTTGATGTCAAAACCCCAAAATAACAATGTGAAACATCAACCTCACCACCACCTCACCACAAGGGGATGAAAATGAATCATAATCCACAATATTGAAATATAAAACGCAAAAATTTTCCATTGGTATGAAAGCCTATTTTATGGAAATTTTGAACATTAATATGAATGGAAGAAACCCTTCATAAAATGGTAGAAAAAAGAAAGTAATTCACATACATGGAGAATCGTAAAGATCAACCACAAATAACCTCTTCAATAATGGGTTAAAAATGATATTGAGGGTGCTTGGGAGACATCCATGCTTATAAAGAAAGAATGGGGAAATAAAGGGATGAATTTGGTTTGATTCTAGAAGTAAAAACATCAAATTAAAAATAAATTTGAATTACTAGATCACCTGTTAAGGTTTGTATGCACTGTTTAGTAAACTGTTTAGCCAAAACGTGCACCTAGTTCTATCCCCACAAAAGATGTCAATTTTCATCCAAATTCATGTTGGATCAAGGGTGATCCTAGAGGGAAAATATAGTTGAAGAATATATAAAGAAAAATTCCTAAGAAGAAGTATATGGATTTGATAATTCTCCCCACCATGTAAACAATCCTCCCCAAAGTCAACCAGAAGCATGACCAGAAACCAAGAATGGGTACTCTTTCTCAACCCATGAATTACACTCCCATGTATCATGCACAAATTTCCCATACAGCCAAATTACCTAGACCAATGGAATAAACTATATGTAAATCACCTTCTCTTGGGAATCCACTATTTAAACTGGTAGTTCATGCAATTGTAAATCAGGCTCTATCTCAAACTCTTCACAATTCAACACGTGATATGGATTCAGAGTGTAAATTTTCAATTGGGAGACATGGAATACAACGTGAATAGATGTCAAGTAAGAGAGAAAAGATAACCTATATGCCCACATTCCAGTCCTCTCAGTGACCTCAAATGGTCTAACATGACTCAGAGTTAGCATTCCATGCTTTAACAAATGAAGATGGCCCAAATTAAAGGACACCTTCAAGAATACCCAATCACCCACATATAACACAATATATCAATGCCTCTGGTCAGCAATAGATTTTTCGGGACTCTCAGCTGTTAATAACCACTTCCTAATCAACATGACCTTCTCAGATGTCCCTTTCACAAGGCTCAGTCACAGTAGTGAGGTCTCACCCACCTCAGCCAAAGATAGGGGGTCTGACAAGGCAGAACATAGAGTACAAAAAATGGAGCCATTCGAATATAAGATAGATAACTGTTATTATAAGAAAATGATACAAGTCCCAAAATGAAATCCCATGTTTCTATAAACATACATGAATGACGTAATCTATAATATAATTTTCATGTTACATATAAGCATCTATTTGAGGATTGTTTTTTTGTGATCATCTTAATCAGCAAAGCCCATTCCTTTTGATGACATTCCCCAAACCAAGATGTAAAACATGGGTATCTAAATGACACAACTGATTATGGAACACCATAAATCCTTACAAACTCTTGAATATACATTTATCCCATCACATACACATTAGTTGTATCCCATATCAGAATTAAGAGTGCAGATTTGGATAGTTGATCAATCACTACCCAAATAGTGTTCTTACCCCAAGGTTTAAGAGGTAAACCAACAATGAAATCCATGGATACCTCATCCCAATTCTAGATAATAATGGGTAATAGTTGAAGAGTACTAGAGGGCCTTGGATGCTCTTCTTTCACCAATAGACATGTGTAGCACCTCGCTACGAATTCATCTATGTCTTCTCTCATTCTAAGCCACCAGAAGTGCCGACGAACATCATAATATTTTTGGTATCTTCAAGATGAACGACCCACTATGATTTTTGGCTATCATGCATCTAAACATTCCTCTAAGAAAAAATCACCACCAAACGGCCCTTGAAGCTCACGCTTCCCTCAAGATATTAAGAACAATCATACAACGTCTCTTCGCTATGGAGAAACTATATAGACCACTAACACAACTCCACATAAGGATGCTCCAACTAAATCAACACTAAAATAGAGGGAGTCAAATGCACACTTTCCAAAAAATTATATTCGTCGTGTTCCTTGGTCTCCACAAGATTCTTGTCTAGAAACCCCATCATAGTCCACTCAACACTAGACTCTTTAATAGAATGCATTGGCACTCTCTAGAATAAGAAATCAACTAACACATTACCATTTCCTAGGGTATAGACGATATCAAAGTCAAACCACTGAAAATAATTGATCCCAAAACACTACCTCATATTGAGATCCTTGTGATAGAATATGTATGATAGGATCTAATGATATGAGTGGACCACCTAATTCTATCTAATGAGGTATTGACAACATATCTTTAACGCATGCATCACCATTTCTAACTGCATGTCATCGTTCGGGTAATTCATTGAATATAGTCAGAGTTTGTGATGGAAATACACCACCACATGATTATCTGGTATAAGCACACAATTGAGGCCCATATTTGAAGCATCATAATACACCACACAGATTTTTGTAAATTCTAGAATGATCAACACATGGGTGGTAGTCAACGGCCACTTCAACTATTCAATGGATTTAGGACATTCTAGGCCCCATTCTGACATCCCCCGTTTCTGGGTGACTAAGTTTATGGGAGAACCAAGAAGAGTGAAAATCCCAAACAAACATATATATTAACCTACCAAGTTTAAAAATCTCTAGATATCAATCACATTCTTTGGATAATCCCATGACATGACCGTACTGATCATCTCGAGGTCCACCAGAACCCCTAGTTCCGAGATAAAATGACCTAGAAACTTGACCTCCCTAATCTTGAATGTTCACTTTGACAAAGTTTTAGAAAGGTGATGATATTGTAGTGTGTCCAACAATATATTCAAATGAGTTTCATGCAATTCCTCAAATCCAAATAAATCCATGGTTTCAACCACAAATACCATGATAAAAGAGTCATGATGTTGTTGGAAAAACCTATTCATGAGATCCAGAAAAAAAGCTGGACTGTTGGTCAATCAGAAAGGTATGAACAATTACTCAAAGTGGTCATACATACTTCATAAATCCATTTTCAGGATATCCACCTCTCTCAATATAACATGGTTGTAACCTGAAAACAAGTATATCTTTGAACAACACCTTTCAAACAAAAACTGATCAAACAAGTCATCTATTTAGGTAAAATGATATTTGTTATTGATGGATACTTTATTCAGATTTTGGTAGTCAATGCTCAACCAGCGGGACCCGTCAGTCTTATTAAAAAAATGAACAGGGGAAACCCAAGCAGAAAAACTCAAGAAAATGTATCATTTAGATTCGAAATAGTCTAATTTTATCTTTAATTCCCTAAACTCGGTGGGGTTCATACTATATAAGTGAAGATATATTGTATTTTTTTCTTGTTTCCAAATAAATCGAGAACTCTATGTCCCGCTATGGGGGAAATACTACAAAACCATTTAGAAAACCATCTGGTGACTCATCCACTACTTGTAGAAATCCACCAACAAGAGCATGAACATCGTCCTCTAGAATTAAAGGTGAGAAATGGGAGATATGATTTTCAAATTCTAACAGGGGTGGTTCCGTACGATCCAACCAAGGATCTCATTCCCCATGAAAAAAACTGAGGACTCCCATCATGTTCCACGAAACTCACCCGCCTCCTATAGCAATAAATATGTGCTTAGAAATGCACCATCTAATACATGCCTATGATTACATCAAATGTTTCCATATCCAAGACCAGGAGTTCATATTCCATCTCAAACCGAGACATGGAAAATGCACATGATGGGTACCAATGGTTGTGCTCCTTCTTTTTACCCTATAATGTCACCAACTTCATCGCAAAAGACAAAAAATCTGTTAGAAAATTTTGTAGGATCACAAAATAGGGAGAGATAACAGAAAAAAAAACCACCAGTATCAAATAAGACAGTGATTATAGAAGATTAAATCAAAATGGATCCTAAAACTATCCATGGCCCAACATATGATATCACTGGTCCCTTCTCCACAACGTCAAAATGCCATCTCTCTGCATAAAAATAAATGCTCACATGTTTCTATACCCTGAACTAGATCTTCGCATAAGAAGATCTGGCCCAACCACCAAGACCACAAAACTGATATCCCACTATCCTAGCAGGCTCCAACCATACATAAACTCCCATGGAAGAAATAGATCATGCCCTAGTATGAATTGAACATGTAACCTTGAAAAAGAGCTGCATGTTCCCCAAAGATCCACATTGATAAAAGGCCTCATAGTAGATGTACATACATTTCAAATGTTCCATGGCCTCCCTTATTGGTGGGACACAACAGACCATGCATCAAAATCCATAAATGAAAACTTCTTGGGAGGATGTAATGAACTACAACCTCCATTCGTCCCCTATTCCTCACACTTCCATTACTTGTCCAATGATCTACCAATGACCATAACTGATACATCCCAAGATAATCCATACATTACTTTCTAATCAACCTCGACCATACAAGCACGATCAACCACCTCTTCATAAGCTCTCAACATTAACTGGAAGATTTGAGAGTGAATTTCTGGTCGCATCCCCTTCTCAAACATCCCATATTTCATTGTTTTGTTAGAAACAATGTCAGGCATGTACTAGACAAGATCTGAAAAATGGTTAGCAGATTCCAGCACTGAATGATCTCCCTAAGAATGATCTATGATCCTCAGGGATCTGTCATAGGATAGGACCTCAGGGAAACACTGCTCAATGAAGATGGTCTTTAAATCCATCAAGATCATCTCATCTTTATTCCCAGCCTAAAGTAGTGATTCCCACCACCTACGATGGGAAAATTCAATTAGAAACATGGTACATTTAACACTGACCTCCTCGGGTGTGTCAATAAATTTGAACATGTTATCCATCCCATTAAACAACCATTTCTCTTCCTTAGGTTCTTTTCTATCTCAAAAATTGGGAGGCTTGTTCTTTAGAAAAACATGGGCCTTCTCCTTCCCAGGACAATGTTCCTCTTCTTTAACAAGAGTAGGAGCAAGAGCCACTCCATGTCCCAAATTTTAGACAGCCTAAACCATAGCTTCTACCAACCTCTTATCAATTGGTGAGGGATAACTCTATCTAGATTTCCCCTATGAGTTCAAGGGTGGTCTTCGAGAAAGCATGGTTCAAAAATAAATCAATATCCACAAAAGAAAAAATAACTAAAATTGTTCTGAAAAAATTCATTAACAACATTCAAGTAATAACCAACCAATCTCATTACAACAATAAAATAGACAACTACTTAACCCCAACCAATGTCTATATACAGTATATAGCCCCAGGTACCACTATAAAGATAATTCAAAAAAAATCCAGGAATCCCATGGAGATTCATGGTCTATCACAAGAGGTATTGGGCAAACATTCTAGTCATAATTTGAAATCTATGCCTCGATAGACTTAGCTTTTGCCTAACTGGACTCATCCAAAATAACATGACCTAATGATCCTAACTTATCTTTTATACCATTTTTTCATGAACCATATTTGGTCGCCATCCAAAACGGCACGTGACCTAGTTTGAGATAAGTCCCAAAGGGTGTTCCCAACCCTACAGGCGGACACAAGTACCCAAGTATCATATATAATGGTCAGGGAATGATTTAACTAATTTTAGAAAAATAAAAACACCATCAATAATAAATAAATTGAGTCAGAAAATTCTCACCAAATAAGTCTTAACTAAAATACAGAATTGAATTATATCGGTTTAATCAATGTCCTAGATGGCCACAACCAAAATGAAGCATCAATTCGTACTCAAAAACCACCACACACCAATTGGAAATTTACATCAAGATATCTCAACAACACGACACTATGGAAGGAAGCAATCAACCCAAAATTCCATCTCCAAAGACCTTTCCATTAACTATGTCAAACATTACAAACTCTACTTACACCCAATGGTGTATATTGGTTTCGAGTATAATCCCAATATGATGTATCCCAAAAATATTCCATTTGATAAATATTTTAAGACCAAAATCAAGAATGTTTTGATAAATAATAAATTCTAATAAAATTATAAAAAGATGCAACTCTAAATGAAAAAACGTTTCAAGAAGGAAACATTGACGAATTCACACTATTAAAGAAAACACACATGCTTCTAAATATTACATCAAAAAACACCATATGTCGATCGTATGTACTAAATATCCAATGAAAACTAATCAAAAGAACACCCCTAGGAACTAGATAGTTGTGGGGCCCTAGGTACATGGTATCTCAGTGTATAAGTAACCATAACCAATATACTTCTCATTAATTAGTAGTTAGGGGGGAATACCAAATTGTCCTAGTGGTTCCAAAAAATTATTAAGGTTTAGATATTTTTTTCATCATCAAAACTTTCTAAGTAAAATAAGGATGATACCACTATCAGATCACTATCATACTAGTCTAAGTCCTCCAACCTAGATACATGAGTTTTCCATCATGTGCCCAGACATGTTACAAATGTTATAAAATAACATTTTCACATAAAAATACCATTATTGAATAATAATCTCATCAAATAGTACCCAACATGTTTTTCAACAATATTACCACTCAATAAATCATTTATGATTTTTATAGAACAATTTCATGAAGTAAAAAAATTATTTTCACAAAAAAATCCATTACAAAAACCACTTTCAATTCCAAAACCACTCAAAAACTATTCCAAAATTGAATTGGAATCTATAACAACATTCAATAAACCATTTTCAAATATTATAAAATTCCTAGAAATGATACCACATGAGATACACATGAAATAAAAATTAATCTAAATATGTATCCATAAAATAGAACTCTTAAACAATTGTACCATGAATAATTATGGAACCATACACAATAGGTAAGAAACATTTTAGGACAGTCATTAAATAAATGATAAGTAATCAAATAATGCTTAAACATATAATTACCAACCATAAATGTCAATAACACAAAATCATTGTGTGAAACATCTACCACACCACTGCGGCACCATAGGGGGATCAAAACAAACAATAATATTCAGTATTGGAAATAGAAACGAAAACATATACCCGATGTATGAAACCCTAGTGTTTGAACATTTGGAACCTCAAGAAGGATGGATGAAACCCTAATAAAAATGGATGGAATAATAGAGGACTTCGCAAACATTGAAAAATCCTAATGTTCCCCCAATAAAAACCACTTCTAAAATGGGTTCCTAATGTGTTTATGGGATCTTGGGAGCCTTAAAGGGATGCAAGAAATGAATGGGGGTAGAAAGGGGCACTCTAGGGTTATTACTAGATGAGAAAACATGGAATAACAAACAAAATTTATGTCCTAGACACCTATGAATGATTTTTCTACACAATTTGGAAAACCATGCATCCAAATTGTATGCTAGGTTTTTTCAACACAAAAAATGTCAATTTTATTCCAAATTAAATGGGGATCATGGGAGGTTCCATGAGGAGATATAGGCCATGACTATAATTGAATAAATACATTAAAATAAGAACTTGTATGTGACAACGATTACCTAGGAATGGTCAGTACGACCCCCATTGAGATGGTGCTGATAGAATTATAATTGGAGCTCTACCAATATGATATGAATTTTGAGGACAATGTTATGATCTACTCTTACCACCACCACCAGGGTGGACCAAATTCTACTCATAAAGTATGTGTCTAAGAGAATTTTTATTGTAGTATACGGAGGGATTGTAACACCCGAGACTTTTATGTTATATAAATCATAAAAGGAATATTTTTCTACACAACACTTGCTTGGCTTGCTTTACACGAAATCGCGACCTTCCTCGATAGCTTGCGTCGTACGCAATACCGAGTTTCACTAAACAACGATATGCTATTAAAATATTATTAAAACTAGCCATTATGAATAGTAATAACCACTTTTTGAAATTTTATAAATTTTATTTTTCAAAATGGACTTCATTCTTGGATTCGGAATACCGAAATTAGCCTAGGGTGAAATTTTGGTATTTTTCTGAAAACTATCAATTTTTGATGAATAGTGAAACCACTAAGTGGTAGGTTAAAAACTGAATTTTGCATAAAACATAATTTTACCGCTTCTGTGAATGGAATTTCGAAAATCCGACAGACATGGTTGATATCAGTATGTAAAATGTGGTTCAATGAGATAAAAATAATTTTTTGGTGAATAGTAACTTTTTACTTTTTTTTACCGCAGTTAATAGTAAATAGGGTAACTAAGGGTAAATATGATATTACTATTACACTAAAACATGTCCTAATTCTATTGGATAAGTGTAATTCGACCAAAAACAACCTTATGAATATAATATGACCATTTAGGTCCACTTGGATTAGATTATGACATTTAATATTATTTTATTTAATGAATAGTTAAAATAATTAAAATCAAAGTTTAATAACTAAAACATTTTTAATATGGGTTTATACATAAGATAAATTCGATTATAAATATTCATTAGAAAGATAAAAAGAGTTAATACATAATGTTATTTTATTTATAATTTTTAGACTTTAAATAAATTAATTTATTTATGACACAACGATGATGCAGTAATTACCCTTTTAAGGAAATGTTAACATAATTGATGTTATAAATGCCCAAATAAATGTAATTTGAGACTTTTTATGAATTAAAATGATTTTCTAGGTTACTATGATATATTAGTGTCGATATAATCAACTTGTTTCGAACATATAATTCGGTTATGACTTTCACAAAAATCATATATCAAATAGTGACAAAATTTACAGAAAATAGTTTTTAAATAAAATATTATATTATTAATTGTTATTTTATTTTTAAAAATATAAGGTTCGGCCAAATGACTTAGATAAGGATATATATATTAATATTAAATAACTTGGGGTTCGTTTGGCATGTTATAGTAAGTGTATTAACCATATTGTGTAAGAAAACAAAAAGACACGGTAAAAGTTAAATTATTTAACTTAGAGTTAAATCTAATTCATAAGGTTAAAATAATAACTTAAACTTGTCTAAATCCTATTGGTTGATAGGATTTTGACCCATCCCCACTTTACCTTCTAAATAAGACCCTTTGGAACAATTATAAACCGATTTTGACTTTAATATAAAATAATATTTTGTGATATTCCTTAGGTGCCCCTCTCCTCCCTTATAAAAGGGCACCTCCTCCCCCTCCTCCTCACACCAATTTGAGCACTCAAGCTCGGCCAAACCCTGCCAAAATCCCTTCTCCACTTCCCTAGAATAATCCTAGAGTTCCTGGTCTTCTTCAAAGACCAATATTAGTTCCTTAAGTGGAGGATTCAAAGAGGCGTTTCAAAGAAGAGGTAATATCCCATACTGATCTTTTCAATTTATTTCTTCTTCAACATCTTCTTCTTTAGTTGTTTCATGATAAAGTAATAACATCAGTATTACTTACATACTGATATGTTATTATAAATATGAATCAACCCTAATTCACCATCTATCCATCCTACGGAAAAATGAAATCACCGCGCGTGCGTACGTACGGAATACCGTCTCCACGCCGTCGTGTAATCTATTTTCCACCATCACCATACAAGGATGGGTATAATGGTGTAATGAGTAACTATATATGATTATTATTGATACTGAAATAGTATAAATACACTTAAATAAAATTCCACGATCATGGGAACAATATCATCGCTCGTGCGTACGTACGGAATACCGTCTCCACGATGTGATGCGACTTGTTCTACATGATCATCATCACATAGTAATTATATAAATGAATTGAATGAATAAATATAATATATGTTACACTAATACCATTCTGGATATAAGGTATCTATAACCTTAAAATAAGAATAAGAATTTATTCGGAAAAACACGCATAAGAACAAAAGGCAATAAAGACCCGAGTAACAAGTAACAATGAAATATTACTAATAAGAAGCTAAGAATATGACCATATATGATATAATATCAATATGTATGATTCTGGAATAAGTCAATAACATTATTTAAACCATTATACAGGAGCTTCGGACACATACAAAGCAAATCGGACCTAAGGTAAGGGAAATATCACAATCTCATTTTTATCCAAGTTTGTTTATACTTTGGTATTTACTAGGGTGTATTTTATCATCCAAATCAATGTTTACTCAATATGTAATATTATTTCCATCCACCTACAATTGTTTAAATCCAATTTTACCCTTCGGTGAGTTTTTAGTAAAGGATATGAAAGAAATCTTTTGCCGTTTTTCGTACGAGGTACTTTTTGACTTTTCCGACAAAAGTACGAAGAATGTTTTTTTAACATATATGGCAAGAATGGATTTTTAAAACATTATTTCCAAGAATCTTCCTTTATAAGTTTTCAAGTTTATTTTTAATCAAATTCTTTTAGTTTATAATTGTATAAGGAAAAGTGTTTTTGAAGTATAAATGATATTTTCCTCAAGAATGGAGTTCAAATGTTTTATCAAAATTATTTTCCATCTAAGATAATATAGGGTTCTGTTTTTATCCCTATTATTACATTGATTTTATTATGTTGTGAGGGAATTATTTTTATGAAGTCATTTACCTTATATGATTTGTTTTATGATGTCATTTTGTTTCAAGAATCCCATTTTTGTTACATGTGTTATGTGATGATGTATGATTTATGATTATGTGGCACACATAAGAAGGATTCATTATAAGATGGGTGGGACCTATATCTCCCTCCAATGCATTGGGTAAAGATTTATATCTCATGAGATAGACATGGCTGGAACGGAAGGTTATTTCAGTTCAGTGATACAGGACTGAAACAAGGAGTGAACTCGGTTCAGAAATGGACTTTTTCCGCTAAGATAGTCTTGGCAATGAGTCATGACTAACAAGAAATGATTTTCCATGATTATGTGTGCATGCCACAATGTTTCAAGTTTTATGTTATGATTATGGGGATCTCATTTTCACTTCTATGATTTATTCCATGTTAAGATATTATGATCTCTTTTGCAGGTTATGATTTTCAAAAAGATATGATATGATTTTTATTTCCATTATTTGCCCTTGCTGAGCATTTGAGCTCAGCCTTGTTTGTATGTTTTCTTTTCCCCAGGTCAGAAATAAGGTTATTAAGTAGGATATGCCAAAAAGGGACCCTAGATATGATGAAATAAGTGGGAGGCAAAGTTGATGTTTTATGAACCAGTTGTTTATGTTTCCCAGTTTCTAAAGACACTATACCTATACGATCCTTTGTGGTTTTGTCATATGTTGTAATAAGTGTGCTTCAATTTTGAAGTATTAACAATGTATGTAAAGTATGGGTCGTTATAGTTGGTATTAGAGGAAAGGTATAGTCAACCTTTGGAAACTAGGATGTGAAAGCCTTAGTAAGTACCCAAAGGATAAGTATAAGCATAGAACACAATCTTAGTGTTTTAGAAATGGCCATGAATAACCTAGGATAATACATTAAGTGTGAAAATTTTATTCTTGAATTATGTTGTTTTCCTATTATAATTAGTGTTGCTCATACTATTCTTCTTGGTTTTAGTCAATGGCTGGAACCCGAAGGAACCGTGTTAATGCGGAATGTGACGGGCAATGCAATGATTGTCCCCCTGAGCAACCAAACGTTATGGGAGCTGGAATGAAAAATCTTGTAGCCATGCTCACACAACTTTCTCAAGCTATGAATCATGCAGGACTTCCAAACGAGCAAAGGAAGGAGCAACATTCTGTTGAATCCTTCATGAGACAGCGTCCACCTTCTTTCAGCGGGTCTACTGATCCATTAGTTGCTGAACAATGGATTAGTACTACTGAAAAGATATTTTCAGTTCTTCAATGTTCTGAACATGATAAAGTCATCCTAGCAGTGTATCGTTTGGAAGGAGATGCTAATCAATGGTGGAATCTTATTAAGAATATGAGGCAAAGGGATGAAATTGAGTCCCTGGAATGGGACGAGTTCAAGAACATATTTTTCAATAAGTACTTCCCTCGTATTCTCTGAACAAAGATGGAGAAAGAGTTTCTTGAACTGAAGAAAAGGGATGATGAATATGTTGGTACCTATGAAGCGAATTTTACAAGACACTCAAGTTACGCTTCTGGTATTATTATCCAACCTGAGAGTAAGATCGATCAATTCTTTAGTGGCTTAAAACCAAGTCTTCGAAGGGCGTTAGCCATAAGGGACTTCAATAGCTACGAGGAAATCGTTCGATGTGCTCTCAAAGTCGAGATAGAGATGGAGTAACCCATCAGTCATATGTGTTTGATAAGAAGAGGAAAATGGAATTCAAAGGAAAATCTAAAGAGCACACTGAAAAGAAGATGAGCTTTCCCTTATGCTCAAAGTGTGGAAAGAAACAAGGAGGGAGTTGTCTTAAAGGGACAAGTAAATGTTTCAAATGTGGAAAGGAAGGTCATCGGTCATTTGAATGCCGCGATAATGGGATGAAGATGTCTAATGATGCAAATAAAGGAAGGGATACACAGAATGAACCTACTACACTTCAATGTTTCAAGTGCAAGGAGATGGGGAATTATTCCAATCAATGCCCAAATCCAAGGGTTGATGATGATGGTCGACGTCAACAAACTCTTAAGGCTAAAAACAACGGAAAGTCACATGCAATTTCTATCAGCGATGTGGAGTACGATAACGAAGTGGTGAAAGGTACACTTACCATCCACTCTAAAGTAGCAAATGTTTTATTTGATTCTGGATCCACCCACTCTTTTATTTCTGAAGAATTTTCTAAGTGTATCACCGTATTACCTCAACAATTAGATGTTGAGTTAGCTGTGACAACACCTAATGGCACATCAATCGCATCAAAAGTTTATAATTATTCTCCGATCGAAGTTTGTGGGAAAGTGCTTCCTGCAAATCTGGTGATCCTTCCTATAGTGGAATTCGATGTGATTCTTGGCATGGATTGGCTTTCTTTATATGGAGCTCATATCAATTTCCAAATAAGGGAAGTCACATTTCATATTCCAGATCAATCTATGATCATCTATTAATGCAAGGATGAACATAACCTTCCAGTGGAAATTTCTTCCATTTTTTGGGTATTGATTCCACTAAATGAAGGTTATTTTTCTCAAATGGTTGGTGAGAAACTCACGATTATGAATATTCCCATCGTACAGAAGTTTGATGATGTCTTTCCGGAGGAATTACCAGGTCTTCCACCAAATCGTGAAGTTGAGTTTTCAATAGAACTCGTACCGGGTGCTTTGCCTATTTCAAAGACACCTTATAGAATGGCCCCAATTGAGTTGCAGGAATTGAAGAAGCAACTCCAAGTGAATCTTGATAAGGGATTCATACACACTAGTGCGTCACCTTGGGGAGCGCATGTTCTATTTGTTAAAAAGAAAGATGGATCAATGAGACTCTGCATTGATTATCGAGAACCTAACAAGATCACTATCAAGAAAAAATATCCTCTCCCACGCATTGATGACTTATTTGACCAACTACGAAGAGCTCAATACTTTTCCAAGATTGATCTTCGTTCAGGGTATCATCAATTAAGGGTCAAAAGTGGGGATATACCAATGACGGCTTTCCGTACAAGGTATGGACACTATGAATTTATAGTGATGCCATTTGGTCTTACTAATGCCCCTGCTATCTTCATGGATCTGATGAATAGAGTCTTTAGAGACTATCTTGATCAATTTGTGGTAGTCTTTATAGACGATATTCTTGTCTATTCAAAGAGCAAGGAAGAACATGAAGATCACTTGAGAATTATATTTAAGACCCTGAGAAAGGAGAAGCTTTATGCCAAATTTACCAAGTGTGAATTTTGGCATCAAAAAGTTGCATTTTTGGGTCAGATAATCTCAAAAGAGGGGATATTTTTGGATCCAGCAAAAACAGAGGTTATCGAAAGATGGTCGAGACCAACAACAGTAACTGAGATCCGAAGTTTTCTTGGTTTGGCTGGATATTATCGACATTTTGTAAAAGATTTTTCACGATTATCTAATCCACTCACCAAGTTGACTCGGAAAGGAGTTAAGTTTGTTTGGACAAATGAATGTGAAGAGAATTTCAAGGAGTTGAAAAGAAGGTTATCCAGTGCACCTGTGCTCACATTTCCTTGTAGTGGAGAAAGTTTTGTGATCTACAGTGATTCATCCAAGAAGGGATTGGGGTGTGTTCTTATGCAAAATGATATGGTGATAGCTTATGCCTCACGACAGTTGAAAATCCATGAGCAAAATTACCCAACTCCTGATTTGGAGTTAGCTGCAGTAATCTTTGCATTAATGATTTGGAGGCATTACCTTTATGGTGAAAGGTGTGATATTTATACTGATCATAAAAGTTTTAAGTATATTTTCACACAGAAGGAGCTGAATATGTGTCAAAGAAGATGGCTGGAGCTGATTAAGGATTATGACTGCTCAATCCATTACCACCCTGGGAAAGCAAACAAGGTGGCAGATGCATTAAGTCGACAAGACCATGCTAGTTTATCCATGATGACGATCACAAAAGATCCAATATTTATGGATTTACAATGGATGGATCTTCGAATTATAATGGATGGGGAAAAATCTTATCTTTCTCAAATGAATGTTCAACCATCTATACATGTGAAGATTAAAGAGGCACAGAAAGAAGATGTCGAGTTACAAAAGAAGGTGAGAAATGTTCCTGAATTCAACCATTATTGTGATGGGATAATAATGTTCAGGAAATGGGTTTGTGTTCCTCCCATCCCCGAATTAAAGAAGGAGCTGTTGGATGAGGCTCATAGTTCTTCATTCTCTATTCATCCTGGAAGCACGAAGATGTATAGTGACCTGAAAGAGTACTTCTGGTGGGATGGCATGAAAAGAGATGTTGCTGAATATATCTCTCGATGGTTGGTTTGTCAACAAGTTAAAGCTGAGAGACAGAAGTCTAAGGGGATATTACAACAATTACCCATACCTGAATGGAAATGGGAAAACATCACTATGGACTTTGTCACAGGACATCCTAAAACATCCAAAGGCAATAATGCTATCTGGGTCATAGTTGATTGTCTTACAAAGTCTGCACACTTCATTGCTATTAGAGAGGATTTCTCTCTAGATCAGCTTTCCAGGATATATGTAAAGGAAGTGGAAAGATTGCATGGAGTACCACTTTCTATTATATCTGATCGGGATCCGAGATTTACCTCGATGTTCGGGCGAATTCTTCAGAATACTCTGGATACAGAGTTGAGTTTCAGCACTACTTATCATCCTCAGACAGACGGTCAGTCTGGGAGAACAATTCAAACCCTAGAAGATATGTTGAGAGCTTGCTCTATGGATTTCAAAGGAGGTTGGGATTAATACCTACCTTTGGTGGAATTTTCTTATAATAATAGCTTTCAATCTAGTATTCAGATGGCTCTTTATGAAGATCTCTATGGAAATAAATGCAGGAATCCAACTTGCTGGGATGAAGTTGGGGAAAGAAAGATATTAGGACCTGATCTCATTGATGAAATGGCAGAAAAGGTCAGATCTATTCAACAACACATAAGAGTAGCTCAGAGTCGATAGAAAAGTTATGCCGACAACCGAAGAAAAGACCTAGAGTTTGAAGTGGGTGATAAAGTGTTCTTACGAATATCTCCCTGGAAGAGGGTTATGAGATTTGGAAAGAAGGGGAAGTTGAGCCCTAGATATATCGGTCCTTTCGAAATACTGGATCGTGTTAGAAAGGTAGCTTACTGATTGGAGCTTCCACCGAATCTCTCTTAAGTTCACGATGTGTTCCATGTATCTCTCCTAAGAAAGTACATACGTGATCCTTCATATGTACTCAGCTCAGAAGTTGTACCGCTGGAGCAAGATCTTTCTTATGAAGAACAACCGATAGAGATTCTGGATCGTAGCGAAAAAGTCCTACGAAACAAGACCACTCGATTGGTGAAAGTTTTATGGAGGAACCACCAATTAGAAGAAGCTACATGGGAGCTTGAGGATATGATAAGGGAGAGGTATCCTCATCTGTTTGTTAAAAAGTGACGAATTTCGAGGGCGAAATTCATTTTAAGGGGGGTAGAATGTAACACCCGAGACTTTTATGTTATATAAATCATCAAAGGAATCGTTTTCTACACAACACTTGCTTGATTTGCTTTACACGAAATCGCAACCTTCCTCTATAGCTTGCGTCGTACGTAATACCGAGTTTCACTAAACAACGATATGCTATTAAAATATTATTAAAACTAGCTGTTATGAATAGTAATAACCACTTTTTGAAATTTTATAAATTTTATTTTTCAAAATGTACTTCATTCATGGATTCGGAATACCGAAATTAGCCTAGGGTGAAATTTTGGTATTTTTATGAAAACATTCAATTTTTGATGAATAGTGAAACCACTAAGTGGTAGGTTAAAAACTGAATTTTGCATAAAACTTAATTTTACCGCTTCTGTGAATGGAATTTCGAAAATCCGACAGACACGGTTGATATTATTAAGTAAAATGTGGTTCAATGAGATAAAAATAATTTTTTGGTGAATAGTAACTTTTTACTTTTTTTGCCGCGGTTAATAGTAAATAGGGTAACTAAGGGTAAATATGATATTACTATTACCCTAAAACATGTCCTAATTCTATTGGATAAGTGTAATTCGAACAAAAAACAACCTTATGAATATAATATGACCATTTAGGTCCACTTGGATTTGATTATGACATTTAATATTATTTTATTTAATGAATAGTTAAAATAGTTAAAATCAATGTTTAATAACTAAAACATTTTTAATATGGGTTTATACATAAGATAAATTCGATTATAAATATTCATTAGAAAGCTAAAAAGATTTCCTACATAATGATATTTTATTTATAATTTTTAAACTTTAAATAAATTAATTTATTTATGACACAACGATGATGCAGTAATTACCCTTTTAAGGAAATGTTAACATAATTGATGTTATAAATGCACAAATAAATGTAATTTGAGACTTTTTATGAATTACAATAATTTTCTAGGTTACTATGATATATTAGTGTTGATATAATCAACTTGGTTTGAACATATAATTCTGTTATGACTTTCAAAAAAATCATATATCAAATAGTGACAAAATTGACACAAAATAGTTTTTAAATCAAATATTATATTATTAATTGTTATTTTATTCCTAAAAATCTAAGGTTCGGCCAAATAACTTTGATAAGGATATATATATTAATAATAAACAACTTGGGGTTCGTTTGGCATGTTATAGTAAGTGTATTAACCATATAGTGTAAGAAAACAAAAAGACACGGTAAAAGTTAAATTATTTAACTTAGAGTTAAATCTAATTGATAAGATTAAAATAATAACCTAAACTTGTCTAAATCCTATTGGTTGATAGTATTTCGACCCATACCCACTTTACCATAGAAATAAGACCCTTTGGAACCATTATAAACCGATTTTGACTTTAATATAAAATAATATTTTGAGATATTCCTAAGGTGCCCCTCTCCTCCCTTATAAAAGGGCACCTCCTCCCCCTCCTCCTCACACCAATTTGAGCACTCAAGCTCCGCCAAACACTGCCAAAATCCCTTCTCCACTTCCCTAGAATAATCCTAGAGGTCCTGGTCTTCTTCAAAGACCAATATTATTTCCCTGAGTGGAGGATTCAAAGAGGCGTTTCAAAGAAGAGGTAATATCCATTACCGATCTTTTCAATTTCTTTCTTCTTCAACTTCTTCTTCTTTAGTTGTTTCATGATAAAGTAATAACATCAGTATTACTTACATACTGATATGTTATTATAAATATGAAACAACCCTAATTCACCTTCTATCCATCCTATGGAAAAATGAAATCACCGCGCGTGCGTACGTACGGAATACCGTCTCCACGCCGTGGTGTAATCTATTTTCCACCATCACCTTACAAGGATGGGTATAATGGTGTAATGAGTAACTATATATGATTATTATTGATACTGAAGTAGTATAAATACACTTAAATACAATTCCACGATCATGGGAACAATATCATCGCTCGTGCGTACGTACGGAATACCGTCTCCACGATGTGATGCGACTTGTTCTACACGATCATCATTACATAGTAATTATATAAATGAATTGAATGAATAAATATAATATATGTTACACTAATACCATTCTGTATATAAATTATCTATAACCTTAAAATAAGAATAAGAATTTATTTGGCAAAACACGCATAAGAACAAAAGGCAATAAAGACCCGAGTAACAAATAACAATGAAATATTACTAATAAGAAGCTAAGAATATGACCATATATGATATCATATCAATATGTATGATTTTGGAATAAGTCAATAACATTATTTAAACCATTATACAGGATCTTCGGACACGTACAAAGCAAATCGGACCTATGGTAAGGGAAATATCACAATCTCATTTTTATCCGAGATTGTTTATACTTTGGTATTTACTGGGGTGTATTTTATCATCCACATCCATGTTTACTCAATATGTAATATTATTTCCATCCACCTACAATTTTTTAAATCCAATTTTACCCTTTGGTGAGTTTTTAGTAAAGGATATAAAAGAATCTTTTGCTGTTTTTCGTACGAGGTACATTTTGACTTTTCTGACAAAAGTACGAAGAATGTTTTTTTAACTTATACGGCAAGAATGGATTTTTAAAACATTATTTCCAAGAATCATCCTTTATAAGTTTTCAAGTTTATTTTTAATCAACTTCTTTTAGTTTATAATTGTATAAAGAAAAGTGTTTTTTAAGTAGAAAGGATATTTTCTTCAAGAATGGAGTTCAAATGTTTTATCAAAATTATTTTCCATCTAAGATAATATAGGGTTCTGTTTTTATCCCTATTATTACATTGATTTGATTATGTTGTGAGGGAATTATATTTATGAAGTCATTTACCTTATATGATTTGTTTTATGATGTCATGATGTTTCAAGAATCCAATTTTTGTTACATGTGTTATGCGATGATGTATGATTTATGATTATGTGGCACACATAAGAAAGGATTCATTATAAGATGGGTGGGACCTATATCTCCCTCCAATTCATTGGGTAAAGATTTATATCTCATGAGATAGACATGGCTGGAATGGAAGGTTATTTTGGTTCAGTGATACAGGACTGAAACGAGGAGTGAACTCGGTTCAGAAATGGACATTGTCCGCTAAGATAGTCTTGGCAATGAGTCATGACTAACAAGAAATGATTTTCCATGATTATGTGTGCATGCCACAAAGTTTCAAGTTTTATGTTATGATTATGGGGATCTCATTTTCACTTCTATGATTTATTCCATGTTTAGATATTATGATCTCTTTTACAGGTTATGATTTTCAAAAAGATATGATATGATTTTTATTTCCTTTATTTTCCCTTGCTAAGCATTTGAGCTCACCCTTGTTTGTATGTTTTCTATTCCCCAGGTCAGGAAGAAGGTTATTAAGTAGGATACTCCAAAAAGGGACCCTAGATATGATGAAATAAGTGGGAGGCAAAGTTGATGCTTTATGAACCAGTTGTTTATGTTTCCCAGTTTCTAAAGACACTATACCTATTCGATCCTTTGTGGTTTTGTCATATGTTGTAATAAGTGTGCTTCAATTTTGAAGTATTAACAATGTATGTAAAGTATGGCTCGTTATAGGGATGTTCCTTATCTACTCATGAAATGATTCATGGATTAATTTATATATTTTCTAATCTAGAAACCATACTTGTAGACATAAATTCATGTGATTCGTTTATCTACATGACCCCTGTATGATATATAATGATTCTCACTAATTCATTTCCCTATCATCTATGAATATAGGTTTCTATATAGATAAAATCATTTTTATATGACATCATCAAGAAAAGTTTGATGAATATTAGTGGATAAATTTTACCACAGGGAATTATGATCACTTCGATGAAACATTATGCTGTTATCATTGATATCAACAAGTTAGCTATAGCACTTTCCTATATAGAGTTTTAATAGAAGAGATATAGATGCAATCATATAGAGGATACACGAGTCTTTTTCATGGATGGGATTGTCCTTATGGCACAACACGTAGGGGCTGTGATTAGGAAGATGTAACCTATAACCCTTCTGAGGGAAATTGTATCCTTTAGTGAAGTAGCATATTCGTACTTATGGATTACTGATGTTGTACATTATTATATGGTTATAGTTCCAAATAATTATCTGGGAATAACATCTGAAGTAAAATATTCAATTCTGTATTAATTATTTTCTTAAAGTGGATAATGATTTCTTGTACAACATATTAGAAGGCCCTACTGTGATACAAGAGATATTCATGTAGTTATAGGACCGTTGAGATAATTCTTTTATTATACTCAATTTTACCCCTTGATGTCCTCGGGGATGTTTCTAAAAACTTTGTATGAGATCATAGGGATCTTCATTTATTACCACACCTAATCCAATAGAAAATTATTATCAATTACCCATTACTATGTATTGAAGAAATTTTTAAATAGATAAAATATATGATTTTTCTTCAACGTTTGATCCCATGAATAGCTACCATTAGTTTTGGTATTGTGAGGATGATATTAAGACTTTGGTATTATAATATTCTTATTTTAATTAAGAGTTCAAGGTGAGTACTTTTGGTTCAACTACAACCATTACTAGGTTCATGGATCATTTTGACTGGATCATCCAATAATATTTGGTCTAGTTAGTAGTTTTATCAATTAATTGTTTTCATATTTACATTGTGTTGGAGGAGGTTAATAAGAAATATTTGAGGATGTCATAGAATTACTTCACGAGAACCAACTATTTGGTAATCTACTAGATTGGTGTGTAACATTATAATAAGCACTCTTCTTGGGCTTGTTATCTAAGTGAATAGTGTAGATATAGAGCTCTTGATGATTTATGTAGTGTTTTCATGGGAACAAATCATCAGTGTTTCATATGTGTAGAGCTTCCATAATTTTGAAAGATACATATATTTGTTTATGGACAACCATTATAGGATAACATTCACATGGAAAACCATTCCATAGAAGGGGATGCCATTTTACTTGACTGATCAGTGTTAGGGGGCCTTCTAGGATCTAAGGATTAGGTTTACCAGTTGAACTATGTGGAAACTACTGAAAATTGGTTTCAATTATATTATTTTTTTCTATGCATTTTAGGATAGTCTTTTATGATTGATGATGTAGTGGTATCAACTTATCACATTTGGGTTAATTTAGTTGAGACCTCATGTGTATTATTATGTATCCATATACATAGAGTTGGTAGCGGTAGTCTTCTCTACAAATATGTGGAACATTATCCTCTAGGTGTTCTTCTTTTTATTAACTTGGAAAATCATAGTCATTAATATATCTTTATATAGAGATATCTCATCCTAAAAGAAATGTATGGTGTGGAGTTCTAGTATTATTATGCCTTCATGATAGTATATACTCTAGGTAAGGGAACCATAGTGGATGATACCCATAATAGGAAATAATATTCTCTCATGGTAGAGGAAGTGTTAGATTATTTGGGAAAATTATAGAAAATCATAGTGGAGTGGATCAGTGAATCATAACAACATTCCATTTTGTTGGCCCTCAACATCTTCAATATATGAGATAGGCTTATTTGGTATATTTTAACATTGAGGTTTGATTTGTCCATATAAGCACAAGAGATAAACAATATGTATTACATGAAGGTGGGGGACATACCATCCTTTTCTAGGTAATGGTGGAGGTTCTAGTCACATTACATTTGGATTGGTTTATTTAGTTTTGTACCACCTCCTTAGATGTCGATCATGTTATGGAAATTATGTAAAAGGAATATTAACGGATGTTTTGTGGGGTTGGATTTATACGGAACATTTTTGAGTTTCATTCATGGTGTATTATATGTTTTTTGGTAAATGATTAACATCATGTTCCAAAATGATTGACTCAACCTATTGATGTTATATAATTGAATTAGGAAGGAAAATAAATGTATATTGTGATCAGACTTCAGTAGATAGTTAGGGGTCATGATTATTTCTAGGTGATTATCGATCGACATACCATGTTGGAACACATTCATAACATTAGGTATGATATTTTAATTTAGAGTTTAGGGTGGTTGGATTTCCAAGTAAACATCATGGGAAAGGTTTTTTTAGAAATGTAGCTTTTACCCAAGGAATGAAAAAATATTGGTCAGTTTTGGGTGCTCAATTAAATTTCAATTTTAGTCTAGGAATTATGTAAATTAAATGATTTATATATTAAATTTATTTAATTATTGAAAAACTAATTACCTCTATATTTATGTGTAATTTAAAAAATACTCAGGGTTTCTCACATAAACCTATGAGATTATAGTGGAGGTGGGATATTTATTTTCATTGGTGACCATGAAAATATGGATCGATGGAAATGATCAAAGAGATTGAAGATATGGAAAATGAATGAAGTAAGATGTTCAGCTTATTTATAATAAAACTTTTTATTGGCCAATTATAGATCAAATATTGAGGTAGGGAGTGTTATATTGTGGAATTATACCCTTTTATATTTTAACAATCAAAGATATCTTATATTCTTTTATTATTTTTTAATTTGGTTCTTGACAAGATCCCCTATTAAATATTATTCTTGATAGAATTTTGATTGTACCCTCTACAACCTTGTTTTCTCCATTGGTATCCATAGTTCAAGGAAGAAGGACATCAATACATCATCCCACGTTGATTATACCTTGTTTTGTTCATTTTACACCACCATTCTAGGTATTCTTTGTCAATGGACCTTGGGTTTTGAAATTGGACATTTTTGATCAAGATTCAAACACGTTCTAACACCAAGATTCATGATAATTGTGGGATCAATGAATAGATCAATTATTTTTAGATAGATCAAGATGGATTTTGAGACTTTTGTTATGGATTCATGGATTGTGACCACTTAATAAAAAAATTTTGAATTGGATACCACCATATTATATTAGTGTTCGATTTTGAACCACTAATGGTCAAAAATCTACAATCAGAGGTTCCCCCTTCATTTTGGGTAGATTATGGTCGGTAAAATGATGTGGATTGTGGTGGTAATTGTTGATATAGAATCCTATTGAATGAAGGATTTACTCTATATGAACAAATATGACTACATGAAATGTATTATAGAGGAACACCTATTGTGTTGTCTGTGTTTCCATGGAGGCTAGGGGTTTTCAGATTTAAATATCAAATAACATGTGGTCGAACCCAAATGTGGTGAGACATAACCTGGGTGGAATTACGTGCGTTGAAGTCACATACCTTGGGACTACTGTGGATAGGCAGATTTTGTTCCCCTAAAGGATAGGTCATGTATAATAACTTGGCCTGTCAATTTGTATACTAGGTGTACCCACTCTGGACCACATGGGGATATTCACGTCATGTGACCAAATGTTCCCAACATTTTCTGTAACATGGATATACAATCCATGACATGGTAAGGAAACTACTAGGTGTCTTGGTGGAGTCACATTCCTGGTGTACCCATTTAAAAAATCAGTTACTATTCCCAAAAAACCACTACCCTTCATATATCATTATTTTAGATTTGTATATGGATCATTGAGTAACTTATCCATGATTATTTTATTCACATGACTATTTGGTTGTCTTTATTATGGAATCATATATATGTCATGTGGGGATAAAATCAGGATCCTTCATCCTATTATACATGGATAATGGAGTGGATTTTTTTGATCATCAAAGATATTTCAAAGGAAACGCAATCGCCAATCGTATAAAGGGGAGGGTCGACCATATTCTTATAAATGTTGAGTTAGTACTCCCACAAACTATAGTTGTCGTAGGCCCTCTATATATGATGTGGTACTCCCCCAACATTGAGCTCTACTGGGGATAATTTCCTATACAATGTCACTTTTTTACGTGGACACCAATGTAACATGAATTTGAGCCTTAAAATAAATCAAATTCATTTAATACTATAATTTAAATGTTAAGAGGGTCCATCCTCCCATATACCCACCCAACTCAAGGTCTAAAAAAATTCATACCATGTGTAATACCCTTCCACTCACATATATTATTGGGAATAGAAGGTGGTTCTACTCGACTAAAGTAACATCCCAAATTATTTAAAGGATGGAAATAAATTCATATGGATTAAGATATTGTTTGGGGTAGATTTTCCATGAAGGGCACACAAAATGACGAATATAATGAATTCCCTAAAAAACATAAAAGATGAATTAATAAATAATAAAAACCTGATGAAATACTACTACCATAATAATATATTTGTAATAGTTAAAAAAATACAATATACGGTAATGACTCCACATCTAATGATATTGTCACCAAAGAAGAAAAATACCAAACAACGATATAGAAACTCCCCAGATCCATCTTTAGCATCCAAACCATGATTTCAAGGAAAATAAATCTATAAATAAAATACATGACCCTTCCATATGACTCAGTGGTCTACATATAAAAGTATAGAGAAGTTCCCATGAAGGTGGTGAGTATATCACTTAGTAGGATTTCCCCAATGATATCACATCATAAAAAACTATGATAAAAACAATTCAAAAAACTTTATAAGAACATAAAAATAACATAAAACTAGTTTAAATGAAATCTCTAAACTAGTTCTATAGAAAAAAAAATAAAAAATTCATTAAAAACAAATCTCATAATTTGGTTAAATTATCCCACTTCCACACCCATGAACACACATGATTCATGAAACCACGGACCTCCCTATACTATTGAGTGATGAGTCATCCTTACATCAAGCCATCACTTAGGGAACCCATTTTCTAGTGGCAATTCCACCCATTCTCCATCAATAAAAAAACATAATCTGGGTACTCAGTCACATTATCTAATCCACAAGTACATGAACAAACACCAAAATGGTTTTCCAAATATTAATGAATTTGTTAAATAAAAAATCATATATTTCAAAAGAGAACCTTTTTTATTCATATAAAATTGAACTTTTCCAAATCAATCTCAAAATATATTTCACATAAATTATAAGAACATTTTATCTAAAATAAACCCAACAATTTTTAGAACATTATTTTGGGAGAGAATAAACCTACCTCAATTATGATTTCACAAATGATCTTAAACAATATTGTGGAAAAACATTTTCCTTCTATTACTCTACTATAACAAACTATTTCTCATCCTCACAAATAAAAAAACAATGGATACATTCTTACACATATATATATTGTTACAGGAGAAACAAATCAATGATATCCATGAAGAGGAAGAAGGAAGCTATCCTAACATTTTATTTAATGAATGAATGCTCAATGATTCTCTGCAAATATAGTTTTGATATCCAATGTCACCATATATTCCCTTGTAAAATACTAAAATTTGAGAGGAATGAGAAATAACATGAATTTAAAAAATAAAATCACACACTATATAAATGTATATGGTTATGATAGATTCATGATGTGACTTAGGAATTTACTTTGTGTGTTCCTTAAGATCATAATTATGCTAATTTTCATGTCGCCTCAATTTTGGTTTTGAGAAAACTGGATACACATCTTGAGACAGTTTCTTATCAAAAACTATCTCATCCACCTAGAAAAACATTGCACAATATAGTGTAATTTCATGAAATCTACACAGACCAACTCAAATAATGTAAATTATTAAATATTTGCAATTTTTTTTGCTGAAATCTCCCAGAGCTAGACAACATACCTTCTCCTCTTACACTTCCAAAGTATTCTTGTTAAATTATCCCATGACTCGAATCATAAAAAAAGCATCCAAATAGAAAATGTCTGTAATAATAGGGGTTCTACAAAGAAACCTAAGTAGTAAAAGATTCCAATTTAACTCATATTTGATTTCACATTTAGCCTAAAATTCCACATGGAACACCAATTTTCCATCAACACATTTTCAAATCATTCACTATCTATGGTCAGGCATGAAAATATTTACCAATATGTAGTGGTAGTTATCATCATGAATCATAAATGGATGTCCCAATCACCAGATTCATTATGTCATGATATTTCCCTCTATGGGGTCCCATCATAAGGGTTTTCAGTTATAGTGTATCCCACACAATCCATGAATAATTCCTGATGATAGAGTGATGACATCATCATTATTACTATTTGAATAGTGATCCTATACAGATCCAAATATGGGTCTTAGGATGTTCAAGATGTCTGTGACATAGATTAAGGCCATATCACAAAAATATATTGGCATTACACAATAAAATTTAAATTAGATTTATTCATGAATATGATGTTCAATTTAAATTTATTTTTTAACTCTTATGGTGTTTGATGGACTAATAGTTAAACACCATGTGTCGATTTAACCATCCCTAGATCTCCCATATTGACTCTCCATTCTTTCTTAACTCTTGGATTTTCATCTGATGTTGGCATTCAGTTCCATCATTAAACAAGTTCACTAGTGATTTCATCTCTTAGTAGATTCATGTTCAGTGCCTAATCCTCTAATTGATATTTATGATCAAATATCATTACTTATGTTTCATGGAAATTGATTTCAAACATCGTTCTTATAATTATGATGTTTCCTCAATTGTGTTTCTATCATCTAATGACTAAATCCCGAATATTGTTTCTTTATCTATGGAACTAACTAACTTTAGTGTTGTTCTCTTCTAGTTAATGTTATATTTAAAAAAGGATTAAATTGTTTGAAATACATTTATTTATAGTGAATTTATTAATTCTTCGTCTATATTCTGTAATGTTTCTAATTGTCTCTTTATTCACCCTCCCCATCATTTTTTCTTTTTATTCTTCCATGAATTTATTTTGAGTGAATCTATCACCTATTTCTACCATAATGTGGTTGTACTAGAGTGCATGTGTAAATCCTTCTTCCCCAAATAACATGTTATAAATATAGTAAATAATTAATAATTAATGAAAAAAATAAATATTCATCTTATTATTAATAATTAGTAATAGATAAATATTAATTAATTATTAATAAATAATTACAGTTAATAAATAATAATAAATATATATTAATTAATATTTAATATTTAATATTTAATATTTAATAAATAATCACCCATTACTATTTTTATTAATAATTAATATATAATTTAAAATTATAATTTTATATTTATTAATTATTAATTAATTAATTAAATAATTGATTATAATTGATTAATTTAATTTATAATTTTTAAGAAATAATTAATAATTAATTTTTTTACTTCAATGTTTTTAATAATTAAACATTGATAATTACTAATTAAAAATTAATAATTAATACATAAAAAATAATGATGATTAACTGTTTATTAATAATAATTAGACATTTATTTGTCATTGTTAATATTTAGTAACTCAAAATAATTAACTAATTATGAAATATAGATCATTGATAATATTTACATATTATAAATATTCTAAACATCCTAAATACTAATTATTATTAATTATATATTATTTATGAGTATAATGTTAAATAATATTATAATAACAACTAGTAATTTGTAATTTATAATTTATTATGATTAATTAATAAATTTCAGTTATTGGTTATTAATGAATTATTAATTGAATTATTGTAATATATTCAAATAAATTAGAAATGGGGTGTGCCATATAGCCCTAGTTTGCTATGACAACGGCTATATGCTACATATTTCGTGGATCTATTTTCCATTCGGTTATGAGAGTCCCATATGATGAACTTAATATTTAACCATGGATATAAATACCATAATTTGTAATCTATGGAACTCGTGGATGAAAAAACATGGTTGTATCCATATTTTCTAGTAGCAGTAATTTCTAAAAAATAATTATACTCTTTAAGAAATTATTTCATGCAACATAAATTCTTTAAGAAACCTTTTCTTTAAACCCTCTTATTATCAATAATTTAAATTCACTAAAAATGAAATATAACTTACATACCATAAAATTTAAATGACCTAAACATTAAAAAATTCACTAATCATGACTAATGTCCCTTGAGAGGTTTAAAGACCACATGAGAGATTAAATAACCCCTTAAGAGGTAAAAGATATTTTATCAATACTGCTTCGTTCATAGAACCAAAAAAATTTGTTCTCCAAAAAATATTACTTTATGCATGTAATATGTGTTTAAATAAATCATAAATTTAGAGAAAAGTATAAAGTAGTTTATTGAGTTCATAATTCAAGAGTTTGGAGCTTTAATTCATAATTTATTTATTTTTACATATTCATGACATTGTTTAAGTTTGTTCAAGGTAACATAGTTTAAAGGTTAATGAATATCTCATGTAAAATATAAAACAATATCATTGTGGTCATTTGGCATACTTTTGTTATTTCTAGAGGAATTGAAAAACAACAATTATTTCATTGTGTGGGAAAAAATTAAACGTGTTTTTATAAATAAAATATCAATTATATGATATTAAACACATTTTAGTGAACATCATTGTTTTTTGGTTTGGTAATATAATCGTGGTTATATTATTGTGTAACAATACATTGAGTTGGAGCCACCACTAGGTAACACATTTAAGAACTCACATCTTGGTTTAGTTAAATCCATTGTGATCCATCTCAAAAGGTCATCATTATTTACATTGTTTTGGGGATCAATTTGAGGTCGATAATACAAAACTATATATTATAAACACAATAATGTTTAAAAAATTATTTATTTTTGGAAATTGAAATCCAATGGAGGATATTACGGATATAAAGAAAAAATCAATATGATGTAGTTCTATATTGTTGATTTTAGAGAAATTTGAAACCACAATTTGGTTCTAGAAAACAATTCGACGTATTCTAAATATATAAGAAACCATTTACTGATGTGTATTACTTAATTTAATTACAATTAAAAGATATCAACCAAACTTCTAGGATATAAGATTGACCAAGTAACACACAATAGATCAAGGTATCATATTTTGATTTTTAACCTCAATTTAAATACTATGATTCAAATGAACAATAATATGAAACAACCCATAAAATTGATGATGACTCATTATTGATATAAAATTTATTTCATATAGTATATAATGAGTTTAAACATCTATTGCAATTGAAAGGAACATGTGAAATGGTAAAATTATGATTCTTATTTGATTTATTATTAATATTGATCATTATTCCTGATGGATTTCAATTTGTATTGTGTAAAATAAAGGAGGAATATTTGGACTATAATGAAACAATAACTTTTAAAGGTTTAATGCTATCCATTTCCATTAACATTCAATATTAATAATAATATAAAAAATAGGATACATAGTTTCACATCCCGCCCCTCCTCATTGTCTTAAGAGTTGATGGGGAGCTGCAAGGCCTTTTGTGATATCCCTAGGTTACCAATGCATACAAATCAATACCAGGTGATTCTTAAATAGTTAGGGGAATATTTTACCATAGAGAATAAAACAACCAAACCAAGAATACAATAATTAAACATTCACTAAATTATGATTGTAATAAATGAAATATAACCCAGTTCTAACAAAACCAACCACTACAGCTAAACTTATTTGAGTGAAAAAGAGAATCCCAAACCATGATCAATGTACAATGGGGTGGACAAACCCAACCAAAATCAACGACTCAATGACACTAAAACCAAAATACCCAACATGGTCCATTATATGAATCTATAATCCATTCTCAAGGAATTAAGATGAATCACTAAATTAAATAGATACCATTCCATTACATGTCGCTCTATTATCAATATCTTGAAATGAACAGAAGTGCTCATGCGGGGGTTGACTGTATAACTCAATAGCTTTCCAACCAAATTACTTCCCTAATCATGCCACTCTGATAGAATGTATTATCAAAACTTTATACCACAATTTTTGTAAAATAATTCAAATCAGATCATCTGGAATCAAAAACCATTTTTATGAAATTTTGTTTGTCCTAAAAAAACAATTTTGCATTAAAAAATATAGAAAATCATTGAATCCATTTTCAGTTAAATTTGGCATAACATGTTCCCTTCCACATATCCACACATGTATTCCACAGTGACATTTCAATACTCATGAGTGGTCTCTCACTGATCATCCGATACATCACAAGGTAACCTTGTACTGAGTTCTACAACGGCGCATGCACCTTCCATAATGTCAAATCAAAGTAAATAAACACACACATAATATTTATTCCAAATCCCATAGCAACCCATCAATTACAATACATTTCAATTAAAACTATGTTTTATTTAAAAATATATACCAATCTATTTCCATGAATCAATTAAATGAAATATTTTAAAATTATCATTTTAAAATCATGTAAAATACACTTTTGAGGACAATAAATTTTCAAATTTTCACAAACCATCACAAAAGAGAGATCCTACCTAGTTTTCACATCCGTTTCACTATTAAATTTAAGAAATTAAAGAAATATTAAATAAATACATCATTCTATAATAATAGGAGTCTAGAGTGAAACCACTTACATTAAAGACTAATGTGATAAAATATAATGGCACAAATTCATCACAGACGTGGCTTGAATCTTGAAAACCATTCAAGAGATCTTATTCCCTATCACCCAAAAACCGTATATCTAAATTATTGTAACAAAACATCCAATTTATATAATCAATATAATAGAAATATGAATTAAATAAAGGGAGTAATTTTAAACTAAGGAAAATATTCAATGAAGAGCACTTATATAGGAATATGTGTTTACAAAGCCCAATGAATAATCATTTGATTTCTCCTATATCAAGAGGAAGGGACTCCATAGCCTTTGGGTGGGAAGTAAATCACATAAGGTTCTATTTAATGGGAAAATAATGCATTAAAGGTAAATTAGAATTAGATCTATAATTTTTTTTATTTTTTTACTGGTTCACAATTTAGGCATATGTTAAGGAAAACCATGTGAAAAATATTTCCATTAACTACGTCGAAACACCACTCACATGGTTGGGTCAGATGATTAGAAAAATTCTATGCTAGCCATTCTCATCGACTATTTTCCACTTCTACATGGTTTCACGTGGGTGTGTACATGGATTTACCAAATAGAGCACCAGTCATGACCCTTCCTAGTGATCCATGTTATCCATAGCATAGTTTTATAGAGGTGTTTCATTGTTTCTATTAACATTGATCAATCCATGAACCACCGGAAAAACCCCAAAAATATTCCAAAATTCTACCTAAATCATTCTCAATGAAACCTAATAACTTTATATAATTATAATACATAAAAAGGGGTTCATAAACAAAAATTGGGGTGCTACAATCTCCCCATAATTGTTCGTCGCATCATTATAAAGAAGAAAAAAACATATTGTTGAAAACATTCGTGCCATTTCATGATCATTTCCTTCTCATGCTCTCATGTTTCTTCTTGAATCTATCATGTTTCCATAAAACCCTCACTATATTGATACATTTCCCCTGAAACACTTTCTATTACCTATATCCCCAATCTTTACTAGATTATGAAGCAATGTAGCATCCGACTCTTGTTCAATGTGATGCCATTAAATAATATGGATAGAGTCAGGTTGATACTTCATGAAATGAGATACATGAAACACATTATGAACTAAACCGTACCTTGGTGGAAATTCCTACTAATATTACTTATCCACAACCCATTCTTGTTTCTAAAAAGGTTATATTTCAAGATGTAATATATTTCCATAAATCAAAAAAGAATGATTCCAAGACTTCTAGAGATTATCAAGAACACATTATCACTCCTCGCAAACTATAATGACTACGGATGTGGATCCACATATGATTTATGAAGAGTTTGAGATGCCCTATCTTTTTCATAATCAACATTGTCTTATCATTCATATCTTTAAAAAGGCTTTGTCCAACCATTGATATTTCACTGGTTTCCTCCCAGCACTATGAAAAATGAAAAAGAAATCGGTACCATGCTTAATTGGTTAACATATGAATCAAGGCTTGATAAGTGTCGTATACACAAAATCATTTAATGGTATGTGGTCCAGGATTATTGATAGAGAAAATATTTTAAATTAATTTATATTGAATATCATTGTTTTAAACCTACAAAATTGTTCCTCTAAGATGAATTGTTTCATTTTTTTGATAATGGTGTTATTTTGAGCTAAATAGTAAAAATTGGCCATTTTGGATTTTTAACAGTTTTAAATTATTTCGGTAGTTTGGCCATAACATTATCTACACTGATCCAAATTGAAAAATTCTTTCTTTTCTAGATTCTACAAATCCAGGGATTAATTTAATATATTTGGACTAAAATCTGAATCGGCCATATGGAAGCTCAAAAGAAGCTCACAAGTTGGCTCAAGAAAACTGTTTTCAGTTCTGCCTAGTTTTGATGTGGGATCCATAACTCAACCACTGTGGGCCCAAAGCTTGTTAAATTCGGTGGGTGGACGCGAAAGGAGTTTTGGAGCATCTTTTATGAAGGAAGAACCTAGTTAATTGGCCGTTTATGGTGCCATTAAAGCACCCTAATCCGGAGGATTTTGTTTTGGAGAGTCTGACTGGACAGAATAAATGCACATAGTAAAACAGACATAACTCTCGGAATAAATGTCCAAATCCGCTGGAATCTTTAGGGGACATGCCCAAGGGAATTATGAACAACATTCAAAAAGGGATCAATGCGTGAAGAGGTAATTTATTGGGGATACAACTCGTCGACATTCGGGGGAAGCATTCTGGATATAAAAGGAGGAGAGCTCCACCCTCTCAAAGCATCCATTCTCCATCCATTCTCCACCGCATTTCTTCTGGGACACCAAGAAGGAGAAATTTTTAGCTTTCTCTTTTATTTATTTTCTTTTTCATAGTTTTGTAATGCCTTCTTCTTCCCCATTCAACTCGATTACCCTTACCATGGTGGGGTAAACTTTTGGAGTGATTGGGGAAGGGTTGGTTTTCTACATTGTAATGCTTGAGTTCTTGACGCAATTGAATAAATTTCTTTCTTCTTCAAAGTTGTTTTCAATTTCTTATAGAGGATTTTATAATCAAGTGCGACTGTTCTTGAATATTAATTCCGTTATTGATTTTTGACTTGGTAAAATAATCAATATCTCCCTCCACTAATTTCTAGTTTTTATATGATGGAATAAACCAGGAATTAGTGGTGAAGTACCCGACGATCGTCAGTACGTGTAAAAGGTGTAGTGAATGTTCTTGATTGTTTGGGATAAACAAAACCTGATCGGGTATTTCCCATTTCAATTAAGGATATTCAATACAACTATTTTACACATGGAAGGAGAGTTGACCAAACCGAGATCTTGGTAAGGTTTTCTCTCACAATAACAATTTCACCAAGGAAGTGAGAGGAAACGATTGTGGAAACTCACTTTAATCAACTAAGAAGAAGAGGTTTGAATTAAATTGAACAATGATAGAATTATAATTAGGAAACTGACCCCGACCAAATCACCCTTTTAATTTCACAGTTTTTCAATCATTTGAATTTCAAATTTCCTTTCACAACATTTTTACCCCCGTTTTAAAGTGACAAACTGTTTTGTGTGCACTACTCTTCAGGAGACATCCTAGGTCAACCAAATTACTACATTTTAACTTAGGAAAAAATTGTTTTGCCACACCCTACGACAGGCGTGCGTCAAACTTGGCGCCGTTTCCAAGGAGGTAGTGCCATAAACTAATTGTGAATATTTGACTTTTTCAATTTTAAAAAAAATATTTTACCATGTTGTTTTCAAATGATTATTTTTTTAATTCATGGAACAATTACCCACCAGTGAGAGAGCCAATTATTGAATCACCTTGGTCTATAGAGTATAAAGTTTCTTTCTTGGCTAAACAAATTCTGGGAGCTCGAATCCAAATTGTAACCGAGGATGAATTCAAGGATCTCATTGAACACCTTAAAGAGAACCTTGAATACCTAGTGTTGGAGGGATTGGCCAGAGAATTAATTGATCTTCAATAGTATTTTCCGGAATTTTATCCAGACATAATCAAAGTACAACACCAAGAAGAAGAAGTTCACAAAGATATTGAATCCCAATTTGAAAGAATTAGTCAAACAGTTCAAAACCTAGAGACCTCAATACAGTGGATTGTGGAACAAGTACATGCATCCCAGGATCGACAACAAATGGAGTCCGAACATGAACCAGAACCAGAAAAATTAATGGAAGAAGTATCCCCACAAATCCTTCAAGTTGAAGAACCCATTGAAGCATTGATGAAATTAAAAGAAGATCCATTAAACCCATCTCAATCAATGTTGGATGATATTGATGAAGAAGATTTAGCAATTGAAATACATATGGGAGATAAAAAAGATCTGGATAACTTACGGAATGAGTGTGAGGAACTTCTTGATCCAACTATTCCTGATAATGTAGATGATTCATAAACATTGAAGGAAGAAACCAACAAAGCACTAGAATTTGAAGAGAAGATAGAGGATTATGACTAACTACCTCTATCTACAGAAATTCAACTCCAAGAGCCACCTCCATTTGAAGAAGAAATTGAATCCAAACAAGATCAGGGAATTAATCGTTTCATAAACTCAATATCTTTTGATTTTGTTGAAACTAAATTGAGTATTACCTCCCCTTGTTTTAATTTTTCAGATTCATCCAACACTTGTATTTCCTTGGAGGGAGAATATGCATCTGAAGAGGAACATCTAGAGCTCCCCAAACATGTTGATCATTTAATGGAGGGAGTACAAGAGAAGATCAAAGTGGATTTTCTGGTGGAAAATGAGACACAATATACTTAATTTGAAAGGGAAGAATTTGATATTGATTCTTCATGCTTTAAATTTTTTCAAATAGAATTAAACTCTGACATTCCCATTGATTTTTTCCCAGATGTATCATACCTTCATCAACCACAGGAGAATAAAGATGATGTTGTTCATGCGGAACCCAAGAAGGAGGAGGCTTTGTACTTCATCATACCCCCACCGTGCACGGTGTACCACATTGAGAAGGGGGTGGATCTGGTGTACTCTATCTATGGAGTCCTCCTCAACATGAAAAATGAAATGAAAGCTGGGAAGAGCCACATGTGGTGGTTCAAATCAAAAAAACCTCATCCACCATCAGATTGGGGATAACCGATTAGAACTGCCCCTCTGGAGACAGGCAAATCCCAGGGCCCACTTGGGGGATTAAACCAAGATCTATCCTTCTTTTCTCATCCTATTTCTATTTTCATTTCTTTTAATATATTTCTTATGTTATGTTTTTACTTTTTTTAGGTTTTCAAAGAGAAACACTTAGGATCCAAACTCAACATTGCATTGCCAATAAGTCAGGTTGTACCTCTCCTTTATACTTACTTAGTTGTTGTGATTCAATCATAAATATACATATATGTTAAATCCACTTTAATGCATCGAGGACACTACATCACTTAAGTGTGGGGGAGGGAACCTTTGTAGTATAGGATTTTCATTTGATGTTTCTTTTCAAAAGAAATTGTGTGTTTTCAAATTTTTGAGTGTTTATTTTTCAATGTTTGGTGTAACTTTTGAGCTGAAATGATAATCAATACCATTTTTGAAACCCATGTCAATGAGTGAACCAGTTTATTTCATGAAACTGATCTTAAATGAATGCTGAAATAAATTTGTTTCAAGTTCAAATCTTTTGGAAATTCATGAAAAGTACACTGATTTTTGAATCTCATGCCATATTTCACTGTCTATATCTTTGAAATAACTTTCCTGTGAGGCTTCTGAACCATTTTTGTCATATTCTTTTCATTCACCTCATTTCTTGAGAGAACCAGACCATGCTTGCTTTAACCAGAATTTGATTTATTTCTTTCAAAACTTGAGGGTTAGGGTACGTGTGTTTTAAATGATTGAGTCATTTATTTTGTTTGAAGCCCCTTTTTCAAAATAATCCTTTTCATTATGGCCCACCTTTACATTTATCCTTCATTGTATCCCCTAGTAGCCATGAATTGCCTGTTAGGTTAGCCACATTACAATCCAATTTTCCCTATCATACCTGCTCTTGAAGTAAAATTGCATGATCTAGTTGAACTTAAATGTGGGGGAAGATGTATTGTGGTGTACTAACTCATTTGGTTATACATTGGGTGGAAAATAAAATGTGGAAGAGATGTGTGTGATGCTGAAAAATTATTCTGTTGAAAGTTGTGCCTTTTCTGGAGCTTTTATGACAAGAGAAGTTGTGCCTATCTGGAGCTTTAAAAAAATTATGTTCGAAAAGATTGAAATGCTTGTTGCTGAGCTGATTGAATGATGATGGAGCCTATTTTCATCAAAGGGGAATTGAAGGAGACCATATTTGAGTGAAAACTAGAATCTTGCAATTTTGCTTCAATAAGAGCCAAGCCTTCCTTTTTCGGCCTCAGAAATTTTAACATCTAAATCCTACCAACCAGAAGCCACAGAACAACCCTGAAAATTTCTCATGAGAAACACATGACCTTGACTCACATTGGGTGGAGAAGTAGGAATTTATCAAACCTATGGTGAATCTTGTGTGAGTTTGGATGAGAAAAGCCTTGTTCAGCCTTTACATTTATGAGATGAGAGAAAATTCATGTGTGGTAGGTGTTTTGTGTGCATGGGATAAGAAATGAAGTTGAAATATATTAAAATCTTAAATGGAGAACTTGAAATAACAGTTTTTGATGAGGCATGATATCTTTTTGTTTCTTGAAATTGATTTGATTGATCTCATTGATATGTGTTTTGGATTTGATTTGATTTGATTTTTACTTGTCCAGGAGTCCAAGTGCTAAGTGTGGGGGAATTGATAGAGAAAATATTTTCAATTAATTTATATTGAATATAATTGTTTTAAACCTAAAAAATTGTTCCTCTAAGATGAATTGTTTCATTTTTTGGATAATGGTGTTATTTTGAGCTAAATAGTAAAAATTGGCCATTTTGGATGTTTAACAGTTTTAAATTATTTTGGTAGTTTGGCCATAACATTATCTACACTGATCCAAATTGAAAACTTCTTTCTTTTCCAGATTCTACACATCCATGGATTCATTTAATATATTTGGACTAAAATCTGAATCGGCCATATGGAAGCTCAAAAGAAGCTCACAAGTTGGCTCAAGAAAACTGTTTTCAGTTCTGCCTAGTTTTGATATGGGATCCATAACTCATCCACTGTCGGCCCAAATCTTGTTACATTCGGTGGGTGGACGCGAAAGGAGTTTTGGAGCATCTTTTATGAAGGAAGAACCGAGTGAATTGGCCGTTTATGGTGTCATTACAGCACCCTAATCCGGAGGATTTCGTTTTGAAGAGTCTGACTGGACAGAATAAATGCTCATAGTAAAACGGCCATAACTCTCGGAATAAATGTCCAAATCCGCTGGAATATTTAGGGGACACGCCCAAGGGAATTATGAACAACATTCAAGAAGGGATCAACTCGTGAAGTGGTCATTTAATGGGGATAAAACTCGTCGACATTCGGGGGAAGCATTCAGGATATAAAAGGAGGAGAGCTCCACCCTCTCAAAGCATCCATTATCCATCCATTCTCCACCGCATTTCTTCTCGGACACCAAGAAGGAGAAATTTTTAGCTTTCTCTTTTATTTATTTTCTTTTTCATAGTTTTGTAATGTCTTCTTCTTCCCCATTCAACTCGATTACCCTTACCATGGTGGGGTAAACTTTTGGAGTGATTGGGGAAGGGTTGGTTTTCTACATTGTAATGCTTGAGTTCTTGGACGCAATTGAATAAATTTATTTCTTCTTCAAAGTTGTTTTCAGTTTCTTATAGAGGATTTTATAATCATGTGCGACCGTTCTTGAATATTAATTCCGTTATTGATTTTTGCCTTGGTAAAATAATCAATATCTCCCTCCACTAATTTCTGGTTTATATAGGATAAAATAAACTAGGAATTAGTGGTGAAGTACTCGACGATCGTCAGTACATGTAAAAGGTGTAGTGAATGTTCTTGATTGTTTGGGATAAACAAAACCTGATCGGGTATTTCCCATTTCAATTAAGGATATTCAATACAACTATTTTACACATAAAAGGAGAGTTGACCAAACCGAGATCTTGGTAAGGTTTTCTCTCACAATAACAATTTCACCATGGAAGTGAGAGGAAACGATTGTGGAAACTCACTTTAATCAACTAAGAAGAAGAGGTTTGAATTAAATTGAAAAATGATAGCATTATAATTAAGAAACCGACCCCGACCTAATCACCCTTTTAATTTCATAGTTTTTCAATCATTTGAATTTCAAATTTCCTTTCACAACATTTTTACCCCCGTTTAAAGTGACAACCCGTTTTGTGTGCACTAGTCTTCAGGAGACATCCTAGGACAACCAAATTACTACATTTTAACATAGGAAAAAATGTTTTGCCACACCCTACGACAGGCGTGCGTCAAACTTGGCATCGTTCCGGGGAGGTAGTTCCATAAACTAATTTTGAATATTTGACTTTTTCAATTTAAAAAAAATATTTTACCATGTTGTTTTCAAATGATTATATTTTTAATTCATGGAACAATTACCCACCAGTGAGAGAGCCAATTATTGAATCACCTTGGTCTATAGTGTATAAAGTTTCTTTCTTGGCTAACCAAATTTGGGGAGCTCGAATCCAAATCGTAACCGAGGATGAATTCAAAGATCTCATTGAAAACCTTAAAGAGAACCTTGAATACCCAGTATTGGAGGGATTGGCCAGAGAATTAATTGAACTTCATGAGTATTTTCCGGAATTTTATCCAGACATAATCAAAGTACAACACCAAGAAGAAGAAGTTCACAAAGATATTGAATCCCAATTTGAAAGAATTAGTCAAACAGTTCAAAACCTAGAGACCTCAATACAGTGGATTGTGGAACAAGTACCTGCATCCCAGGATCAACAACAAATGGAGTCCAAACATGAACCAGAACCAGAAAAATTGATGGAAGAAGTATCCCCACAAATCCTTCAAGTTGAAGAGCCCATTGAAGCATTGATGAAATTAAAAGAAGATCCATTAAACCCATCTATATCAATGTTGGATGAGATTGATGAAGAAGATTTAGAAATTGAAATACATATGGGAGATCAAAAAGATCTGGATAACTTACGGAATGAGTGTGAGGAACTTCTTGATCCAACTATTCCTGATAATGTAGATGATTCAGAAACATTGAAGGAAGAAACCAACAGAGCACTGGAATTTGAAGAGAAGATAGAGGATTCTGACTACCTACCTCTATCTACAAAAATTCAACTCCAAGAGCCACCTCCTTTTGAAGAAGAAATTTAATCCAAACAAGATCAGGGAGTTAATCTTTTCATAAACTCATTATCTTTTGATTTTGTTGAAACTAAATTGAGTATTGCCTCCCCTTGTTTTAATTTTTCAGATTCATCCAACACTTGTATTTCCTTGGAGGGAGAATATGCATCTGAAGTGGAACATCTAGAGCTCCCCAAACCTGTTGAACATTTAATGGAGGGAGTACAAGAGAAGATCAATGTGAATTTTCTGGTGGAAAATGAGACACAAGATACTTACTTTGAAAGGGAAGAATTTGATATTGATTCTTCATGCTTTAATTTTTTTCAAATAGAATTAAACTCTGACATTCCCTTTGATTTTTCCCCAGATGTTGTAAAGACCCGTAAAATTCAAGGGAAATTTTTTCTTAATTTTCTTTAAAATTTTACAAGAGCGCGGTTTCAGACGGCACCTGATTCCGAGGCCCGGAGTGCCCGGAATTAATTTCCGAAGTTTGGCTCGGGTACGTTCAGTGAACGAACGAGCGGGAATTCCTAACTTTTGATCCGGTGCTCGGAATTGAAATCCGAGGGCACCGATGAACTCGCAGCGCCGATATTCGCTTAATGAGACCTTATCGGGAGTTGCATTTGTTGCGGGTTGAAAGTTACGTTTTGGGGTTTTTCAGTTAAGTTAAATAAAATTTGTGTAAGACAAATTTTATTTTAACTTATTTAAAAACCTATCAAAGGAGGTTGGAAGTGGGACCCACACCCACTTAACCTCCATTGGGAGGATTAAGTGTGGTGGGGCCCACACGAACCCCTTTTCTTTTCAAATTCTCTCAACGTACTTAACCCCTAATTAATTGGCCTATGTTACTCTTAGTTAATTTTTGGGAGTTAACTCTTTTGAATTTCAAACATTTGAAATTCTTTTGAGTTATGTGTTAATAAAATAAGATGTAATCTTATTTGTTTATGGGTTGTTGGTTTATTCCCTTGAGAGCTTTTGAGAGCTCCTCTTCATCTTCTCCGGCGAAGAACGTCTTCATCCTCAACGAAGAACGACAACACTTCGTCAAGGATCATCGACTCGGCGACCCGGTATCTTCGGACCTCTTCTTCCTCCTCGGACCTTCTTCGTCGGCAAACGAAGATCCGCCAACGTCGTGTCTCTTCGGGCATAACACTTCGTCAACGGATTTGACGAACGTCGACCGCGACACCCGACCTCCGCGACGCCGTCTTCCGCGGAGCGTAGCCGAACCTTTGAATCTTAAACCCGAGGTAGGGGTTGTTGATTCAATATTTATTTATTTCGTTTCTTGATCCTGGTTTTCGCATGTCAAACTTGAGACTTTTAAATGTTTTAAGTTGCGTTATTATTTTTTAACGAGAGGGGGGCCGGACGGCACGAACACGGCCGAACCCCCCTCCATCGTTCTTGTTTAATTATTTTGCGGAGGAAAGCAAGTGGCGTGGTGCCGTCGCACCACGCGGATGAACGTGCGAATATCTTACGCGATGCCGTCGCACGCACCTTGGAAGTAACAACAAGAACACGACGCCATCGCGCCGCGTTGAATAATATCAAAGCACGGCGAAGGGACGCGGTGCCGTCGCACCGCGCCGGATGACGAACGCCGCGGCCGGTTCCGGGCCGCGGCGGGATGAGAAGACCGCGGCCGGTTCCGGGCCGCGGCGGGACGAGAAGACCGCGGCCGGTTCCGGGCCGCGGCGGGACGAGGAGACCGCGGCCGGTTCCGGGCCGCGGCGGAAGGAAAGACCGGCGGCCGGGCCGCCGGCGTCGGAAGTCGAGGGCGGGACCGGAATTTCCGGTCCCGTTGGTAAAAACCGGCCGGCCAGCTGGCCGGCCGGATATCATAAAAACCGGGGGAATAAATCCCCCGGCCGGTTCAACAAACCCCCCTCTTAATGAGGGGGGCGGTTCATTAAAGGAGGGGGGGCAACAGCCCCCCGGTTCGTCCAGCCGGCCCCCACTTGCGGGGGCCGTTTTTTTGCAAAGGCACGGCATAAGGCCGTGCCGCCTTGACAAAAACAGCGGGGGCCTTGCCCCCCCGCGTGCCACCCGCGGGCGCCGCGGCCCGCCGCTGCCACCGCGGACCGCCGCCTCCGCGGCCCGCCGCCCCCGCACTGCCGCGCCGCCGCGCCGCCGCCGCCCCCGGGGGGGGGGGGGGGGGTCGGGCCGGGTCGGCCCGGACCCGGACCCCCCGTTTCGAACCAGATTCGGTTTTTCGCTCATAACTTGAGCCTCGGACCTCCGAATGACGAACCGTCTGTGGCAACGCGATCCTTGGATCGAGACGGTCGTTTCGGTATTTCGCACTCAAGGTTTCGGTTTACTTTGAGTTCGGCCGGGTTGGTTCGTTCACGAAACCAACCGGGCCTTCGGAGCGGAAACGCTCATATCTTGAGCTACGGACGTCCGATTGACGTGCCCTCAGTCGCGTAGTGTTCCTCTTAGTGAGACGGATCTTTTGGCATACTCCGCCCGAGGTTTGGACGCAGGTGGAGTACGGTCGGGTTGGTTTTTCCTTAAAAACCAACCGGGCCCCGGAGACGAAAATGCCAATAACTCTCAGACCGGGCGTCCGATCGACGCGCCGTCTGTTGCGTTGAATTCTTGTTGTCGATACGGAACTTTTGGATACATCAACTCTGGTCTTCGTGATAGTTGATGTATCAGCCTCTCGGCTCGTGGAGCGGACCCTCCGAACGAGCTTGCTGTGTGCGGGAACCCTAGAGCTGGCTGCGACTGTTCTACTGCTACGACTGCTACTGTGACAGCGACGACGACAGTACAGAGATCCTGTGTGGATTCGACGATGACAGTACAGAGATCCTGTGTGGATTCGACGACGACGACTACAGCACTCAGCGATCCTACGTGGATCAGTGCTACAGGTTCTGTGTGAGCCCGATCCTGTGTGGGTCCTTGCGCTCAGCGGTTCTGTGTGAGCCAGCGCCTACAGGTTCTGTGTGAGCCCGATCCTGTGTGGGTCTTCTGCGGGGGTTAGTTACCTATCGATCCTTCGTGGGTCCGACGACTTAGATGGATCAGTGATCATCTTTATCGTCCTTGAAGAAGTATACCTGTGTGAGCTAAATCCTGTTACTTTCCTGTGTGGATTGTGTTGTGCAATCCTGTGTGGATTATGTATTGCTTCCCTATGTGGAATATGTATACTTTCCTGCGTGGACTGAGTTGTACTTGGGCTCGGAGGTTGGAGCGTATCTGAATTGATGACTTAGGTATATGTATGGGCATATACCTAAGCAGTGTCGGTTGTTACTTCGTGATTGTACTTTTCTTCGTGGTTTATCCTTTGTGGATTTGAGAGACCTTCAGGGGTCTCGGGGTCCCTACTGAGTAGCTTATACTCACCCCTGCACGGGCTTTGCCCGCACTACGTTGTGTTGGTTGCAGACGACGGACAGCGTTGACCTTAGCTGAGGCTTGCACAGCGGGACGGTACCCGGAGGTGGACCACTGGGCGGGACGTGCTCGGAGCGGACGGCGGGACCCGTGGAGCAGAGGAGCTATCTGTACCCACCCTTCAGGTGGGATTTCCAGTGGACAGCTCGGAGTAGCGGCTTTTACTTTTCAGTTGCTGTTTTTCCCTTTTCGAGTTGTACTTTACTTTCAGTTTGGGTTTGTATTCTGGCCCATTTACTTTTCCACACTTTCAGTCGTACTCTGCTTTTTTAGTGTTTACTTCCGCTTGTCTACTCTGTGGTGTGTGTTTACTTTTCAAAGGCAATGCCTTCCCTTTTTACCGGGATTTACGCCTTGGTGCTAGTCGCCAGCCCCTGGCCTATGGAAGGCGGGCTTGGGGTAGTCACGGCTCGGACCCCGAGGGCGGGTCGTGACAAATTGGTATCAGAGGAGTTCGGTTCTACCGCGAACTCTGATCTTTTCTATGTGAAGCAATAATGTTTAGCGTATTGAGTGTGGTTATCAGTTCAGGGAGTCCAGTGTTGGTGCGGCGGCCGACGTATCCGTACACCAGGACCCTGACTTCTGATTTCTGACTTAATGCACGAAAACATTGATTGCGTGTGTGTTTCAAAGTTTTCTTTGTGATTACTTCTGTCAGCTCACCGGGTATACTGATCTGCTTTATGAAAGTCTCAAGTTTTCCTTGTGATTACTTGTGCCAGCTCACCAGGTATACTGTTCTGACTGTGGTGCTCTTGTTCTCCTTTTCAGGATGGCCCCGCGACGACAGCCAGCTAGGGTTCCGAGAGTCGAGCGTGACGACAGCCCACCGAGCGACGAGGCCTCGGTGCAGGGCCCTTTTCCAGTAGTGGCACCGGCGGTAGCTTTACCCGCCGAGCCCCCGATGCTTCCAGCACCAGCCGCTGACGATGCACGTCGCCTCAGCGCACTGCATGAGTTTCAGCGCCAGCGACCACCCAGGTTTCACGGGGAGACGGATCCCCAGGCAGCAGCGGACTGGCTGGAGGCAGTGGTTCGAGTGTTTAGGCTAGTGAGGACACCAGCAGACCTCATGGTGATCCTCGCTGCGAGCCTACTACACGCAGCAGCAGGACGACGGTGGAGCTTGATGCTCCAGGTGCACGATGAGGCATCCTTGCTTTGGACGGACTTTGAGAGCCTCTTCCGCTCGGAGTTCGTCCCAGCCACCCTTCGTGCGGTGCGTATCCAGGAGCTTCTACAGCTGCGGCAGGGCAGCATGACGGTCGCTCAGTACTCGGCGAGATTTACCGATCTCTCGCGCTACTCGACCGACATGGTACGGGACCCATTCTTCCGGGCCCGGACCTTCGAGCAGGGTTTGAGACACGAGATCAGGGCATCGCTGATCTCCCTCAGCATACCGACTCTGACAGGAGTACTGGAGCGGGCTCTTCTGATCGAGAGCTTCCTTGCTGAGTCTACACCAGCACAGCGAACCACCGCAGGGCGGCACGTGGCAGAGTCATCTGTAGCTGGCAGTCGGTGAATGACTCAGGGGTCCAGACAGACCAGACCTCAGGGCACTGGCTCAGCAGTGCAGGGCACACAAGGCGGAGCCAGTCTTACAAGAGGCAGACAGTGCTACTCGTGCGGCGGGCAGGGCCACATGGCTCGCGACTGCCCGACCCGCCATGCGGAGGAGCAGCAGACGGTTGAGGAACCACCTAGGCAGAGGCAGAGGTTCGACCGTGGCGGTCTGCAGGGAGGAGGCGGACGAGACAGAGGAGCTGGCCGAGCAGCAGGTGGTGGACGACGCTTTGAGGCTCTACCACCACCACCACCAGGAGGTCCACTCCGACCGCAGGGGAGAGCTCAGCTTCAGGCAGCCGAGGCCTTCGATCATGGAGCTCTGGGAGCCGATGGACAGGAGCAGAACTAGTGGATACATCCTTTGTACTTCTGGTTCCTTGTTGCTTTTGTGTAGCGTCTTGTATTACGAGCTGCAATAATAAAAGACGAATACCTTGTGATGTTTTCGTTCCTGTCCTTTTTTGTGATGTTACTAAGAGGTTCCAGTTGACTGTTGACTTGACCCTCACTTGTGAGACATCTACTGGAGGAGACCCAGTTACCACACACTGATGCCGACAGTGTGACTCAACCCTTGGAGGCGAGAGTAACGGTTGGATCTCTTAGTAGTAGCGTCGAGGCCTTACGACGTCATCCTTGGTATGGATTAGTATCATCCATGTTAGGATTGACTGTTTTAGGCAAAGAATGTGGTTCATCCAGGGGATGAGACCAGGTTTCTCTTATCGGCAAAGAAGAAATCTTGAAGCTCTTGTGGGACCAGAGATGGTCCGTGCCATGTCAGAAGAGGTCCATGTCATCCAGGAGCGGATGAGGACAGCACAGAGCCGGCAGAAGTCATACGCTGACAGGAGGTGGAGGCCACTAGAGTTCGAGGATGGTGACCTCGTCTTCTTGCGGGTCTCACCTCGACGTGGTATTTGGAGATTTGGCCGAGGCGACAAGTTATCTCCGCGCTTCATCGGACCCTTCCAAGTCCTCAGCAGGGTTGGTGAGGTGGCTTATCGCCTGGCTCTACCACCTCAGATACACCGGGTGCACGACGTCTTCCACGTGTCTCAACTGAGGAGATACGTGCACGACCCGACGCACATCTTTGACTATGGGGAGCTTGACGTTGACGATGGGGCGACTTTTACGGAGGTCCCGGTGGAGATAGAGGATCGACAGGAGCGGGTCCTACATGGGCGATCGATTCCTCTTGTGCGCAACAGATGGCGGCACAGGAATCTCCAGGAGAGCACATGGGAGTGGGAGGCTCAGATGCGTGCTCAATACCCTCTTTTGTTTCCCTAGTTTTTGATGTAGCTTTATGGGGACGTAAAGCCCTGAGGTGGGAGTAATGTAAAGACCCGTAAAATTCAAGGGAAATTTTTTCTTAATTTTCTTTAGAATTTTACAAGAGCGCGGTTTCAGACGGCACCTGATTCCGAGGCCCGGAGTGCCCGGAATTAATTTCCGAAGTTTGGCTCGGGTACGTTCAGTGAACGAACGAGCGGCATTCCTAACTTTTGATCCGGTGCTCGGAATTGAAATCTGAGGGCACCGATGAACTCGCAGCGCCGATATTCGCTTAATGAGACCTTATCGGGAGTTGCGTTTGTTGCGGGTTGAAAGTTACGTTTTGGGGTTTTTCAGTTAAGTTAAATAAAATTTGTGTAAGACAAATTTTATTTTAACTTATTTAAAAACCTATCAAAGGAGGTTGGAAGTGGAACCCACACCCACTTAACCTCCCTTGGGAGGATTAAGTGTGGTGGGGCCCACACGAACCCCTTTTCTTTTCAAATTCTCTCAACGTACTTAACCCCTAATTAATTGGCCTATGTTACTCTTAGTTAATTTTTGGGAGTTAACTCTTTTGAATTTCAAACATTTGAAATTCTTTTGAGTTATGTGTTAATAAAATAAGATGTAATCTTATTTGTTTATGGGTTGTCGGTTTATTCCCTTGAGAGCTTTTGAGAGATCCTCTTCATCTTCTCCGGCGAAGAACGTCTTCATCCTCAACGAAGAACGACAACACTTCGTCAAGGATCATCGACTCGGCGACCCGGTATCTTCGGACCTCTTCTTCCTCCTCGGACCTTCTTCGTCGGCAAACGAAGATCCGCCAACGTCGTGTCTCTTCGGGCATAACACTTCGTCAACGGATTTGACGAACGTCGACCGCGACACCCGACCTCCGCGACGCCGTCTTCCGCGGAGCGTAGCCGAACCTTTGAATCTTAAACCCGAGGTAGGGGTTGTTGATTCAATATTTATTTATTCCGTTTCTTGATCCTGGTTTTCGCATGTCAAACTTGAGACTTTTAAATGTTTTAAGTTGCGTTATTATTTTTTAACGAGAGGGGGGTCGGACCGCACGAACACGGCCGAACCCCCCTCCATCGTTCTTGTTTAATTATTTTGCGGAGGAAAGCAAGTGGCGTGGTGCCGTCGCACCACGCGGATGAACGTGCGAATATCTTACGCGATGCCGTCGCACGCACCTTGGAAGTAACAACAAGAACACGACGCCGTCGCGCCGCGTTGAATAATATCAAAGCACGGCGAAGGGACGCGGTGCCGTCGCACCACGCCGGATGACGAACGCCGCGGCCGGTTCCGGGCCGCGGCGGGACAAGAAGACCGCGGCCGGTTCCGGGCCGCGGCGGGACGAGAAGACCGCGGCCGGTTCCGGGCCGCGGCGGGACGAGGAGACCGCGGCCGGTTCCGGGCCGCGGCGGAAGGAAAGACCGGCGGCCGGGCCGCCGGCGTCGGAAGTCGAGGGCGGGACCGGAATTTCCGGTCCCGTTGGTAAAAACCGGCCGGCCAGCTGGCCGGACGGATATCATAAAAACCGGGGGAATAAATCCCCCGGCCGGTTCAACAAACCCCCCTCTTAATGAGGGGGGCGGTTCATTAAAGGAGGGGGGGCAACAGCCCCCCGGTTCGTCCAGCCGGCCCCCACTTGCGGGGGCCGTTTTTTTTGCAAAGGCACGGCACAAGGCCGTGCCGCCTTGACAAAAACAGCGGGGGCCTTGCCCCCCCGCATGCCACCCGCGAGCGCCACGGCCCGCCGCCGCCACTGCGGCCCGCCGCCGCCGCCACCGCGGCCCGCCGTCGCCGCCACCGCGGCCCGCCGCCGCCGCCGCCCCCGCGGCCCGCCGCCGCCGCACCGCCGCGCCGCCGCGCCGCCGTCGCCGCCGCCGCCGCCGCGCCGCCCCCGGGGGGGGGGGGGGGTCGGGCCGGGTCGGCCCGGACCCGGACCCCCCGTTTCGAACCAGATTCGGTTTTTCGCTCATAACTTGAGCCTCGGACCTCCGAATGACAAACCGTCTACGGCAACGCGATCCTTGGATCGAGAAGGTCGTTTCGGTATATCGCACTCAAGGTTTCGGTTTACTTTGAGTTCGGCCGGGTTGGTTCGTTCACGAAACCAACCGGGCCTTCGGAGCGGAAACGCTCATATCTTGAGCTACGGACGTCCGATTGACGTGCCGTCAGTCGCGTAGTGTTCCTCTTAGTGAGACGGATCTTTTGGCATACTCCGCCCGAGGTTTGGACGCAGGTGGAGTACGGTCGGGTTGGTTTTTCCTTAAAAACCAACCGGGCCCCGGAGACGAAAATGCCAATAACTCTCAGACCGGGCGTCCGATCGACGCGCCGTCTGTTGCGTTGAATTCCTGTTGTCGATACGGAACTTTTGGATACATCAACTCTGGTCTTCGTGACAGTTGATGTATCAGCCTCTCGGCTCGTGGAGCGGACCCTCCGAACGAGCTTGCTGTGTGCGGGAACCCTAGAGCTGGCTGCGACTGTTCTACTGCTACGACTGCTACTGTGACAGCGACGACGACAGTACAGAGATCCTGTGTGGATTCGACGATGACAGTACAGAGATCCTGTGTGGATTCGACGACGACGACTACAGCACTCAGCGATCCTACGTGGATCAGTGCTACAGGTTCTGTGTGAGCCCGATCCTGTGTGGGTCCTTGCGCTCAGCGGTTCTGTGTGAGCCAGCGCCTACAGGTTCTGTGTGAGCCCGATCCTGTGTGGGTCTTCTGCGGGGGTTAGTTACCTATCGATCCTTCGTGGGTCCGACGACTTAGATGGATCAGTGATCATCTTTATCGTCCTTGAAGAAGTATACCTGTGTGAGCTGAAACCTGTTACTTTCCTGTGTGGATTGTGTTGTGCAATCCTGTGTGGATTATGTATTGCTTCCCTATGTGGAATACGTATACTTTCCTGCGTGGACTGAGTTGTACTTGGGCTCGGAGGTTGGAGCGTATCTGAATTGATGACTTAGGTATATGTATGGGCATATACCTAAGCAGTGTCGGTTGTTACTTCGTGATTGTACTTTTCTTCGTGGTTTATCCTTTGTGGATTTGAGAGACCTTCAGGGGTCTCGGGGTCCCTACTGAGTAGCTTATACTCACCCGTGCACGGGCTTTGCCCGCACTACGTTGTGTTGGTTGCAGACGACGGACAGCGTTGACCTTAGCTGAGGCTTGCACAGCGGGACGGTACCCGGAGGTGGACCACTGGGCGGGACGTGCTCGGAGCGGACGGTGGGACCCGTGGAGCAGAGGAGCTATCTGTACCCACCCTTCAGGTGGGATTTCCAGTGGACAGCTCGGAGTAGAGGCTTTTACTTTTCAGTTGCTGTTTTTCCCTTTTCGAGTTGTACTTTACTTTCAGTTTGGGTTTGTATTCTGGCCCATTTACTTTTCCACACTTTCAGTCGTACTCTGCTTGTTTAGTGTTTACTTCCGCTTGTCTACTCTGTGGTGTGTGTTTACTTTTCAAAGGCAATGCCTTCCCTTTTTACCGGGATTTACGCCTTGGTGCTAGTCGCCAGCCCCTGGCCTATGGAAGGCGGGCTTGGGGTAGTCACGGCTCGGACCCCGAGGGCGGGTCGTGACAGATGTATCATTCCTTCATCAACCACTGGAGAATAAAGATGATGTTGTTCATGCGGAACCCAATAAGGAGGAGGCTCTGTACTTCATCCTACCCCCACCATGCACGGTGTACCACATTGAGAAGGGGGTGGATCTGGTGTACTCTATCTATGGAGTCCTCCTCAACATGAAAAATGAAATGAAAGCTGGGAAGAGCCACATGTGGTGGTTCAAATCAAAAAAACATCATCCACCATCAGATTGGGGATAACCGATTAGAAGTGCCCCTCTGGAGCAGGCAAAACCCAAGGCCCACTTGGGGGATTAAACCAAGATCTATCCTTCTTTTCTCATCCTATTTCTAATTTCATTTCTTTTAATATATTTATTATGTTATGTTTTTACTTTTTTTAGGTTTTCAAAGAGCAACACTTAGGATCCAAACTCAATGTTGCATTGCCAATAACTCAGGTTGTACCTCTCCTTTATACTTACTTAGTTGTTGTGATTCAATCATAAATCTAAATATATGTTAAATCAACTTTAATGCATCGAGGACACTGCATCACTTAAGTGTGGGGGAGGGAACCTTTGTAGTATAGGATTTTCATTTGATGTTTCTTTTCAAAAAAAATTTGTGTGTTTTCAAATTTTTGTGTTTTTATTTTTCTATTTTTGGTGTAACTTTTGAGCTGAAATGATAATCAATACCATTTTTGAAACCCATGTCAATGAGTGAACCAGTCTATTTCATGAAACTGATCTTAAATGAATGCTGAAATAACTTTGTTTCAAGTTCAAATGTTTTGGAAATTCATGAAAAGTACACTGATTTTTGAATCTCATGCCATATTTCACTGTCTATATCATTGAAATAACTTTCCTATGAGGCTTCTGAACCATTTTTGTCATATTCTTTTCATTCACCTCATTTCTTGAGAGAACCAGACCATGCTTGCTTTAACCAGAATTTGATTTATTCCTTTCAAAACTTGAGGGTAGGGGTATGTGTGTTTTAAATGATTGAGGCATTTATTTTGTTTTAAGCCCCCTTTTCAAAATAATCCTTTTCATTATGGCCCACCTTTACATTTATCCTTCATTGTAGCCCCTAGTAGCCATGAATTTCCTGTTAGGTTAGCCACATTACAAGCCAATTTTCCCTATCATACCTGCTCTTGAAGTAAAATTGCATGATCTAGTTGAACTTAAGTGTGGGGGAAGATGTATTTTGGTGTACTACCTCATTTGGTTATACATTGGGTGGAAAATAAAATGTGGAAGAGATGAGTGTGATGCTGAAAAATTATTCTATTGAAAGCTATGCCTTTTCTGGAGCTTTTATGACAAAAGAAGCTGTGCCTATCTGGAGCTTTAAAAAAATTATGTTTGAAAAGATTGAAATGCTTGCTGCTGAGCTGATTAAATGATGATGGAGCCTATTTTCATCAATGGGGAAGTGAATGAGACCATATTTGAGTGAAAACTAGAATCTTGCAATTTTGCTTCCATAAGAGCCAAGCCTTCCTTTTTCGGCCTCAGAAATTTTAACATCTAAATCCTAGCAACCAGAAGCCATAGAACAACCCTGAAAATTCCTCATGAGAAACACATGTCCTTGACTCACATCGGGTGAAGAAGTAGGAATTTATCAAACCTATGGTGACTCTTGTGTGAGTTTGGATGAGAAAAGCCTTGTTCAGCCTTTACATTTGTGAGATGAGAGAAAATTCATGTGAGGTAAGTGTTTTGTGTATAAGGCCCCAGCCTTAAACCTTACATAATATTGAATTAAACGAATAATTCATGTTGAGGATCTTTTCAGGTTTAGAGTTTTAGAGAATTAGAACATAACTATTACATCTCAAAAGATTACATAGTAGTCACTTATACTAAGTTTCCATAATAAAAAAACACTCTTGAAAGAAACATGTATAGTTCCATGTTTTATATAGCATGACATTCCCTTGATCCCATCCTTGACCTTATTCCACATTAAGTCCTGTGAAAATCATTTCAAAAAAACATGGGGTGAGCATAAAAAGCTCAGTAAGGGATACAGAAAGAATGAAAACTGTTAGTTTTTCAAACATCAAATAAACCATATATACTCTATCAAAGTAATACCTTCACCTTCATGAAGTAGTAAAAACTCTTCACTGAATAAAGTATCATTACTTACCTTTTTGTAACCAAAGGATTACCATAAAACCCATAAAAAGAACACATAACATATATAAAGGTAACTTGGGACATAAACATACTTAAGGGGAATAACCATACGGTTGACTTCCCCACATATCACTTAATGGAATAGCTATACGGCCAATTTCCATACATACTTAATGGAATAGCCATACGGCCAACTTCCAAACCCAATGCATTGGAGGTTATAACGTAACCACCCATCCTGGTATTCACGGCACCACCCGTCATATGGTTTATAACGTAACCACCCGTTAAAATGTCCAAGTACCAATATAAAATCATAAAACATAAAACCAATATAAAGGAATGATAACATTTCCACATCACAATATATCATAATAGAATCCTTTATCAAAACCATTTTCAATACCAAAATACATAAAAGTGTATATGGTATTTATTTTATTTTAAAAACATTACGGCTTGTTAAGGAAGCCAAAGACCAAATAATACTCGCGGTGGCGGAAAAGGTCGTTGTCACTGCGTACGTTAAAAAAACATTCCTTTTTGTCATTTAGTAAAACGCTTCGTAGAAAAAGATTCCTTTTGTATAAAAGTAAAAGTCAAAGGGGTTTATACACCGTATAAAAAAAAGTTGTGTATAAAATGAAATATGCCTCAATGAAAGGAGATTGAGACGAAGTCCCTTACCTCGGGTCCGACTTGAATCGATCGTTCTTTAACGTCCTGAATAATAAACTTGTGTTAATTTATACTTGATTAAGAACCTTTTTAAAGTTAATTATTCCTTTTATATCACTTATTTCCATGTTATAAACATTATGTAACCATTTCAGTTAATAATGTTCATTTTGTCGGTATTTGGTTCTTAAGTCGAAAATAGACTTCTTACACTTACATGTTGTTAATTTGGTCAAAGGTTCGTTATATCCAGAATGATATTAATGATTTGGATAACATATATAACATATATATCCAGCATATAAATGTATTTATAATATTACATAATCATTTAGAGGTAAGAAATGAAATGCACCGTTCATGGAGATGGTAAGCCGTATGTACGCATGAACGCTACTTTCATTTCTTTGTCATATTAATGGAATTAAAACTAAATGAGAGGTATGTATATTTTAATTCCAGAATTATATTCATCATTTAGATATATCATTAATTACATATATCCATTATATACTTGTACTTTTAATAGTACATTACATTTGGGGATAAGGAATGAAATGCACCGTTCATGGAGATGGTAAGCCGTACGTACGCATGAACGCTACTTTCATTTCTATCTCATACTTTAATGGAAAGAAATAATAATAATATAGAAGTATATTATAATTCCAGTATAACATCATATATAATAACTTTAAATCCATCATTTACACGTCCTACATATGGCATTAACGAATCACATCACTTTGAGGGGGCGGTAGTCCGCACTTCCTTAAATGAAGATATCGTGTTTACCCATAATGGAAACCATAAAGGTATGCCCAAAATGAAAAATACAGAAGCTTAAAGAAAAATAAACATATTATATATCATATATAAAAATAGTGACATCATAATGGCCACCCTTGAAGGTGTTAAATGAGTATTGAACAATCATCGTTTCGGGAGGCAGAATTTCGCCATCCACAGAAACCGTATGTTCTTTAACCATTTGATGTAGTTGTGTGAGAGTGTAGCTCGAATAAATCTTATAACAACATCTTAGTATATTGAAGATACTGGTTTTGTTACAAAAGAAGTAAATAAAAAGAGTTTAGAGGGTTGTAGAAGCAAAATAAAACAAATGAACAAGAGAGAATGAATTACCTTTAAAAGTGTAACTCCTTTTGATTTGAGCCTAAAGGCTTCCTTTGAAAGGATTCTTCCCAAAGGGAATCCTCTAGGATGAGGGGAGGGATGTGGAGAGTGTAAATGGGCAGGGGTTGGCCGAGCCAAAGGCTTGAGAAGTGTGTGAAATGAGGTATAGGTGGGGGCCTTTTATAAGAGGAGAGGAGGGGCACTTTTGAAAAGTAAAGAAATATTACTTTATTTGAAAATGTGTTTCGGTTTTAAAAGGTCCCACATTGATATAATTCGTGGATAAGGTGATAAGGGTTATAAATCCACTCATCCAATTGGTTTTGTCCATGTGTAGGTTTTAGATTTTTCATTATCTTTCCATTTTATTTAAATTGTCAAATAATGATGTCATCGCTGCATCATTATTATGTCATAAATAATTTAATTTATTTAATGTCTAAAAATTATAAAAAAAAACGATTATGTAGGAAATCTTTTTATCTTTCCAATGACTATTTATAATCAAAATTGGGACTTGTGTAACCCTAATTAAAAATTGTTTTAGTAAAACAACTCAAGTTTGTGTCAATTTAATTTTAACATTAAATAAAAAGTTATTTATGTCATTTCCCAACCAAAGTGTCTCCATGGGGTCCCCAAGTTGGCCCATGGCTTTTTTTGGTCGGCCATGACTCACCCAATAGGTTTAGGACAAGTTTCATGGTGTTTTCACATTCTTATAATATCATTTTTACCTTAAATTACACTAATTACCTCTAATCGCGATTAAGGACTTAATAAGTTACTATTCACAAAAAAATATTATAATCTCATTGAACCACATTTTACTTCTTAATGACAACCATGTATGTCGAATTTTCAAAATTAAATACACATTAGCGGTAAACTTTCATTTAACTGAAAAATCAGTTTGCTTGATTACCACTTAGTGGTTTCACTATTCATCAAAAATTGATGTTTTTCAGAAAATTACCAAAAATTCACCCTACGCTATATTTGATATTACGAATTCAAAAATGAAGTCTATTTTACAAAATTCAATACATATAAGTCAAATTAATTAATTTAATAATTAATTCCCGCTGACAGAGCAAATAGCGTGTTTTTATGAAACAATAAGTATCCAAAGATTGACACTAGTTTAAGTCTGATTTCAAAGTGAAATTAATTCCAACGACCACTATTGGATTTAATGGTAAAAATATTTTCTAATTTCACTTTAAAACCAATTCAAAAGATAATCTAATCACATTAAAAATTAGATTAAAAAGTGGTTTTGAATTAAAATACAACACTTTACACTATTCATTAAAAAAAATGAACTTTATCAGAAAGGTACCAAAAATTTACACAAAGTAAATTTTGATGTCCCGATTCTAAAGAAGTGTTATATTTGGTCCAAAATAATGTAAAAGAGTGATCAAAACTATATTTAATGAAGGTTTGCCGTCAAAAGGTGATAAGTGAACCTTTAGTGAAAACTAGGGCATATACGCCTAAAATTGAATTCTTTCCGTATTTTAAGCCTTTATCTTTTATTGGATAAATGTAAAAACATTTAAAAACATATATAATCATATTTCAGTTATTTCTATCCATTCCCGCCAATAAAACGGCTACATGTTAACTAACATTTAAAATAATATTATTATATTACCAGTGTGCAACGTAAGTTTTCAAAGGAACTCATCGTTGCGTATCGGGTACGCTGTCGAACATAGCAACCCCTTTAAAATAAAATTAATATTTAATTCGTAATTATTAATAAATATGAAAATTATTTATTCTTTATTTACCTGGGATGTTACATCCTTCCCCCCTTTTGGGAATTGCGTCCTCACAATTTTATTCACTTATCAAAATAAGTGGGGGTATTTATCCCTTATAGCATTTTCAGATTCCCACGTTGCCTCTTCAATCACATGGTTTTTCCACAAAACCTTTACCTGATGAATCACCTTATTCCGTAACACTTGCTCCTTGTGGTCAAGAATATGGACCGGTTGTTCCTCATAAGATAGATTCTCTGCAAGTTGAACTACCTCTGGACTCAAAACATGACATGGATCTGGCATATACTTTCTCAACATTGAAACATGAAAAACATTGTGTACTTGAGATAGACTCGGAGGTAAAGCCACTCCGTATGCAACTGATCCAACTCTCTCCAGAATTCTGTATGGTCCAATGAACCTTGGACTCAACTTTCCTTTCTTACCAAATATCATCACACTTTTCCAAGGAGAAACCTTGAGAAAAACATGATTACCTACCTCGAAAGATAGATCCTTCCTCCAGTTATCCGCATAACTCTTCTGCCTGCTCTGAGCTATTCTCATGTGCTTCTGAATCAACTGAACTTTTTCTGCCATCTCTTCTACCAATTCTGGTCCCATCAGCTTCCTTTCACCCACTTCATCCCAAAATGCTAGAGTTCGACATCGCTTCCCATATAATTCCTGAAATGGTGCCATATGTATACTGGAATGAAAACTGTTATTATAAAAAAACTCAACCAAAGAAAGATGTTGGTCCCAACTTCCCTGATAATCCATCGAACAAGCTCGTAGCATATCCTCCAAGGTCTGAATTGTTCTTTCTGACTTCCCATCTGATTAAGGATGAAAGGCTGTACTAAAATTTAATTCAGTACCCAACGACTTCTGAAGGCATTTCCAAAAGTTATAAGTAAACCTGGGATCACGATCCGATACAATGGAGAGATGAACTCCATGTAACCTGACTATTTCATTAAGATACAAACGAGAAAGTTGATCAAGAGATAAATTATCTCGTATAGCAAGGAAATGAGCAGATTTGGTCAAGCGATCAACAATAACCCAGATTTCATTATTACCTCGAGATGTCCTCGGTAATCCCACAACAAAGTCCATGGATATGTTTTCCCATTTCCACTATGGCACTGGTAAAGGCTGAATCATCCCTTTCGGTAACTGCCACTCTGCTTTAACCTGGTGACATGTCAAACACTTCACAGTAAAATCAGCAATGTCTCTTTTCATTCCATCCCACCAGTAATACTCCCGCAGATCTCTATACATCTTAGTACTGCCCGGATGAACTGAAAACGGAGAACTATGAGCCTCGCATAACAACTCATTCTTCAACTGTGAATCACAAGGCACACATAACCTCTTCCCAAACCTCAAAACACAAACACAAACTTATCCAAGAACTCATGGAAAATTTTATTCATAAGGTCCATGAATACAGCAGGTGCATTGGTTAACCCAAAAGGCATAACTACAAATTCATAATGGCTATATCTAGTACGGAACGCAGTCTTCGGAACATCTGTTTCTTTTACTTTCAACTAATGGTACTTCGACCACAAGTCAATGTTCAAAAAATAATGAGCTCCCTGGAGCTGATACCACTTCATTCGATGGCCCAACATCTTCTGAAGTTGTTGCAAAGGATTTCACCACCCCTTTCTGCTTGTAGTCTGGCTGCATTCCCCCAGTTGAGTTCTTCATTGGACACTCGTTTGCATAATGACCCATTTCATTACACTTAAAACATCTTACCATTGGCTTTTCATTTCCTGCTTGATCATCTTCCTTACAGTTACGAGCAATATGACCAGACTTACCACACCGAAAGCACTTACCAGACTTGGATAAACATTCTCCAGGATGCATTTTACCACACTTCTCACAGGATGGATATTTGGTTATCTTACCTCCTTGCTTCTTTGATGAATTCTTCCCCTTTGCCTGCCAACTAGACCTCTTATTCTGTTGTTTGTCATAGAACACCTGATCATCGGCAAACTCCATTTCCACCTTCTCCGCACATCGAACAAGTTTTTCATAACTTTTGAACTCATGAGAAGCTAAAGCCCTTCGATACTTTGGCTTTAACCCTGAGTAAAAACGGTTTATTTTACTATCAAGATCTCGTATGAAGTTTGGAGCATACCTTGCCAATCAAGTGAACTTTTCTTCATAAGCAGCCACTAAATCATCCTCCTGCCTCAATTCTAGGAACTGTTAATCCATCCTAAGACGAACGACCTTAGGAAAATATTTCCCAAGAAACATACCTTTGAATTCGTCCCAGTGAAGATCCTCAATCTCATCACTATCCCTTATATTTTTCACCATCGACCACCACTGATCAACTTCACCTTCAAAACGGTAAACAGCAAGACTAACCTTTTGATGTTCTGAACACCCCATGACATCAAAAATCTTCTCCAGTGCTTTAATCCACCCTTCAGCTTGCACAGGGTCAGATGATCCTCTGAATGATGGGGGATGTTGCCTCATGAAATGTTCCACCACTGACATGTTCCTCTGCCGTTGATCCGGCTGATCTCGTGCATGGATGCCACCACCATTTATAGCCTGAGTCAACTGTGCCATCACTGCAACAAACTGTTCAGTTCTGATTCCAACCTTCTCAGGTTGCTGATTTGGAAGGTTATCTTCCTCCTGATGTCGTCCCAACATAGCTGGTTTGTTTCCTCTGCGGAAAACCATTCTGAACACAGAAATATCTTAGGCGAAGCAACATGGTAATCCGTAAATGCTATATCATTTCAATCATATTATAATTTAACACTTTTCTAACTCATAAAGTTGTCTAAACTGACCTTTGATACCAACTATAAGGCCCAAGCCTTAAACCTTACTTAATATTGAATTAAACGAATAATTCACGTTGAGGATCTTTTCAGGTTTAGAGTTTTAGAGAATTAGAACATAACTATTACATCTCAAAAGATTACAAAGTATTCACTTATACTAAGTTTCCATAATAAAAAAACACTCTTGAAAGAAACATGTCTAGTTCCATGTTTTATATAGCATGACATTCCCTTGATCCCATCCTTGACCTTATTCCACATTAAGTCCTGTGAAAAACATTTCAAAAAAATCATGGGGTGAGCATAAAAAGCTCAGTAAGGGATACAGAAAGAATGAAAACTGTTAGTTTTTTAAACATCAAATAAACCATATATACTCTATCAAAGTAATACCTTCACCTTCATGAAGTAGTAAAAACTCTTCACTGAATAAAGTATCATTACTTACCTTTTTGTAACCAAAGGATTACCATAAATCCCATAAAAAGAACACATAACATATATAAAGGTAACTTGGGACATAAACATACTTAAGTGGAATAACCATACGGTTGACTTCCACACATATCACTTAATGGAATAGCCATACGGCCAATTTCCATACATACTTAATGGAATAGCCATACGGACGACTTCCAAACCCAATGCATTGGAGGTTATAACGTAACCACCCGTCCTGGTATTCACGGCACCACCTGTCATATGGTTTATAACGTAACCACCCGTTAAAATGTCCAAGTACCAATATAAAATCATAAAACATAAAACCAATATAAAGGAATGATAACATTTCCACATCACAATACATCATAATAGAATCCTTTATAAATACCATTTTCAATACCAAAATACATAAAATAGTATATGGTATTTATTTTATTTTAAAAACATTACGGCTTGTTGAGGAAGCCAAAGACCAAATAATACTCGCGGTGGCGGAAAAGGTCGTTGTCACCGCGTACGTTAAAAAAACATTCCTTTTTGTCGTTTAGTAAAACGCTTCGTAGAAAAAGATTCCTTTTGTATAAAAGTAAAAGTCAAAGGGGTTTATACACCGTATAAAAGAAAGTTGTGTATAAAATGAAATATTCCTCAATGAAAGGAGATTGAGACGAAGTCCCTTACCTCGGGTCCGACTTGAATCGATCGTTCTTTAATGTCCTGAATAATAAACTTGTGTTAATTTATACTTGATTAAGAACCTTTTTAAAGATAATTATTCCTTTTATATCACTTATTGCCATGTTATAAACATTATGTAACCATTTCAGTTAATAATGTTCATTTTGTCGGTATTTGGTTCTTAAGTCAAAAATAGACTTCTTACACTTACATGTTGTTAATTTGGTCAAAGGTTCGTTATATCCAGAATGATATTAATGATTTGGATAACATATATAACATATATATCCAGCATATAAATGTATTTATAATATTACATAATCATTTAGAGGTAAGAAATGAAATGCACCGTTCATGGAGACGGTATGCCGTACGTACGCATGAACGCTACTTTCATTTCTTTGTCATATTAATGGAATTAAAACTAAATGAGAGGTATGTATATTTTAATTACAGAATTATATTCATCATTTAGATATATCATTAATTACATATATCCATTATATACATGTACTTTTAATAGTACATTACATTTGAGGATAAGGAATGAAATGCACCGTTCATGGAGACGGTAAGCCGTACGTACGCATGAACGCTACTTTCATTTCTATCTCATACTTTAATGGAAAGAAATAATAATGATATAGAGGTATATTATAATTCCAGTATAAAATCATATATAATAACTTTAAATCCATCCTTTAAACGTCCCACATATGGCATTAACGAATCACATCACTTTGAGGGGGCGGTAGTCCGCACTTCCTTAAATGAAGATATCGTGTTTACCCATAATGGAAACCATAAAGGTATGCCCAAAATGAAAAATACAGAAGCTTAAAGAAACAATAAACATATTATATATCATATATAAAAATAGTGACATCATAATGGCCACCCTTGAAGGTGTTAAATGAGTATTGAACAATCATCGTTTCGGGAGGCAGAATTTCGCCATCCACAGAAACCGTATGTTCTTTAACCATTTGATGTAGTTGTGTGAGAGTTTATCTCGAATAAATCTTATAACAACATCCAAGTATATTGAAGATACTGGTGTTGTTACAAAAGAAGTAAATAAAAAGAGTTTAAGGGGTTGGAGAAGCAAAATAAAACAAATGAACAAGAGAGAATGAATTACCTTTAAAAGTGTAACTCCTTTTGATTTGAGCCTAAAGGCTTCTTTTTAAAGGATTATGCCCAAAGGGAATCCTCTAGGATGAGGAGAGGGATGTGGAGAGAGTAAATGGGCAGGGTTTGGCCGAGCCAAAGGCTTGAGAAGTGTGTGAAATGAGGTATAGGTGGGGGCCTTTTATAAGAGGAGAGGAGGGGCACTTTTGGAAAGTAAAGAAATATTACATTATTTGAAAATGTGTTTCGGTTTTAAAAGGTCCCACATTGATATAATTAGTGTATAAGGTGATAAGGGTTCGAAATACACTCATCCAATTTGTTTTGGCCATGTGTAGATTTTAGATTTTTCATTATCTTTCCATTTTATTTAAATTGTCAAATAATGATGTCATCGCTGCATCATTATTATGTCATAAATAATTTAATTTATTTAATGTCTATAAATTATAAAAAAAATACTATGATGTAGGAAGTCTTTTTATCTTTCCAATGACTATTTATAATCAAAATTCGGACCTGTGTAACCCTACTTAAATTTTTTTTTAGTAAAACAACTCATGTTTGTGTCAATTTAATTTTAACATTAAATAAAAAGTTATTTATGTCATTTCCCAACCAAAGTGTCTCCATGGGGTCCCCAAGTTGGCCCATGGCTTGTCTTGGTCGGCAATGACTCACCCAATAGGTTTAGGACAAGTGTCATGGTGTTTTCACATTCTTATAATATCATTTTTACCTTAAATTACACTAATTACCTCTAATCGCGATTAAGGACTTAATAAGTTACTATTCACCAAAAAATTATTATAATCTCATTGAACCACATTTTACTTCTTAATGACAACCATGTATGTCGGATTTTCAAAATTCAATACACATTAGCGGTAAACTTTCATTTAACTGAAAAATCAGTTTGCTTGATTACCACTTAGTGGTTTCACTATTCATCAAAAATTGATGTTTTTCAGAAAATTACCAAAAATTCACCCTACGCTATATTTGATATTACGAATTCAAAAATGAAGTCTATTTTACAAAATTCAATACATATAAGTCAAATTAATTAATTTAATAATTAATTCCCGTTGTCAGAGCAAATAGCGTGTTTTTATGAAACAATAAGTATCAAAAGATTGACACTAGTTTAAGTCTGATTTCAAAGTGAAATTAATTCCAACGACCACTATTGGATTTAATGGTAAAATTATTTTCTAATTTCACTTTAAAACCAATTCAAAAGATAGTCTAATCACATTAAAAATTAGATTAAAAAGAGGTTTTGAATTAAAATACAACACTTTACACTATTCATTAAAAAAATGAACTTTATCAGAAAGGTACCAAAAATTTACACAAAGTAAATTTTGATGTCCCGATTCTAAAGAAGAGTTATATTTGGTCCAAAAGAATGTAAAAGAGTGATCAAAACTATATTTAATGAAGGTTCGCCGTCAAAAGGTGATAAGTGAATCTTTAGTGAAAACTAGGGCATATACGCCTAAAATTGAATTCTTTCCGTATTTTATGCCTTTATCTTTTATTGAATAAATGTAAAAACATTTAAAAACATATATAATCATATTTTAGTTATTTCTATCCATTCCCTCCAATAAAACGGTTACATGTTAACTAATATTTAAAATAATATTATTATATTACTAGTGTGCAACATATGTTTTCAAAGGAACTCATCGTTGCGTATCAGGTACGCTATCGAACATAGCAACCCCTTTAAAATAAAATTAATATTTAATTCGTAAATATTAATAAATATGAAAATTATTTATTCTTTATTTACCTGGATGTTACATTGTGTGCATGGGATAAGAAATGAAGTGGAAATATATTAAAATCTTAAATGGAGAACTTGAAATAACAGTTTTTGATGAGGCATGATATCTTTTTGTTTCTTGAAATTTATTTGATTGATCTCAGTGATATGTGTTTTGGATTTGATTTGATTTGATTTTTACTTGTCTAGGAGTCCAAGTGCTAAGTGTGGGGGAATTGATAGAGAAAATATTTTCAATTAATTTATATTGAATATCATTGTTTTAAACCTACAAAATTGTTCCTCTAAGATGAATTGTTTCATTTTTTTGATAATGGTGTTATTTTGAGCTAAATAGTAAAAATTGGCCATTTTGGATTTTTAACAGTTTTACATTATTTCGGTTGTTTGGCCATAACATTATCTACACTGATCCAAATTGAAAAATTATTTCTTTTCCAGATTCTACACATCCAGGGATTCATTTAATATATTTTTACTAAAATCTGAATCGGCCATATAGAAGTTCAAAAGAAGCTCACAAGTTGGCTCAAGAAAACTGTTTTCAGTTCTGCCTAGTTTTGATGTGGGATCCATAACCCATCCATTGTGGGCCCAAAGCTTGTTAACTTCGGTGGGTGGACGCTAAAGGAGTTTTGGAGCATCTTTTATGAAGAAATAACCGAGTGAATTGGCCGTTTATGGGGTCATTAAAGCACCCTAATCCGGAGGATTTCGTTTTGGAGAGTCTGACTGGACAGAATAAATGCTCATAGTAAAACGGCCATAACTCTCGGAATAAATGTCCAAATTTGCTGGAATTTTTAGGGGACACGTCCAAGGGAATTATGAACAACATTCAAGAAGGGATCAACGTGTGAAGAGGTCATTTAATGGGGATACAACTCGTCGACATTCGGGGGAAGCATTCTGGCTATAAAAGGAGGAGAGCTCTACCCTCTCAAAGCATCCATTCTCCATCCATTCTCCACCGCATTTCTTCTAGGACACCAAGAAAGAGTAATTTTCAGCTTTCTCTTTTATTTATTTTCTTTTTCATAGTTTTGTAATGTCTTCTTCTTCCCCATTCAACTCGATTAACCTTACCATGGTGGGGTAAACTTTTGGAGTGATTGGGGAAGGGTTGGTTTTCTACATTGTAATGCTTGAGTTCTTGGATGCAATTGAATAAATTTCTTTCTTCTTCAAAGTTGTTTTCAATTTCTTATAACGGATTTTATAATCAAGTGCGACCGTTCTTGAATATTAATTCTGTTATTGATTTTTGCCTTGGTAAAATAATCAATATCTCCCTCCACTAATTTCTGGTTTATATGTGATGGAATAAACCAGGAATTAGTGGTGAAGTACTCGATGATCGTCAGTACGTGTAAAAGGTGTAGTAAATGTTCTTGATTGTTTGGGATAAACAAAACCTGATCAGGTATTTCCCATTTCAATTAAGGATATTCAATATAACTATTTTACACATGGAAGGAGAGTTGACCAAACCGAGATCTTGGTAAGGTTTTCTCTCACAATAACAATTTCACCAAGGAAGTGAGAGGAAACGATTGTGGAAACTCACATTAATCAACTAAGAAGAAGAGGTTTGAATTAAATTGAACAAGGATAGCATTATAATTAGGAAACAGAACCCGACCTAATCACCCTTTTAATTTCATAGTTTTTCAATCATTTGAATTTCAAATTTCCTTTCACAACATTTTTACCCCCGTTTTAAAGTGACAAACCGTTTTGTGTGCACTACTCTTCAGGAGACATCCTAGGTCAACCAAATTACTACATTTTAACTTAGGAAAAAATTGTTTTGCCACACCGTACGACAGGCGTGCGTCAATTATCCACTGAAATAAGATAATATTCATTTATTTTTAATTTAATATTTAATTTTTTCTATTACAATAATCACCAATTTCAGTGAATTTTATAAATTTAACTTTATTTCACATCACTGTGAAATTCAATTCAAAACTGTTTCAATTTAGGCCAAATTTATCTTTTACATGTGGAGATCCTTATTTTTATTATTTCAATTTGATAATTCGGGATAATATTGATAACTTTTTGGAACATTTTATCCTTTCAGATCAATGGATCAATCATAAAGAATGATTTAATATTTTTTCCATGAATGTAAAGATTTATAGAAAAAACATAATAGGCCTTAGGGCCATCAGATAAAACTGGATCCCACAATTCAAGAAAATAAAGAATAAATTTTAGATTTTTATAGTTGAAATTATGGGGATAATTTCATTCAACTATGGATAGAGATAACTCTGAATTTTTCAAGGAGATCAAGGGAGCCAATGTTGAGCATTAAATTAATGGCCCGATCTGAAGGCCCATAATGACTTACAACTAGTTTCATCACAACATAATAATGGATGATTCAATTGGAAAAAAAAATTTATATATATTAGTTGAAATATGAAATATCATATTTATCTTAAACTACCCCTTCATATTCTTCCGTAATATATGTCAAATCGCACGTTAAAAAGGGGTATGAATCTGTCACTATTTTGTGGTCATCATTGAAAAGTAAACATCCCTTGGATTTCACACCCAAATTTTACTCTAATAATTAACCAGGAAGACATCTGTAAATGTAAAATAGAACCTATTATACTAATATTCTTATATAAGGTTTGTGTGGTGATGGAATTAGTGGAATTCTTGTTTTTCACTCAACTATAATGTTACGCAGTTCTTTTGTAATCGCTTCTTAAATTTCATTGATGTATGTTGATTGAATAATTTTTTTTATGATTTCGTTTATTATTCATATAATTTTTATATAACTTCCATTTGGATTGAATTTATTCACAACACCTTTTTTGATGTTATTCACACAATGATGGAGTGATTGTTATTTCAATTTTTTTCGTCTTTAATTCCTTTCTCATGATTATACTTCCTACTTCCATTGATAGAATAGAATCTATGGAAGGATAACCCTATTATTGGTTGATATAAGGGTGCATATGGGGTATTTATTGGATGTTATTTTATGGGCAATAATATTAAAATTAGTTCATTCTTTTAATATTTCTTTTAGACGATTGATCTTGTTCTTTGTCTTTTCCAACCATACCAATGACACATTTTGAGTGCTAGTAATATCCAATTACATATTATCCCCATCAAATTTATCATATAATTGATCTTTTGATTAGACTTTGAATTATTTTGGGATTATATTAGTGAATTTGGTTGGGGATTAATATCATTTTGTGGAAACATCATGAATTAGTGATATAAAATTTTTATATGAAAATAATTCATACAATCATTCCCTGAAAACAACCTAGGATGAACTCATCATAATTAGTTATTTCCATTAAAATATTTAGTAATTTAATTAATTTTTAAATCCATTATATTAGGTATTATAGTATTATTTTTACAATTAATACCTTAGTTGGCCAATTAATACGCAAACCTCAAACATTTATGAGTGTCTAAAGGATACTTCTTCGGTACACTTGGGTTTTATCCCTATTTACACTATAAAACCTCCTAATACCTATAGGTCAAAATTGGGCATCCAAAAAAATTGGAACCATTTCTTGGGACCTCTGTACATTTTCTTATACACTAGAATTTTTTTCTCACCCCAACTACTATATTCCCCCCCTGTTTCACATATCTCTTCCCCTTGCTATTTGTAGGTGTCCAAAAAAATCTCAAACCATTATCCTAGTATACTCCAATGTAATATCTTCAATAATACCCCAACATAATCCAAATATTTATAAAAATGGATAATCAATATTTGGGAATCATCAAACATATGAAATTGTTTTGATTACCCTTGAATTTTTAACCACACTCGATGAGATGTAAAGTCCCTTGGATGTTGATTTTTAAATGATATATTTCCAACCCTCTCAAGGATGATTGATGAGATCGATATTGGGGATTTCCATGATTTCCAAACTACTATCTAGAGTATCCATAATGTCTACATGAAAAGTTTTATAAAAAAATGGATAAAATGAAATCATATGTTTCATCATTCATATCAAAACTATAAGTAATTAAAATCGTAATGGACCCATGTCCACTGAGATTTTCCCTTCCTCAATATTGATATAAAAAATTAGTACACAAAAAAACCACGCATGAAATTACTAAATAACCAACCTATATATTTGTGATAGATTAAGAATAGACATTATTTGTTTAAGGAGCTTTAAATTGGGAGTAAATGGATTTAATATATTCATAGGATATCTGTTTTACATCAGGGATTGATTTTCCTAAACATTTATCCATTATTGATTTTTTAGGACCACCAATCACTAAAACATTAGGATAAATCACAAACATTGGTTTCATACCCACTCAATACATTCTAATGTAAAATTTATTGGATGTGTCATATTTTCAAAGGGAACCAATTATTTTAAAAAATGGAGATTAAACTCATTTTGATTAAAATTTCCAATATTCACTAGGATATTTGATACAATCAAAACTAAAAATTTGTGTTCCTCCATACCAACCCATGTTTTTCTCCATAGGTGATAACCAATACATTCTGGTACTTTTTCCATTCTGTTATTTAAACCAATATAGTATGAATGATCCATGATGTTTTTGGAAAGAAATGAAATGCAACATGATCAACCATTTATGACATTACAAGGATTTTCCCAATCAACACTAAGGGTAGTGACATTTTTTGTTAGAGAGAAAAAATATTATATTTTATGAATAAAATAAATTCATTATCATTTATTGTGTTAATGTACATTGATAAAAATGAAAATGTAATGTAAAAATGATTTTCAAAACCATTATTATGATTTTAATGCACATTTATGTTCATGAGCAATGTTTTTGAAAAGTGTGGTTGTCAGATGTGATTTTTAAAAAACTAATTAATCCTCATAATCAAAATTCCACAATGAATTTATATTTGATTGTATGTGTATGTTTTATTTCAGGGTCCCAATTCAACATATAATTGGGAATAGGGAGACATGTAGTTTTATTTGAGTACATAAAAAAATTAAAAAAACCATGTAGAGTAATGTTTTGTCCAAGAGTGTGGCTTTTAGAACTTGTGTATTATTACTCCCTTGTTTTTTCCCATAGTTAGGATTTACATATCTAATTTAGTAGATGAAATTGACAATATCTTTTTTGTTTGTCACTTGGATATAATAACTCTATAGTTTTCATTCTGAGAGTTACTATTTTAATCTCTTTTTGGAATAAAAAATGAAAAATAAAAAAGAAGAAGAAGAAGTGAAATGATAAAATTGAATTTTATTCTCACCATGTGCTTCAATTTTATCCACTTGAATATAAATGGACCCCATTTCATCAGTTATGAACTACACATCATCATGATTAACTAAAATTAGATGAATTATGTTGAAGAATTTGAAAAAAGTAATGGGAATGGGATTTAGATTTGATTGTGAACCAAACTAGTGTGAAATGTGTTTTTTGATGTTTCATGGTTGTTTATAAATATTCCTTATGGTGAGAATTGAATGTAATATTTTTTTCTAAAAGAAATGGAATTAAATTTCACATTTTGGAGAAACATATTTCTCGAGAATAGAAAAAATATAGTCTTTGTGTGATTATCCACTAAAATAGGATAATATTAAATAATTTTATTTTATTTTTATTTTTTTGAATGCCCATAAACACTTGTTTTTGTTAGTTTCATTAATTCAACTTCTTTTCACATAATTGTGTAATATATGTCTAAATTGTGTCATTTTGGTCCCACTTAAATATCTACTTTATTAAATCGCCATTTTAATTATTTTAATTGTGTATTTTTTTGGATATTATTAATCAAGTTTTTTTGGATAATTATATCTTTTAAGATCAACGAATTAATCACAATGAAGGATAGAAATTGTTCACTATGAATAAAGAAATTTATTGGCAATGAATAATTGGACTGATGTACATCAAATAAAATTGTATCCCACAATTAAATCCAAATGTGGTTCAAAATTTTACTCTACATAGAGAAAATTATGGGGACAATTTTATTTCATTATTTAGAGTTCTAAATATGATTTTTTCTAGGAAAAAAATGTAGACCATGTTGAGGATTAAAATAATTCCTATATATGAAGGCCAATAATGTTGTCTCCCCAATTTCATTATAAAATCAATGGATGATTCAATTAAAATGAAATTTTTAAATATATTAGAATATATATGGAAGATCATATTTCTCTACTCTAACCCCTTCATATTTTTCCATAAAATATATCAAATTTTCCCTTCAAAAAAGGGGATGAATTTTGTATTATATTGTGGCTAACATTGAAATATAGACATTTTATCAAATTTTCACCCCCCCATCAGTCCAATAATTAATGGGGAAATAATTTATTTATTGGGGATCAAGTCTAGGCTCTTAGTATGCCTATTTATTGCGATTTTGTGATTAAATTAGGGGAAGTCATGTTTCTGGTTCAATTTTAATGTTATACTGACCTTTTGTAATTGATTCTTAAATTTCATTCATGTAACATTTTTTAATTCACTTTTTTCTTAATAGATTTTATTATTCCATTGCTTTTATTTTCATATTCATATCACATTGATTCCACTTCCATAAAGATTGAATCAATTACCATCAATTTTTTTTAATATTTCACACAATGGTGGAGTGATCATTATTTATAGGTTTTTTCTTCATAAATTCCTCCCATATAATTCACCATATCGCTTCAATTAGTAGATTTAAAGAAACGGTGGACTATATATTTTATGGGTTGATCCAAGGGAATTTAAAGGTTATAGAATATATGTTATGTTATGTTCTTTAATATTTAAATCTATTTATTATTTTAATATTTCATTCAATGGTTTATTTTTTTCTTCGGTTTTTCCAACAATAACTATGACACATTTTGAGTTCTAATATAATCCAATTTCTTGGTGTTATCAGTAAAGTTACAGAATAAGTGAATTGGTGATAAGGCTTGGAGGTTTTATAGGGGATATATTCGTGAAGGATATTGGGGAGTAATCTAATTTTTTGGTTACATCATGAATTTGTGATCTGAGATTTTCTATGAAAATGAATATATCCAATCATTCCCTAGAGACATTGTAGGATTGACTCATCATACCTAACTTTTTCGGTTAAAATATTTAGTGTTTCATTCTTTACATTAATCCATTATCTTAGGTATTTTTGTATTTATTTTATAATAAAAATCAAAGTTTTCAACTTCATCGCCAAACATCAATCATCTATGAGAGTTTAATGTTTACGCATTCGTTCCATGTAGATTAAATACCAATATGTAATAAAACATATTTTTCTACTTGTAGGGTTAATTTGGGAATCACCACTTCTCCCATGGAACAAATAACCAAAGTACACATTCCTAATCATTGTCTTAGATTATTTTTATCCCTTTTTGTATTTTATATCCATCGAAGGATGTTACACCATTTTAATAGTGAACTAATCCACAAGTTATTTTTATAGTCATATTTATAAAGGATACGTAATCAAAAAAATATGGTTTTATACTATCAAAACTGGTATAACATGCCTCTTTAAAACATCTTAGATATAGATTATATATAAATCCTTTACTATATGATATTTATGAATAGGGATGAAATGGGAAATCCCTATGAGCCTATCCACTATCACCCATATAGAATTGTCCTTTAGAACCTTATTTGGGAGATCTGTCACCAAATTCATAACATTCTACTATATTTCATAAAACAGTTAAAGTCTATAACCTAACACTTCATCATTTTCCCCATCGTAACCTACTAAAAGGTGAGGAATCTCATTAAAAACTTACCCACATTTATTTTTATGCCAATCCAACAAACTTTACATTGATTTCTATATACATATTATGTATTTTTGGATGAATAACACATCTATAATTGTGGTAAGCGTGAATAAGTTATTTCTGATAAGCCATAGGAAAAAAATATCCAATATCGAAAACACAACATTAAGCTATCATTTATTTTCCAACCTTTAATGGTCTCTGAACTATTATGTTTTGACCACATTAAAATAAATTCTGTATCAGAATTATACACCTCTTTAACCATCACCTCCAAATCAGGAACATAATAGAATAGAATGAAAATCAAAAGACTACCTCAAAATTCACTATATAAATTTATTTTGATTATCACATAAATCAATTTCTAGTGATTAAAATAATCTTTTTCTAATTATCTAAATAAATACCTACTAAATGCATCATCCATTGAATAGTCTTTACCTGGTTCATATAAAATTTTAATGTCAAACAAATTTACATTATCTATCAAAAATATTTATCTCATGTTCAAATATTTTTATATACCTTTTATCAAGGTCTTTTGATCTAAATAAATTGTGAATATCACCAAAGAGGTAATGATTCCATGCCTATTAAGCATGGTCTACAAAAATATAATTTCAAATCATGTGATGGGTAGATCTTCTCGGGTAAATATAAATAACATGTTCCATAAAAAACATTATCTCACTAGATTATAATACATCCCACCCCATATCCCAGAGAATAACAATACACCACCTTCCAATTTTCTAATTCCAAAAAATATCATGATTAGTAAAAATTTATGGTGGTATTTATTCTCCATAAAATTCATTTAAGAATCTTCATTCCATTAGAATGAGACCTTTTTCCTCTTCCAATTTTCATGAGTGATGCTATTAGGGATAATTCGTGAACAAGGCATTGGTAATGGATAGCCTAACTAATTAATCTATATAACTTAAAGACATTCATTGGTGGGTGCTGTGATTTCACAGCCTCAATATATTATACATCCACAAAAACACATTTTTCAGAAATATTATGGAAAAAAACACGTAATTAAAATCCAAAATTCACACTTTGAAAATTATTCATATGTAAGTTGATCTACCAAGATACCAAACATTTTCTCCGTTTTTTGTTCATTCTAAACCATTTTCGTTCAATATAATAATATTTCATCCAAAAACACAAAAACAAAATATTCTACATACCTTTGATCTCTTTGATTCATCGATACATGAAATACTGTTGTTTAATTTGAAATTATTAAATTAATAACAATATACTCATATTGATATATATACATTTAATGATTTTTTTTTTGAATAACCTCCATCATAACATGCAATTCATTATATCCTCAATGTAATTAAAATAAAAAGTACCACATCTCTCCCCTCAATAGATCAAACAGATCATAAATTTGTGGATGTGGATACCAATTATTGATCATATCATACTTTTGATTATAATAATATAGTGAATGTTTTTTAGTTTCATCAAACTCCTTCAAAAACAAGACTAGCGCTACCCATTGAGACATACTCGACTGAATGAACCCTTTTCATTACAAATAATCCTACAAGACACTCAATTCCCTTAATTATGTCAGTTCAGTATGATTTTATTAGTGTGATATTAAGATAGTCCCTATTAATAGATCAATCATAAACTCCACTTATCTATTAGGGGAAACGCACTAAAATTATCAAGAAAACACCATCAAACTGATAAAAATTTATGGGAGACCATTATATTTTATCTCATTCAATGATTCCAATGTAAATTCTACCAAATGGTATGATATAGTTCGAATAACTATTTACCACAAGACTTTTTCAAATACCATAAAATTATAATATCTTCTACTTAGATTCTAGTCACCATCATCAATCCTTAAAATAACACTTTGAGTGTAACTATCTATATTGGATTAAGACATTTACAACCAAATAAATACCTATGATTATTTCATAGATATCCATCTCAATAAAAATGAAATACCAAATCAATTCATCTTCATAAATCATTATATAGCATGACTTTCAAATAATGGCTCAACATTCTCTTTATCTTGGGGGATATTGAAGTTTCAAAATAGAAAGCTACATCTCAACATGTAATCCTAGAATATTAAAAAGATGACAATAAATAAAAAATTGTATGAACCCATATCAGTTGATGATTAAATTAGTGTAGAATTAAAATGAATCATAACTATCATTATTAATGGTCCAAATTGATCATACAAGATCACTTTCTCATATCCATACAATTTATTACTTTTTACATTATATTATTTATTGAAATATTGAGATTTTTCTAACAGAGGAGTCATTGTATTCTTATAATCATGACGAATTGAATGGTTTGAAAGATTATAATATTATGATTTCCTCTAACCATTGAAGCTTTTGAGAACAGATATGTGTCTGTAAAACCAAACCTTCGTTCTCTAAGACAATTGTGTTATAGGTTCTCCATTTCAATACTATTGTGACATGCTCTAGGTTTTACCATAACGTGTAACACCCCGACCCCAATTACCCAGAGTCGGTGCATTATTGCGTAACATTGGCATGATCACAAAAGATCAAGTCTCAAATGACCGATTAGTTTAGTAGCCTTGGAAACACTAGATACATTCATAAATGTTACATTACATCATAAAGTGAAAAACTACAATAACATAGTCTCCATTTTCCACACTCATATCCCCTTTAGACTATCCCTCTAGGTCAGTCATAAAATATTTCTTCACATCCTGGGAAAAATAAAACATTGAAAGGGGTGAGCTCAGATGCTCAGTAAGGATAACAATATAGCGGAAGCTTTCATAAATAAACATAAACATTTAAGGCAATGTATAACTAAAACAAAAGCATTTTAAACATGAACTTTAGCATAATATGGCAAAATGTAAAATGAGATAATGCCATTTACTTATTCACCTGGATATTCTACTGGTCGAATAACCACATGAAATATCAATAACCACTTCCATAATGATGGAATGCGTAATGTCAGACTATCATAACCACGTATCCAAGGCCTCGTGCCAAGACTAACAATAAGATTTTTTCAAGGCCTCGTTCCAAGACAGTATTTTGTCTCATGAGACCTACCAATGCATCGAGGAGTTATAGCGGGCTCAACCCGTCACTTATTAAGTCCAATGCATTCCTCATATGAACAGGTTTAAACATATCATAAACCATAACATAATCGTATCACATAAAACATGAATAAAGGAAACATAACATTTCCACATTTCAATAAAAAGATATCAATACAACACATTGATATATTAAAACTTTATCAAAACCATTTTTGATACCAAAATAAATGAAATTTAAAACTTGGTTTTTATTTTTCATTTAAAAAAAGTTATGGCTTGTAGAGGAAGCTGAAACTCAAATAATGGTCACGGCGGCAGAGAAGTCATTTTCGCCGCATACGTAAGACAAAAAAACATTCTCTTTTGTCGTTTAGTAAAACGCTTCGTATAAAAAGATTCCTTTTGAATAAAAGTAAAAGTCAAATGGGTTTATACACCGTATAAAAGAAAGTTGTGTATAATACAAAATATGACTCAATGAAAGGAGATTGAGACGAAGTCCCTTAAAAAAATCATTTTTTAAATAAAATAGATCTATTATGTGTATTCAATATAAGTACACATAAAGAAAGTACAAATACAAGATAGGACATAATAATATCATGACATAATTTGAAAGTAAGAGATTAACCCAGAGAATGGAAATTGGGTTAAGAAGTTCCCTTACAAAGATCATTTTTTTAAATAAAATTGATCTATTATGTGTATTCACTATAATTACACATAAAGAAAGTACAAATACAAGATAGGACATAATAATATCATGACATAATTTGAAAGTAGGAGATTATCCCAAAGAATACCAATTAGGATAAGAATTTCCCTTACCTCGTGTCTGACTTGACTCGATCGTTCTTTAACCTCCTGAATAATAAACTAGTGTTAATTTCTTTTTTGCTTAAGAACCATTTACATGTTCCTTATTCCTTTTATATCACTTATTACCATGTTATGAACATTATGTAATTATTTAAGTTAATAACGTTCATTTTGTCGATCTTTGGTACTTGAGTCAGAAATAACCTTCTTATAATTACAAGTTGTTCATGTGGTGAAATATCCATTATATCCAGAATTATATTAATGATGTAGATATCATATATATAATATATATAGAGTATATATATTCATTTATACTATTAAATAACATTTAGAGTTAAGAAATGAAATGCACCGTTCATGAGACGGTAAGCCGTACGTACGCATGAACGCTACTTTCATTTCTATTTCATATTTAATGGAATGAAATTATAATTATATAAAGGTATGATATAATTCCAGTATAATTTCATATATAATATCATTTACTCAATCATTTATATATCCCACATATGGAATTAACTATTCAAATCACTTTGAGGGGGCGGTAGTCCGCACTTCCTAAAATGAAATTATCGCATTTACCCATAGTGGAAATCATAAAGATAAGATATAAATGAGAAATACAGAAGCATAAGAAAAATATAAACATAATATATTTCATATATAAATATAGTGACATATTAATGGCCACCTTTTAAGGTGTTATATGAGTGTTGAACAATAATCGTTTCGTGAGGCAGAAATTTGCCATCCACAGAAACAGTATGTGCTTTAACCATTAGATGTAGGTGTGTGTAAGTGTAGATCGAATACTTCTTATAACAACATCCTATTATATTTAATATACTGGTTTTGTTACAAAAGAAAGGAATAAAAATAGTTTAAGGTGGTGGAGAAGCAAAATAAAACAAAATAACATAAGGGAAGACATTACCTTAAAATCTGGTAACTCTTTTTTGATTTGAGCCAAAGGCTTCCTTGGGAAGAATTCTACCCAAAGTGAGGCTTCTAGGAGTAAGAGAGAGAAGTTGAGAGAGTATTTGGGCAGAGGTTGGCCGAACCAAAAGGCTTTTAAGGTGTGAGTAAGGTGGTAGTGGTGGGGGCCTTTTATAAGAGGAGTGGAGGGACACTCTTGGAAATTCATAAAATGTTACTTTATTATATAATGAGTTTAGGATTTTAAAGGTCCCACACTTATATATTTCGAGGATAAGGTGATAAGGGTTCTAAATATACTCATCCAATAGGTTTTTGACAAGTTTAAGTCTTATATTTTACATTATCGTTTTATTTTATTTAAATCATTAATTAATGAGGTAATCGCTGCATCATCATGGTATCATAAATAATTTAATTTATTTAATGTCTAAAAATTATAAAAAAATATCATGATGTAGAAAATATTTTTAGATTTATAATTAATATTTATAGTCAAACATATGACTTGTATAACCCCATTTAAAAATTGTTTTAGTAAAACAACACATGTTTGTGACATTTTTATTTTAACATTAAATAAAAAGTTTTTAATGTAATTTTCCTACCAAAGTGGCTCAATGGGGTCCCCAAGTTGAGCCATGGATTTTGGTCGGCCATTACTCATCCAATAGGGGTAGGACAAGTGTAAAGGTATTTTCATATTATTATAACATTATCTTTACCTTAAATTTCACTAATTACCTTTAATCGCGATTAATTAAACTTAAAAGTTACTATTCATAAAAAAAATATTTTAATCCCATTGAACCAAATTTTACTTCCTAATGACAACCATGTTTGTCGGATTTTTGAAAATCAAATCACAGAAGTGGTAATGTTTCATTTAAATGAAAAATCAGTTTTTTAACGACCACTTAGTGGTTTCACTATTCATCAAAAATTGAAGTTTTTCAGAACAATGCCAAAATTTCACCCTAAGATATAATTGATATTCCAAATTCAAAAATGATGTCTATTTTATGAAATTACAAACATATAAGTTGCATTAATTAATTTTATAATTAATTCCTACTGTCACAATAATTAGCGTGTTTTTAAGAAACAATATATATCAAAAGATTGACAATTGTTTATGTCCAATTTCAATGTTAAATTAATTATAATGACCACCATTTTATAAAATGGTAAAAATCTATTCTAATTATACTTTAAAACCACTAAATAGTATAATTTATCACTATAAATTATTTTTATTAAAAATGTTGTTTTAAGTATTTTTCACTATTCATAAAAAATTGGATGTTCTCAGAAAATTACAAAAAATTCATCTTAGGATAATTTCGATATTCCGAATACTAAAATGAATTCCATTTTGAAATATAAAATACATATAATATAAAAAAGTGGGTATTAATATTCATAATGGCTATTTTTATTGGTCGCGGTGTGTTAAAATCTCGAACTTGCGTACAATGCAAGCTATTGCATTATTGCAAGAGAAGCGTATCGTGGAAGCTCGGGGTGTTACATAACGTCTCACATTATTTGACCAAAATTGAATCATTAGAAACTTCTCCCATTAATGTAGGGTTTATAAGGAATATTCACTGATCCCGCTATATGAATCTAATTCATACCACTATCATGGTAGTCTGTGTCCATATTAATCTAATTCCAAGTATTAGTGTTTCCACAATTTCCAATGGGTGTCAACATGATTCATCCACACACAGTAACTAATATTTCCATTTATTTCACCATCACCCTACTAAACATTTTCAAATAATCTATTTTATAATCAATGAACCCCATTGAGTGAATTTCAAGCATTAACTGTGATTAAAAAATTAATACCAAAATTGAAACAATTTTTGAACAATCAGGTGAATAGAGGATTAAATTCATAAATTTATCTACACTCTCTACCAATGGAAATCTATCTATCTTCATGATGAAAATGTTCTTAATCATATAAATTTATAATTTGTATAAGAAAATTTTATTTTTGAACAATTATTTTAAATACTACAATGAAATTCATTAGCCTAATTAAGCCAAAACTAGTAAATCCAAATACTGGAACCTCTTTTACTCTATCATGTATACTACCAAATATAATTTTATCTCATCTGGAATTCCTAGGAAATTGAAAATTTTCATCTTTTTATATAGCCACACATTTTATTTCCATATTTTTTACTCACCCCAAAACATGGGATGATTTATTTTATAGAACTAAATTGAATGATTTAGTATCCATGGACCATCCCCCAATTCCCCCTATTCACATCTTGAATATCATGGATAGTACTCTGAATCAGCTATTGGTTCACTTTTTGCTCAAGTGCAACCACATTTTCAATATCTTCTTTGGATTGGTTTCTTTAATACCTAACTAGTGTCATTATCTATAACCAAAACAAACACCATTTATTCTCACTCTCTATAAACTGATTTCATAGATATTTAATATTTACCATATCACCATACCACATATAGTATTTTCAACATTAAAAAATTTTCATTTTTAAAAAATTCTTTTGAAAATTCTCCCATTTTAACAATCAAATATATGTTTGAAAATAAGATAATTATGACACTGAAAACCAAACCATTTAGATATATTTTTTTAAATAAACTATTTTTAACCTTGATCAATTACTACTCACAATTAATTATGAACCCCTAGTGGGAATTCATTTCTATCAATATATATCATTGTCACCCCATTTGATAAACCTATGAAAATTATTTAACATCTACTAGATTTTAATCAAAAAACTTATGTACCCAACTCAATAGAAACATGATGTTCCACATAAATGGATTAGGTATTCCTATTTATAGTATAGATTTCATGTTTTCATGATCATACTCTTTGTAGCCATCCCAACTCAAGGATGAAGCAATAATGAATTCTCAACTCCAAAATAGATATACTAATTTCATTGGTCCCAAAATGAATGATGAACTATAAAATACTGATATCAATGTATCATCCCAACCTTATCATTTCCTTGAGAAGTGATAGGGGAGGTAATATGCCTTAAGTGACATCCATATGACACCAAAGTCTTGTAATAAATTCCATGAGATTCTTAAATAGTTGGGTTATGATTTTTACCTATAAAAAATACAACTAAATCCACAAAGACATAACCAGGAAACAAAAACATGATATAAGTAAACAATGTATTAAAACTAAAGGTAATCAAAACCCCCCATTATAAAAATTCTTATTAGAGTAAATAGAAGACCCCCAATCCAATACCATTGCATAATGTGGATTCCAAACCAGCCAAAATCAAAGAATCTAAGACTTCAATTGTACAACACCAAACAAGATCCAAGATCCAACTCCAAAATTCATTAACAATGTGTCATGACGAATCACTAAAGATATGAGATACCTTATCATTCTACGCATCTCAGTAAACATCATTTGACAATTCAAAAAAGTGGCTAGGTAGGGGGTGAGTATAAAACTTAGTACTTCTCCCAAAATTTCTTCCCTACCAATTCAACTAGGATATAACATGTTAAAAAAATTATATAATTCAATTTATATATACAATTAAAAAAATTTATTCCCTAATCTAGAACCAATTATGAGAAAAATAGTGTTCCAAACCAAACGTATATTCCATGGAAAAAAAATAAAAATATCCTTAATACATTTTTAAAACCATGTGTTATATCCAATTACATTCCACATATCCACATATGCATGTTAAGGTGATAGTTCCCTACTCTAGAGTGGTGTCTAATTGACCTACCATTTCATCATAATTTAACCATGTACCAGGATCCCAAATCAAACAAACCCATTTCATAGGGTCAAGTTAATGAAAATGTAAACACACCAACCATTTATGCCTAATCCAATACCAAACCAACCATTAAAAGGCAATACAAAAAATATACTTTTTTAAAACATGCATATAAAACCATTTCCATTAATCAAAATAGAACTATATTTTATCATCATATTTACAATATTGTGAAACCAAACACCTTGCATAATAACCAATTTTCCATATTTTCACAAACTATAACTAAAGAGGGTTTCTAAAAAAAATTCACCTATTTATTCACAAATAAATAAAATAGATTCATGGAAATTGAAATCATTATTTATTATGGCAATAATATTAGTCAATATTGAAACAACCTACCGAATAAAAATAGTTGAAAATTTAGAATGACACTGATTATTCACAAACATAAATTGAAACTCCATAAAACCACCATATATATAGTTCTCTATCACCCAATCAATCATATCTCAACATGACCTTCCCCAAAAAGCATTAATAAATCCCTATAGAACAGATCCATTAATATAATAGAGATATGAATAACAGTGTAAGGGAAAATAAAAATAATGATCACTTACTAAGGAATCTAGGCTTCCAAGGCATAATGAATTACAAACTGATTGTTCAGTGGTCATGAGGAAGGGTTACCACAAACATTGGGAGGGGATGAAATCATATTAGGGAATTTTCTATAGAAAATGAGTATTTAAGTGAAAAATATAAATTTGATAAATATTTTTCATATATTGTTTTTAAAAATCATATTTTAGGTGCATGTTTAGGAAAAATATGGGAAATAAATGTGCTTACCACTATCGCTAAACAACCATTACACAAGTGGAATTCATGGTTAGATAATCTGATTTCCATCCATGTTCATCCAATCTATTCGGATTTTCATATTTTTATATCGATGGAATCATAGTATGTCCCAACAATGAACCATAGTGAAACTGTATATTGACCCCAATTCTATCTTACAAGATTTACAGGACATGATTAATGATTTCTACTAACTATTCTTAAATCGTGCACCTCTATAAAATAATCAAAACCCTTCTAAAACTCCTCAATACGTTCCCAATCATGATCCAATAATTTCATATGCACAAAAACATAAAAAGGGTAATTATATGAAATTGTGGGTTCTACACATGGGAGGAAACCCACTACTCACAAAGTGGAAAACATAGGTTTTGTGTGAGTAATTATTGAAAAAAATAGGTGTTCAATTTTATGTATTATTTTTATTACATTAATTATTATTATAATTCAACTGGATTATAGGGGATTTTATTCATTAAATAGAAAGGATCCCAATATGAAATAAAGAGGGAAACATTTTGGTATAAACTAATACCCCCACTTAGTAAATCTCATATCCACCAAGGAATCTAAATGGAATGACAACAATATGAAAATAATATATTTATTTAAACAAAAAATGATTTTAACATTCTTTGGAAATAAGATAGTAAAAAATCTTGTACTTAATTATATGAATATATATATATATATATATCATATAACATTAGATTTTATTATGTTTAATTAATTATATGACCACTGAATCATAATCTATTTTAATTAATTAATTAACTAAAATTAACTATTGGGAAAATACTATATATTCTTTAATTTTTTTAAATTATCATTATTCATTTCTATCCCTATGATCGATATCATATTAGATCATACACATATACATAATCAACAATATTCAAACACATATTTTGTGATCCATGTGTTCCTATCCATAGGTCCACTATGGAAGGTACATTAGGTAAGGTTAAATAAATATAATAATATTTAAAAAAAATACCATTATTCATGGATCAAATTATATTTTTTTATAGAAATAATATACATTAAACTATATTGTTAAATTCCATAATGATATGAGACACTCAATACACATGGTTCACACACACTAGGATATGTATAAGGATCTTGAAATGATGATACATTGGCATACCAAATTCATGAAACCATAATATTTTTCCCAAATTTAATGTAATCAAAATCTCCAGAAAAACCTTTATAAGTCACCCATACCCACATTCAACCATTTTAACACACAATCATATATAAAATGATTAAATATTTCCAATCCAAAATAATTAAATGTAACACCTTTAATGTATTAACATTGATCTCCACATTTTTCATGTAAATGATCTGATTATAATTATATTTGTTTATATAATTAGATTAATATGTAAAAATAATATATCTCCTTTCCAAAGTTACATCCTTTGAAAATTATTTTCAATTTTGTCACTTCTTTATCATTAATATTAATATCCACTTAAAAAAATACACATATATTCTAATGTATTGTAACATTATTACTATATAAATTATTAGTCAGACCAGATACATGAACCATAAATATATGTGTGAAATCGCCTAATTAATATTTATATATTTCCAATCATAAAAAAGAAACTTTTTCACTTTTGAAGTAGTATATTCCAAACCGTTGAAAATTTTCCCATGACAAGACATGGTAATTTTAACCAGCTATTGAATTTTATTAATAATGTTTTTAAAATTGTTATCCTCCATATTTTATGGTAAATTAATTATATATATATATATATAATTAAATCTATGATGTGTTCTTCCTATTTTCACGGAATTGGGTTTCTGCGCACATTATAGAAACATCACTAGTAAGAATATTTATCTTTGTAATCATTAAAATTAATTATATAATATATTGATAATTGATTTTTTAGAATATAGTTTCTACCAGGGAGTTAATAACAACATGTTTTCCACTAACATGTTATAAAAAGAATAAAATCTACCAAATATTTTACCTAAAAAACTTATAAAGCACAAGATGAAATTTGGTATTATTTGAAGGGATTTTATTTTCCATTATCTACAAAAAATATATTCACATAGATTTTATAACAATCCCATCATTTATGTATGTTGAAAACTCCTTCACCTATTAAAATATTAAAACCACAGACATGATTTTTTTGACATATTCTTATACATGAGCGTGTTATTCAAACAATATTAAATTAATATTCAATTATTCAGTTTTTTATATGATTCCAACTTATTATGAGATAAAATATTAATATAGTAACATTACATGAAAATGATACATACTAACCTCAATCGCCCTCAAATATACTCAATAAGATTAAACAATCCATTAACTTCCACTATAATTATAAGACTATCTTCTCAAAAAACCTAGATACATTCTCCCATATGTTTACTATAACTCATAGACAAAAATAAAAATTTTGATTATATATCTCATTTATTATTCTCCAATATCTATACCAAAAATATATATGGATAAATTTCATGTCGTTACTCACTTTCATTAATGACCCAAAGAGAAAAAATTTATTTATTATAATAATTTATAATTCAACGATTTCTCATATTGAAACATTTCATATTGATGATAAAAATTTTCAAATACCACCAGTAAATTGAAAAAACATAATATAATATTTTATAAGTGATGCTTTATAATAAACATAAATTATTAATTAGAAAATAATCTTATTTTATCCAATATAATTGTATAAAAATATTTTAATGGAGTGATACATTATTTGAAAATTATCATCTGGAATAATATGGTGGACCAATATGACTTAACTAATTATTCTGAAATATATCCTTTATTAGTCCATTCATCATAATATTATTAAGATAATATTTTTTAATGTATTTTAATTTCAACACCCTATGATCAATTTTCTCTTTGATAATTTAATACGTGGTCTTAATGTGGTTTTCCTTAACCTAGTGTACTATAATAACTATTAGATGAATAGAATTGATGTTAACACATTTATTTTAAATTCGTGAAAATACCACTTTACAGATGTATTCAAGAAATGTTTACATCCAATCATGTCACATACAATCTTGTTTTATAATTCAAATAACAATAATCCATGAAAATGATGTGGAATAATTCTAAATTAATACCTATAAAATATAAAATAATCTATGATAGGTCACTCAACATGTATCTAACTCATTCGTATAACCTATATATTTTACTTGTTTATTCATTTATAGGATAATGTGAAGTCCATTGTGATTTTGATTTAGTAAATTATGTTTCATTATTAGATCAGGGATAACATTCAAATGAATATCATATCTATTTTCTTGACTTGTGGAAGACTATATATTTGGTCATGTTTTAATCTAGTATGATATTATTATTATTTCCAATTCATCTATATACTGACAATATTTTCATATTAATCATTCAATAAATTTATCTATTATATTACCAGTATCTTTTTTTCCTATTATTAAAAATTAATAGTATAACTATTACATCATGATTCCACTAACGATTAATCATTCAATTTAAAGAAAACCTCAAAAAATGGATCTGAATTCCTAGATCTAATAATCAAATTGAGTGGGGAACCAACACAACATCTAAATTTATATTCCAGAAGAGGGATTTCCAACACCATATATGGGTAACCCTCACATGGTTCTTGGGGACTTCCCAACCCCATCTTATAATAAAAAAAAACATAGTACCACAATAATGAAATTAAAATGGGACTCTTGTTTCATAGTTATGCTATATTTTGGGATATAATCGAGTACTATAGCGTATCCACACTTACATAGATCAACACAACCTGTGTAATGTACCAGTGTATAATCCTAGAATACATTGTGTGTTATAAGTCCTCAATCAACGAACCTATCCTCACTACTCGATTAAAAAATATATCATCCTTATAATTTGATATGATAAAAATGGATTTATGTCTTGCTGAAGTACATAATCAAGATATATAATTCACTATCCCCATTATCTAGAAAACCACATCCCCCTGACCCCCATCACTATTTCACCGAAAAACTACTATATCGGTAGACTCACACCTCTATATAGTATGTAAACCGGACTATGGTGTTACAACACCAAAGTTGATCTACATGACATTAAAAAACCTAGACACTTTAGGATAATTTTTTCATTATTCAACAAATATTCTTTTCTCATAAAGAGATATATGAGAACTAAGATACTAACACTGATAACTGTAACCACCTATCTCTTAGGGATCACTCAATCATTCTATATTTATGTAAGGGTGATATGGCACCATAAATAGAGATATTTAAATCCAATGTATCATATATAAACCCACTCCCAAAATATCTCTAGATGTAACTAATTAATAATCATATTGGAAGAACAAAACCTCAATAATTTTACGTTCCCGAGGGAGCACACAATAGTAATACCTCATAATCCTCATCTAACAGTCATCAAATTATAGTTCTTGTGAGAGGTCCCACATAGAAAAATCTTATATCATCTCACTCAGTCTCTTACAATATATCATAGGGTATGGAATGTGATATCATACATTATCTATAAACATTAGAATCTAGAAAAAATGACCATATCATATTGAGATTCCATGAATAACTCATCATCCTTCTATATAAACCACATAAATCAAATCCATCACATCTTTTTATAATGGGGAATATCCTATTGGTCAATGTCCATTAATATGACCCTTTAGAGTACACTCATCCATAGTGGAAACCACTGGAAGATATTCCAAAATCTTACATTGTGACTCTAACATCCTATAATGTAGATCCAAAACTACTGAAAAATTCATAGTGATACCAATACCTATATTCATGTGATAGGACCATAAAGAATTTCCTGAAATTTATTAGGGGAGTTTCATATCCCCACACCATCTTTATATAAACCCTGTGGATTATCAATCACCCCAACATTATCATCATGTTATAATAATATCAAAGAATTAGTAAAATAAAAACATATTGTATTTATTTTGAAATAATTATACCATTAATAATGTAATTTTCTCAGAATTTACAACATATTTTACAAATCTGGATCATGGAAGAGAAATATGGAAAAAACTGTCACATGTGAGTTACATAGCATGTACCATTGTGTAGAAGATGTGTACCCATAATGTCTCCTTATAGGAATACAAATTTATGGTCTAATAATTAATTTTCCAAATTCAAAACAGGACTCTTAATTTGTATTCCCTATAAGGATCATGTCGTAATAGACATGTATATGAAGGACCCTAAGAATTTTAATCCTAATCTACCCAGTTTACAAATTTGGGAATGTGGAATGTGGAATACATGGTTGATTAATTTTCTGTACGCCATATTATATCATGTCATACAACTATATATCACATATCTTACTAGATAAAAATTATCTTACTGGGATTTTTTTCTATATAGATGTCCATTCAGTGAGTATTGTGCTTATCAATCATTCACGATGTGTCTATATGTCCAAAATTCAAAATTTTAAATGTTCCCCACCTTCATCTAAGAAATGAGTTAAAAATAACTTCTCCTTGAACAATTTTTTTATTAGGATTTCAAAAGGTCAAATTCTATAATCTACTTCAATCCCCAACTTTAACCATAAATCCCCCCACCATTTACATTAAATCATGACACAATAGTAGAAATTCCAAATTAATTTTTTAACAATAAGAAAATTATTTTGAGTTGGATATCGATACAATGTGTCTAAACTCATGGATAATATTTTATTTTTTGGGAATCACACACTAGAGATCCTCACTCTATTTTTACTGCATGGAGATATTCCTTTAAGGGGTCTCCCTAACAAGGGTTGACCCACTACCTCCCATTATACTTCTACATTGACAAAATAAAATAGGTGATTCCACAATTATCTTTATTTAATGAGTGATTGCACAAGGATAATAAAATAAAAACAAAAATATTGACCCACAAATGGCCTGGTTGTAGGAATCAAAACCCAAATGATGTATACACAACTCCTAGGTAATAACCTATCTTCCAAACGTATGTGAAATGTTAAACTTTCATTATGAGTTATAAATTAAGAGATATGAGCATTAACATGTACATAAATAAATAATATTTAATTAATAAATTTTAAATATCCAAAAAGTATAAATGAATCAAAATATCACAAAATTATATTCAAGGGTAAACCTCCCATTATAATAACCAAATCCTCCTTATAAAAAAATCTGATCTCATTTCCTAGTTTGCCGAAATAATTTTACAATATAAATATGTTCAAAATATAGCAGAACATTTTTTTCATTATAATAGCCGGGTTATGGGTTTCTGGTACCCAAAACAGCTCCAAAAAAAAACTGAACAATTCCAAATGACCAACAACATCAAAAACCGACACTCTCTGTTCAAACACATAAAAATAAAAAACACTACACTACAAATCATAGTACCCATAATCATCGCTTCATCTCAATACAGATTTGTCATCTGCAGTGGTCAATTCCCAAACAGAGGTCGGTCCGTGCTGCCTCTCAAAATTACCGAACTCCTATCTCCTGGATTGAACCAGAGACAGTTAAATTCCAAAGGACTATTTGACTAGGCTATCTTTTTTAAAGGAAAGAATCACTCCACTCTCCTGCTTAAAGGTCGATCTAGTTCTTGTCAGGTGTGTAAGATATGATTAGTCTTTCCTAGTTCTTCTTCTTGGGGTTGCATATAATGTTCCTTCATGCTCAGCCAACCTCTTGTTCCCTCCTTGAACTATATCGCTATATGAACGACTAGCTGGTCCACTCATATTTTCATTACCATCCCCATCCAGCTCCTGCCCTTTACCTAGAAAATTTTCAGACCCACTACCATTTTCCCCCCTATTCCTCTGCCTTCTTTGGTTTAAAGTATTCTTGTCAATCTGAACAAGGCATCTAACCCAATCAGTAGGATTTTCCACAGTCCTGGAAAAATCCTCTTGTCCCAAACTTCCACCAATCGGCTCCGTCATGGAGACCCCAACTCCCACACCCCCACCTTCAGATATAGCACATAAACTGAAATCAAGATCGATATTGATGAGGCTTTCAAACCAGTTTCTCAAAGGGATAAAAGATCTGGCTGAGACATCCATTCCTCGAGCCCCCCTATGGAAACAGTTTCTAAAAATTCTCTAGATCCCTGGTCCTCCACTACATGTGTTGGGGGCACCTCCCCCTCTCTGTGATCCACAAAACATTCTCCTACAACAACCTGCACAGACCCTTCCAATCCATCCACCATAGCAAAAGGGGCCACGACATCCTGGTTGTCCTCAATCAACTTGCCGCTGGAACCCTCCTTTTTATTATTCGCCACTGGAGGTTGGACCTCCCACCCACTCCCTTCTAGTCTCCCCTCCTCTAGAACAGGAACCTCCTTTTCAGTAACCTACAACTCCTTTCCCATAACAAAATAGGTTCAAAAAATAAAAACACGAAAATGGGACATGTTTTCCATGTTATAAAACACATTTTTCTATTTCCAAAATTTCATTAATACATCTAATCCCTAAAAATAAAAAAAATTACATTCACATTAAGAATCACATAAATAATTATTTAATTCTAAGATAACACATTTAAATCCATTGAAAGCTTTTAAACCTATAACAGATAGAATTATACACACTATTGATTTTACCCTATTCACTAAGAGAAAGGATATAATATTATAGATTCTCATTCCAAAAAGAATATAAATTTCATAAACCAATCATAGGGGAAAACATACAACAATCACAACTCACCTTTCATGAATATCATCAAAGAATTCTTCCTTAACTATTTTCTCCAACCACTAGAAACCAATCATTACTACCATGAATCTATTCCAATAACAATTATTATTAATCATATATGATTCATGTACTGATAAATTTATTTTGATTAAATCAATATACACACATTAAAATTTTGACACATAGGACAATATTACTATGAAATACTAAATATATATGTCCTTTCCCAAAGGAATCTCAAAAAATTTCCCAACATTTCCAAAACCTACAACTTATCTTCATCAATAAATAAAAATAAATTTCATTGAGACATTAATTATAATCTAATAAGAATATATCTTATCCTATCACATTTTCCTTAAAAGAAAATATGGATATTTGTCTTGAACAACTATTCTTAGTTGTGATCTCATCATCAATGATGGTCTTATCCATCAATTCTAGAACACAAGGATAACATATTCAAAAATATTAATCATTGGGAACTCTAATTACAATGAATGATATAACTCATCACACATATCTTGATAATAAGAGTAAACCTCATTATATTCATTCACCATATCAATATGGTTCCCACATGGTCGAGGTTATTGAATATCGAACAGTAAAAAATTCTAAATAGACAATTTAATATCTTATAGAAAGTCTCTATATTATCATATATTCATTTTCAATTATGTGGTCATTATAGAGCACTAAAATTATTAAAAAATAAAACAAATCACTAATCTGATGAATGTTACCAATTTTATTTTATTTTCCCTAAAAACCTCTATATTAACCCATTACAATAAAGATAATACGCAGCTCATTAAGCTCAATGTTCAATATAATTCATAAATTTTCACACCTTTCTAAATAATTATATGATTTATCTGCCAAAATATACACATTACATAAATCAAGGATCAAAAAACATTGAGATAATAGGGTTTGACTCCTGAATGGTTGGGCGTATTAGTTTCTTGGGTCTCACATATAGTGAATGCGGTCCATAATCCATTTTCTAAATCAAAAAATACCACAGAAGACATAATTAAAATCAAAAAAATACTATGGGAGATCCTTAGTCAAAATCAAACTCACATCAGAATCAAATATTGAAGTTGGTGGTCACCTATATTAGGATTTTAAAATCATAACATGTTGGCCAAAGGACACCACTTGGATCTGTATTTGATTTTATAAGGATGTAGCAATGAGGATGTTACATAAATAATATATAATCCCTTGTTAGTACAATTGAAAAACACAGGGGTTTATGATTGGGGATCATCGAGTGTTGCATACTTCAATATACCAATATTCACATATATCCAAGGCAATGAAGATATAGTCTATATCTTTTTTTAGAATAACCTAGGGGAAACTGAGAAGAACGTGGATTGATATTTCATCCACCTTATACAAGGAGGTAATTATCACGATGATCATCATACATTATGATCACCACATAAAAGATTCCTTACACAAAAGTGGATAAAACAACGTATTAGTAGATGGCTCCAATGACTAAAATCCAGCTCATCATACTCATTAGCAACAACGATAAATATAATGACAAGTGATACAAATCTATACCAATAATCATATTTGGAAACTCCCTTGGATAATAGATTACAAAAAACTCATCTCTCAATAAAAACTATTCAAATACATATACTATGTGTGGAACCAACACTTTATAGAGAGTTAATAAATAGATTGAGGGAGTAATTGACTTTATCGATGGTGGACCTCATTCCCAAACATTGGGAAAGATTCTAAACCAAAATGTTAAAATATTATTTCCCTAATCATATTAAACATTATCCTATACTAATCGATGAATCCGCCTTATCTTATGGGGGTGAAGAAACTTCTATATAGTTTAATATAAAAGATACCTATTGGTATCATTTGAGTACACAACCTCTTAGAAAAACAAATATCCCATAATACTATGACTTGTAGTCTATAATCCAAAAACCATGAGGGAGAAACGAACTCAAAAATATATATTGGGTCCTTCCGCATCCTTAATAATTGTATTTCCATAGATAGAGTACATACCCCCACCATAGATTACTGATGTACCACCCAATGGAGAGTACCAACTTATATAGATAAAATGACTACATAATGTCTAAATAATTTATCTAACGGAACTGGTTGGAGTACCCATGTTGTGATGACCAACAATTAGAGAGCATTAAATAGTTTCTTGAACTATGTATCCATTTGACTTAAGGGAAACCACCTCAAATTCCATAGGATGCCAATTAGAATTAAGATACTATAGTGGTATGGTTGTAGACTATACTTTTATATCAATGTGAAATATTTGAGGAAAAAATAAAAACCAAATACATCAAGATAATTAAGTAGGCATCCATTATGGAAGGTGACAATAAATGAACACTCTGTAATTATATCAAAATGAGTCAAATATGATTTCAATATGCAATACATAAACTATCTATATATGTAAAAGGAAAAATTATTAATCTCTACAAACAAATTCCTTGGTGATATCCTTTTCCCTCCTCCTTTACTCCACAACCGATTATAAATATTTCCAGAGTTATAAATCATATACCCTTGTCCTATTTTTTGACAATGATTTCTACTCAAATACTATACAATAATCGAAGCTGGGTGTGAAAATGAATTCATACGACATAATCAATTTCATCTGAAAGAATATACTGTCTAAATATATTGTGATTCCTCATGTAAAATAAAAGAAAGGAAACTCCAAAAAATTAACTCATGTTGATCCTTATGTTCCAAGGTGATACTGAAGATCGACCGTACCTTCTTATTCAAGTGTAGAATGCATCTGTAAACAATATTTCATCAGGAATATTTGTTGTTTCTTGGAAACCATTATTTCATGCATTTATACTATTCCTTGGTGGTAACCCTATACATTCAAGGTATCATTGCTTATCATCAAACCCTAGAGTAAATTTACTTAATTTATTCCATGGTATCATGAATCTTAATATATTTCAAGGGGGTTACCTAGGAAATTATAATTTGGGCACTATCACTAATTAATATGGGCTTACCCATATGAAATTAACTTGTTAGGAATCATCACTAATTTTTATGGGGTTTCTCAAGATAATGAATGCATCATATATTGTTTTCTAATATGAGGAGCCTTTCCAAGGAATTAAAAAATCATTAATTTATCAACTCATTTAATTTTATTATTTTAATTTTTAAATGATAATGATGAATAATTAAACCCAGAACTCATCATAGGAATCCCTAACATACACATGGTAAATTTATTAAAACATTCTTCACATAGTTTCCCAATTAATTAATGATTTAATTTAAAATTTAATAGACACCTCATGTTTGTATAATTACTAAATTTAAACACATCAATGAACTAATTATGTCCTATAGAGAGGTTCAATTTCATGATTTCGGGATATACAAAAATTACATATATTTCAGGTCAAACATATAGAATTTTATCAAGGATACACATCCCAACATTAAAAAATAATTATTTATTATGGGACATCTCAAATTCTTTTTATCCTGTCATCATATATTCTTGAACACCTGATATCATCCATTGATTGAGGCCCAAATAGTGAACTCAAAAAAGAATAAAAAAATCATGAAATATGTCATAAATATATGAAAAATAAATAATATCTACAATAACATGATAAACTAAAATGGTTTGTATATGGAGGAATGTATAACCCCAGTCATCTAATGATAATGAAAAGTGGTCGTTTACATCAATGAATGAAGGAAAATAAAATTTCATAGGATGAAATTTAATTTTTGTAGATGCATCATGTACTAGTCCGAAGGGAATCCCTGATTTCAATTTATACACCACATTAGTAATTAATTGATTAACAAAAAAAAATTTCCAAACCATGGTACATGGCTCGAAAAAATAATTCATTTCATTACTAAATTATGGAAGATTCCCCTCCCATTTGCCCAATATTTCCACAAAATAACACATTGGAGAAAATTCATGAATTGTTCCAGTCCACATCCCTTCCCTGACACAACTCATATGTCCTTATAAACACTCTCCTGAGAAATTACATTCCAGGAAAATTTTATTTAGAAGTAGTAATACATGAAGTTCATAATTTTATAAAAAAAACCACACCGTGATAAGGTTTTTTAACAAACTCCACATATTATTGTGTATTATAATCAACTTCCCTTTAAAACCACATTGGAACTCAATAGTGATTTTTTTTACACTGATCCCATATATTGGAAACTCCTCCTATGAGTCCTCCTATAATTTCCAAGGCTTACCCTACACTTTTATTAAGGTAACCATATTCCCAAAGTTTTTCTTATATCTCTGATCCACTACAACAAATAGATACTCCTTGATGGGATTGTAATCAAATAAATGGGTACTATGAGTTTTAATTATGTGAGATGGATTATTATAGAATTATAAATATTATTATACTTGGAGAACATATTTAATTTAATGTAAATGTTAAACAAGAGAAAGAATTTATTCTACTAGATGTATCCTCTCTACAAACTCAAATGAAAATAGGATTTATTTTGTTAAATCTCATTCCTATGAATATGACTGTCTCCAAACCTTTGCAGCTACTATAAGAATTCACATACACCCAACATGAACTCACATTATTTGTATCGCTATACTATATAAAATTTTTTCTGACTTGGAACAACCCTTATCCACTTGTCGATAAAATTAATATTCAAAAAAATCACCACCTGTGACTTAATATGACAATTATTGTCTAACTAGCTTCTAACCGACCAAATTTCATAGTGCATATTCTACCCTACAAGTCCTCTAATTATTATATCATTATGAATTCATAGTGGATGTTATTTTATAAAAAAATCAGTATAACAATTCAGTTCTCCTAGTTAACACTAATGTTTTGGAATCACACTCGTAGTATGTACTCTAATAACTAAATGGTATTCTCAGAAAACTAGTATTCCTATTAATAATAATATGTGTTCATATTGACATTTACATCATATAATTTATAAAATCAAGGCATGAAATTATTTTTAAAATGGATGTTTCTAGGTAAAATGATTTTATGAGGAATCAAACATAAGAAAACTACCTCCGGAAAACAAATCATTCATATTTCATACACTAAAATTACTCTTAGATTAATAGAAAAAAAATCACATGTGTCATTCTATAAAGGTTTACCAAACAAAATCATTAAAATAGTCATTCCTTTACATCACCATTATGATATCCATGGTCATTTCATCATATTTCCATCCATGAATGGGTAGTGGATATAAAATAAGATTATCATATTGATTATAGGCAGGGAATTAATTATCAAAACCCGTGAAATTATTCTTCATCTAGAGAAACCATTACTACCTAAAAATTTCATGATACAATTAATTCAATCAAAACTATATTTTATAAATCTAAAAATTGGAATCCCTCATCAACACGACACAAATTATTCTATGAAATAAGAAGAATCTATATGAAGACTCAAAGAATGGTATGCATTCTAAATAATTTCTATAATTAATAAGGGTAACATAGGGTCATAGGTTTGTTAACAAATTCATGTTGAATTAATAAAATCCCTTGTTAAAAACCATCTACTGCATTATCTCATCTGGTATGTAACAGAACCATATTAACAAAATATACAACTAATACCTTCCACCATGCATAACATGTAAAAATATAAATTTATAACATGAATAACCATCAAAATCCCAAAAAATATTAAAGTATTCATAAAATAAATTTCAAAGAAACTCATAAAAATCATCAATCATAACCATCCTTAAGAGAAAATTCCTATGGATCTACAATTAGACAATATAATAATTCTTAAAGGGAACTGGTAATAAAACTTTTATCAAAGAAAATTCACATCATCCCAAGATATATAAAACCTGATAAATCCTTTGATAACATAACCTACAAAATTTATGATGATAATATAAATAGAAATAATAGAGGTAATTTATTACATAGTTAAAATGATGTAATAGATGGACATTTATACCAACAGATGAATCACAAGGTAGTTATCTTCATTCAATGATTGGGGAGATGAAATTTAATTTTTGATGTATCTCCCATCTTATTCACACATTTCAAGAAACCGTCATTACTATATGATGGAAAAAGGCATAACATTGAACCAGTTTCCTAGAATCGTCAAATTCAACAAGAATAGACTCATTAATGACCTCTTAAAAAGATATGGGAAAAATCCAGATAAAATGAACTAGGTATAACTTAGATTTTTCCACCATACTCCCTCATAGACCATTCACCGTAATGAAATTTTAGAAACTCAAGATATTTCTATAACTTTTTTACATTTTGAAATAACCACTGGATAAACATCACAGTATGTAATTCCTATGATATACCTTCATAAAGTTGATATAGTACGATGGACTCACACCACACAAATCTAGTCCAAAAAAACTAATGAGACTGGTCACCCAAGATCTTATACTGTTTGATAGAATCTTGGATTCCAAAAACCATTTCCAACCACCCTAATACATTTTTTTATCCATGACATCCATATCAACAATGATCAAACCCATTCAAGAGGTGATAAATAATGTTTGTGGGAAAATATTGTTCTAATTCAAAATAATTTTCTTTAGTATTATAAGATTATATAATTGAAGGAATTACTTCATTTTGATGAGTGGATTCACCAAGTTGAGTAACTTTGAAAACAACCCTTCAACATCATCACTTCAGAACATATACCACCAAAATATAACGCAAAAATCCAAAATATTAATAATTAGTTAATTCCCTTTAAACTCAATAAATCTAAACTAGGTAAATAATATCATAAATCATAATGGAATTCATTGAAAACAAATCATTTAAAAAAATAATTTCTCATTATAAAAAACATAAATTTATCTAAAAATTAATTGAAAATATTTCAAAATAAAATAATCTTCTAAAATAATTTCAAAATTAACTATTTTAATTTATATGTACTTATATTAAAACCCCATCTTTCAATCAAAAATTTATGTAATGAAAAAAACCAATTTATAAATCATTATAAAAAAAATTATTTTTTCAAACCCATCTAAGAAATCATTGAAATTAATTATTAAATAAAATATCCCTTTTAATATACCAAAACCCATTTCTATAAAATATACAAATGAAAGTTCCATAACGAAAAAAAAATCAAAGGAAATTGAAGCAAAACATCCATAAAATCTAATTTCATTTCATCTCTAATAACAGAAAATCATATTATGTGGACTTTGAAACCAATATGAGTCAAAACTACTCAAACAAGGATGTAATAAGTATTTACAAAGTTTTGGCACTTGGGTTGGAAAACCATGTACCAAACATTAAATCAAATCACTGAATGTCATATATGTGATGAAAATGGGCCTCACAATTTGACTTAGATCATATGAGCTTACCATACTGGTAATATTCTCATTAATTTTCTCCCTAAAAATAATTGAGTCCCAAAAAAGATCTATCATAATAATAATATATATATAATCATAACCATTCCACTAAATAGTTATTCCAATATAACTAATAAAACTTTTAATAACAATAACAAACATAACTATACAACAAACATAAGGTTCTAGTTGAGAATGGGTCAACTATACTACCCCTTCCCTCTAATAACGAATCTAAATGACCCTAATATCATTTATAAGATCACATGTAAAAAATAAAAAATTGTTTATGCATGAATATAGGTAGTTATATCATTTTTAAAAAACTATCATCTGATAACCTAATCTTACAAATGACCTAGGACACTACTGGGCCCAAAAGGAATTCATAATCCCATTGTACTGGAAACATGTGACTATGTATCATGGAACACTACCATAGGAATGGTTTCACGCTCATATTATAGATAAAAAATCTATTTAACACTTTTAATAATCTATATTGGTATTTAAATATAATGGATGACCATGAATAAAAAAATAATAAGTTAAAATTAGTAACTAAATAAAACATAGAATAAAAAATTAACATCTAATATTATTATTGAAAATAAGTGTTTTCAAACTATATATAAAATTCATCCAAGAGTGGAAAACACTCAACATAAGTATAACACACTGAATTAACATGTAAAATAAAAATTTTACTAACCAAATCTCAAATTAATCGATCTGTAACACAAGGTATATTTTATCTACCAAAATCACCATCATAAACCCAACTAAAATATCTAGTCTGAAAATTAAACCAAGAATCTATATATATGATACTAATTTAATACACACACAAAACATATTAATGTATATGTTTAGTGATTATGAACAATATGATATCTCCATTGAATGTTGGAAATTTCATTAATAAATAAGTACATTAAATATAGTATGATATATAAAAATATATATAACATTCACATTTAAGGGCATGAAAATTAAGATCATGTTAATGGAAATTTCATAAAATTACCTCATTCAATTTCATTAAATAAAAATATCCTATTTGATAACATGACATCATATTGACGCATAAATTTAAAAAACAACCATTTAAAACCACAATGAAAACCCAAAATGATAAACCTTGATTCACATATTTTTCAAAGACATATTTTTAATAAATTTAAATAAAAATTAACAATATAACGTGAAAGGAATACTATAAGTTAATCCCATAAAATAATTTTGTATTTAATAAATGTAAATAATATAATGTGTGGAATTACAATAAAAAAGATGGAATACAATATAGGATATAATATAAATCCAACACAAAGACCTCTAATCATGAAGTACATATCATGTGATCTTTCCTAGTTCGAAATGTCAGATGATCCTAACAATACTAACATAATAAGGACGAAATCCCATCATATTTTATGTCCCAACATATTCACAAGCCAAACAACATACCAGCACTATCTTTACCAATGACACTCCCCGTCTCAAATTCAAAGACTATAAATATGGAAAACAATATAGCGTTAATTTTTTTGGGCAGGGGCACTTACTAGTGTAGTGTGAATCAGGATATCCCACATGGATTGCCTGTTTTACAAAACAAAACCTATGTGGAGGTGATTAAAAAAGTAATCCAAAGTCCACTTACATGAAATAACTCCCCCTCACCTATAATTTCCTCACATAGAGAAACCAATAGACATTTTATACATACTTCAAAATAAAATATAAAAACCATCAGTAGGTGAAACAATAAGTTACAAATAATGTTGGTCCATCCTGAATATATATATATATATATATATATATGTGTGTGTGTGTGTGTGTGTGTTTGTGTGTGTGAAAAATTGCTAAACAAGACATTAAGGTCACACACCAAATTTTAATATCAAAACACACCTTCCCAAAATAATTTTATACAACTTGTAATGAAAAACCTTATTAAAATCCTCTTATTTCAATCAAATATACTTTTATGGATTGTAGAGTAGTTTTCACATGGTTTTTGAATGACAAAACATTTTTCAATGCAACTTTTTAAATTAATAAGAAAACCCTTTTATGAAAAGAAAAATGTCCATTGAATGTATTTTTAATCACCAAATACAAATCACATATAGATTAAATTTTATAGAAACATATTTTTTTAAAACTCAAAAACAATTACAATTTTAAAAAAATAAGATATTTCATAGAAACAATTTCTTTAATGAAGTGTAAATCAAGTAAAAAGACTTTTCTATTGATGGAAAACTTCTTACCATGAAATGAAATTTCTCTACAACATTAATGGCACTAAAATTAATGTTTAGAAAGATCATAATCCAAAACCCTATCATAAATAGTGATTTAAGGTTCGGGGATAAAGATAAACCAATGATAATTGGACCTAGGAGGAAAGGATGATTAAATATAGGATTCAGAAGGAATATATTCATTCAAAATATCTTGAAATATGGTGAGTGAAGGTCGATATCATAGAAAAAGTAATAGAAAATATATTTGATAAGATACCAGGATTCAGTTATAAATGAATGGGGGGATATATTTAACACCACAATGTTTAATGAAATATACTTTTTAGTTATATTTAATCTCATTAATAACATGTGATATATTAAATCTTGAGTATAAAAAACTTGTAATCATGTATATCATATCAAAATAGCCATTAAATTTGATTTTATAAATTTAAATAAATAAATTATAAAACTTATATTGTATATACATGTATAAAATAAATTATTTTTGTTTTCAATTGACTAGAAATAAAGTAACATTTCAATGAAATTTAAATGTTTTTTCTGTAAAATAATTTTTATGATCACAATGTGTTTTAATAATATTATAGAAAAAAATTACAATTGATGATTTATTTTAATTATATTTATATACTATATATTCAATAAATTTCGTTATCATTCATCTAATATTTTTTTATAAACATGGTATTAGAATAAATATATTTCAATGCATCAAAATGGTATTTTTATAAATACCTTTATCAACATGTTTTATCGACATAATTTTATACTATGTTTTTCCAATTTAAGAAAATTTAAAAACAATATGAACATCATTATTTAAATTGGAATGTAAATAAATATTGGAGTGTGTTTTGTAATGTTTTCTAAAAGGAGTACTTATTTAAGTATAGTGAAAATTACTAATTTTTATTCAAAACGTCCTTTGTGTTTAAATATTTTTCAAAGTTCCATATTGATTTGAAGTAGTTCTAAAATATAAATTGATTCAATAATATTTTAATTAATCCAATATAGGTCATTGTAATATTATTTATGTCAATTATTTATATGAAAACCCTCTAAACATGGAAAATATTTTCATTAGTAAACTAGATTTTCATCACACATATGGGATTAATTTTAAATTACATTTTTTTAACTTATACATAGTAAATGTTTTAAAATAGATTCCATATTTGGAATCAAAATAAATAATATTAGTTTTCAATTTAATCATAATATTTTTTCATAATGAATAGTGAAAACAATAATAATTAATTAAAACAGTTAAAGTTATAACGAGTTTACCAGTGGATTAAAAAAATATAAGGGTTTTATTTCTAATGAATATTGTAAAAATACCATTTTATATCCATATATTTACCTTATAATATCCGAAAATTTAATATATGTACATTTGGAATCATTTTTAATGGGAATTAATTTATCTTTTTTTATTTTTTAAGAAAATCCATAAGAAGGTACCCTCCACACACTTTTAAAAGGACTACTCTACTTATCTCCACACATATAGTGCCATTTTTGCCAAATAATTTCCCAAATAACTTAATTTAATATCTCCCCATGTATAAGAGTCCCTATTTACCATAAATTATCCATGGATTTTTATATGTGTAAATATATGGAGGATTTCAGAAGAAGATAAATAATTTTTAACCATGCATTGTTCTTTTATTTATTTTTATAAAAATTTCATATATTATGTAAATATGATAACATATTAACATAAATAACTTAAATGTTATTTTATTATATTTATTTAATGTAATATCTTACATAACACCCCTATCGCATCAAATGTGAAATTAAACCACTGACTATGTGTACAACGGACTACAACCTCGCAAACTAAGGTAATAAGTTTTTCATCCTTTCCTCTCATGGATGAGTACAATGATGTATTTAATTTATATATAAAATATTTATCTATTAATTATAATTTTTTATTTATAATATCATATAATTCATCTTACCTTCCTATGTTTTTTGAGACAATAATATCGCTCGTTCATACATGTGGTCTACTTCTTCCATGAAGCAATATGACACGTTATTCATTTTATTTGGACCTGGATGGTAATGATGATATATTTAGTGAATATATATGATATTAAATATATTATAATAAGATATTAAATTTTATTTATTATTTACCATTATATCATTTAATCAATTGGGAAAATGGGAATATTGTTCATGTGTAAGTATGGATTAATATCACCATGAATGATAAAATTCATTTTCCCATCTATATCCATTAAGGATGACTATATATATATATAATGGAAAAATATGAAATTTAAATCATTATTAACACTATATCTTTTATGGAACCATGATCAATATGCATGGAATAAAACAACTAAAGTGATACTTATCTGAAAAGCAATGTAGTTATAACCCATACTAATGATTTAAAAGAACATTTATTAATAAAGAATTGACAAAATGATTTAATAAATAATATATGGAATGATATTTATATTTATATATATTATTTTTATTTAATATATAAATAATTAATGTAAATTTATTATATATGATTTTCAAACATGTATGATTGAAATTAGACATCATGTAAGGATTTTCATATCAATTTCTTTCCATTGATGGAATTTATGATGTTATGCCACAAATTTCATCTATATGGTGTACATAAAAAATTTATAAATTTAAAATCATCATTACTTCATGATTAATTTTTTTTATGTTTCATATAAATTTATTTCCTCCATGCTGATTCATATTAATGTTAAAAAGTGGTATGGGTTTTCATAACTCAATTTTATTTTATTTGGTTGAATTACAACATCATTTTTTTAAATTCTATGATTTTTTGTGTAATGAGTATTGATTATTTTATATTCCTTTACATAGGTTTTATAGTGGGTGAAAATTAATAAACATAATCAACATAATGATTAATTTTCCACGTAATGATATTATCCTCGTACAATATTTCCTCTAAATTTCCACGTCATTGAAACATATTTGGTATTATGAACCTATTTATTTTTAGGAGGTATATATACTTCCCCTTATATATGTTTTATATTTAATATTTATACAGCCATTGTATTAAATTATTCATGTTATTTTTTTATTTCATGCGGTTATGATTTGAATCTTACAAAAGTGGAAGGGGTTTATTTCACCGTCTCACTATTATTAGTGTATATATATGTTTTAAGTATGTAGCTAGAGAATTATTTTAGATTTATATCTTGATTACAATATATATTCTTCATTACATGTTATTTTTGGAAAATATATGTATTACTTTTATTTTACCCTTGTTTTTAATCAAAAGATCAAGAAACTATTAAAAGAAAATGATGCATTATTTTCCATTAATTCAGAAACATTTAATTCCATATCCATTTTTTCTGAAAATGATTTCATGAATGAATTTAATATTATCTAATGATTTATTCATTACATATCTACAAATGATTTTCAATGAAGAAATTATTTAAAAATAATCATATTATAATTTTATTGAATTACATAGTGGTTTTCTTCCCATTAAATGATTTGAAAGTAATCATTATTTTAATATATGCATCATGAATTGAATTTTCCTCCGCAATGGCAACAAAATTATTTAATTATTAAATTATAATATTATATGTTTTTTTCAAGAATTTTCTTTATTTAATATTATTAATATTTATAATTCTAAAATTAATTTTCAATGAAAAACCATAATTTTTATCAAGGATTTTTTTTAAATTAATCATGTTTTTACAAATTATTAGTGAGAAAAAGAAGAATTTTAGATATGATCCACTATAAATATGTTGTGATGACACAATATTTATTACTATTTTGGATGGTTAATGGTAATTTGGAATTTCAATGTATTATTTTGATATCATTCCCTATATTTCACTAGTTGGTTAATACTTATGTTTATTGATTCGTTAAATTATTGACATTCTGTCAGCTAGTATATTAATATCAATATTTATATTGGTTATTTGTATCCCCATTTATATGAGGAATTAATTATACTTATTATTTTATGGGAAGGGAGTTCAATATCCCCTCAAATCATTATTAAGTCTCATGATAGAATCAATCTTGGGTATTTGGTTAATGCCTCAACCATTCATATTAGATTTCATGGAATTTCACCGTGATAGAATGTTTATGGTGTATGACGTTAAGAATTCCATCATTATGAAATTTTTTATTTATGTACATGTACTAATTTTATTAGTTCTTAATATCAATGGTTATTTTCCAGGAACATGATATGATTTATAAAAAATTATTTGAACATCATTTACTCACTCAATATAATTCATCATACTAAAATTATTGATTAAATGGAATGTGTTTTTTTGATATTTATAGTTCACGATTAATTATATTTTTTTAATTCATTATAGGTTTTACTACATGCATAACCATACTGAGTATCTAATCTCACCACATTCTTATATTTCTTATTTCGATGATTTCAAGAAGTGTTTTATGAGTGCAATACTTATATATTATTAAGGTTAAAATGATATCAAAATAAAAATGGTACTTTGTAATATATGATTTCAAATATAATATGATATTAAAGTATGTATAATGTTTTACAAAACTAATAAACAATTATATCATTTAGAATGTGATAGTTTTTATTTTTTTCCAAGATAATAATATAACCAATAGCTTTGGGCTATAAGAGATAGAGTATGTACATATGGTATCAGGTTATATTAAGTAGATTCCATGAGAATATGATTTAGAAGACAATATAATGTGGAATAAAACACTATGGGTGAATTTTATGATAAGTAAATATAAAAGATAACACCAAAATGTTTTGGTGTAACATAGATTATTATGTTTTCCCAATAAAACATCTCTGTCTTTATACTAAAAATTCATTGTGGCTCAAGAATACTATTACCGTTGTGTAATATCTCTGAAAAGGTCATATTGGGATTCGACTCGAATGTCACCTGGAGAAAAATAGAAATCTCTTCTACACACCTAGTTTGAAACTACTAGGGGATATTATCAGAATAATTCAAAATTATATTAGAAACCACTATGATTGATTGGAAATTATTATAATAATATGAAATACATCTTCAAGGAAACCATGTTAATTCTTCTATGATTAACTATAATAAAAATATTTCAATATATGTTATGTTTTTCACTTGTTTTGGAATTTTAAATTATTTTATCTTTATGTTATAATATAATATTCAATATCACATTGTTTAAAAATGGTTCTTAATGAAGGAATATGAATTGTATCAATGAGTGAAATCTTATTATGTATTTTCCTCCTAAGAAAGTAAATCATGTTGTGGAAGAAGAGAAATATATTATAAATATATTGGAGTAGATAAATCAATTTATGAAAAATAACATTTACTATATGGGGGATAATAAAATTTGACAATGTGGTGAAACAATGTAAGACTGATACATGTGTTTGTAATCTCTAAAATGTAAGAGAAATTGAAATCCATTTGTAGTTTAGTAATATATAACTTCTGTAGATAATATGTTTCTCAGATTATAATTATTGGAAAGGGAGATGGTTCTCTGGGTTGTTTATAATCTCTCAGGATATGCGACTCAATGATAGTAATTGATTTAAAATAGTAAGTATTAGGAGAGAATATTATTCTTAGAATATATGTATTTTAATGAACTCTTTTTGGTAAAATATTTTTCTCATGAGAATATGGATAATTTGAACACCCATGTTCTAAGTCTAAGAGGAAAGTATTATAAAAATATTGATATATATTATACGAAACATTAAAAGGATGGGAATTAATTATCAATACATCATAATTAATCCAACAAGAAATACTTATAATTTCATTTTTGAGCATATGTTAATCATTTTAAGGGAAATACTCTCCCAAAAATTCACATCATATGAGGATATTATACCATGTTCTATATATATTGAGAAATAATTCTCCAATTATATGAATAAGAGGAAATTTCAATCAAGAATGGGACAGTAAAAGATTCTGTGGATGTAAATATAGGGAATGAGATAAAGGTAGGGGTAGAATTTATATCATTTCAAAATTCTGTAAGGAAGCATCAAGGAAAAAACATTATAAGAATGAGATTTTTCTTAAAATGTAGAGATAATACATTCTAGGAACGTTATTTAATGGGAATTAATAAAGGTTCAAATTGTCAGTGCTTCAAGTACAAGGGCATGAGATACTATTAAAATGATTATCTCCTTCATCTAGGGAGTTTTTCCTAAAATTCAAATAGGGAGAAAGGCTATGTTTTTGTGATCAAAATATATGTAGTTGATGTTCTTATGGATGTGTTGGATGGTAAATTATTCATTAAAAAAATTTAGTTAATGAATTAATTTTGTATTATACATCAGAAAATATTATTTCATATTTCTTTTCAATGAAAATTTAGAATATCCTTGGAAACCTAATCCGTGGATTGTTATTCAATAATTATAGTGAAAATATAACTACATTGAGGATGTGTTAGTCAGTTCCAATTCAAAAATATAAAAATTCTCTATTTAATGACATTATTATTATTCTAATGGTTTTATTTTATTTTATAATTTATATGGATTGAATTTTAAAAAATGGTGACAAAATTTATTGAAAAGATAAGTAAGTTAATGTGTCAGAATGAATATTTTTAATTACTTATAATATAAGTTGATACACCATCGTCTAAGTCATGTCAAATCCACCACCAGCAACTCTTACGAATAAAATATTTAGGTATGGATAGAATTCCCAATCAATATATGGAAAAGTGCATCATCAAATTTTTTATATACCTTTTTTATAGTAATCCATTAATTTATTTCTTATTCAATTACATTGATATCTACTAGAGTGTGAATTTGAGTTTTCTATGGATTTAATACTTAATTAAAGACTAATATAAAATATTACATATAAAAGGGCTATTCAAGAAGTGGAAGTATGGATGAAACTTATAGAGTTGTTTATTAAAAATGGATTTATAGGATCCACTATTTTACTCTGTAAATACCCATGTATATCAGATCATTTTAAATCTTGGAATGAATATGAGCCTTGGTTTACAATCTATTAATGTCACTAAGTCTATAAGAAATATATAATATTTTCCATATATATTTTTTAATGAATTAAATATTATACTTAAAGAGTCTGATCACCAATGATGAAATATAATTAGAACATGATATATCTTACTGGGAATAGCCAATCTAGATTCATGACAATATATAACATATTTCAAGGAATAAAATGAATCCATTGGAAATGGTAATTTGAAGAAATCATAATATAGAATAGATGAGGTTTTATTACGAAGAATTTTTGATAGATAACTATCCAAATATTCTCCCATGGTGATAATTTAGAAATTTTTTTGATGAATTTTTTAGATTGAGGGAGGAATGTGACCATTGATATTTTATTATATATTAATTTTAAATAATTTCAATCTATTTGATAGATTTTGATACACAGAAACTCATGTTTAAAAGAAATGTAATAATGTATATCATTATAACTTATCCATAATAATGGATGGTATGAGTAGTAAAAACTAAATTATGTAAAATATATAGTACAAACATATATATATATATAATTTATTTTTTTATAAATTGATAATAAATTAAAATATAAATAATTTTAAAGTAAAAGGAATATATTAATGAAATTGTTTTATCCTCACAATGCATTTTGGTATTAATAATTTAGATAAACCCCTATGTGTTGATTATTTAAAGGAATTTATATATCATCTTTCAGATAAAACAATTTATCATTCTTCTAATATAATTTTCTAAACATTGGATCAGAATAAATATTTTTTAATTGTTAAATACATTTTTTTTAAAAACACTTTCAATCAGGACTTTTCACAAATAATTTAAAAATAAATTACCCCACAATTCGAAAATATATTTTAAAAAAGGCCTAATTTTTTGAATTTTAATGGCAAAATTTTCACATTTTTTATTTTTGATGATTTTCATAGAAGATTTTTTTTTTGATAAATTGTTAAAAATATGGTTTTTTATTAATTAATACATTTTATTTTAATGCATGTACAAACTGATATTGGTTTCAAAATTATATAAAACCTAAATTTGATCAATAAGATTTTTTATCCAATATTTGTAACTATAATAAATTGTATGTTGTTTTTAAATATAAAATTAATTTATAAAAAGGGAATCAAATTTATTTTAAATTATCATTTTCATTTCTCATGTGGAATTATTTTTATATAAAATTCTAAAAATTAAATGTATAGTAAAAGTATTAAAATATAATTATCAGTGTTAAAGTTTAAATGAGTTTACTGGGAGGTTGAACGAAAAAATAATGTTATGTTTGAAAATTAATCCTATATAAATATTATTTTACATCCTTAATTTTATCTTATAAAATCTTACCTTCAATGTTATTTCAATTTGGATGAACTTTTCATTTTAATGAATTTTTTTTGTATTCTTTTTGAAAATTTCCAAGAAGGTACCCTCCCCCGCATATAAAATGAATGTTATTATCCACTCCTTTAGAAACATTAGGATCAAATTTTGATCATCCAATGCATATATTAATCTCTTCTTTCATTCCTTTTTATATACTACATTCCATGGTTTTACCATAAACCCATTTTGGAATTATCTTTGAGTAAGCCTAAAGATGTTCGAGGAAATATTTTACAGTTCATAAGCATGCATCATAATATTATTTCTTATTCTACCCCATAATAATATTCACCAAATATGATAAAGAAATATCTTCTATATTCTTGTATTTTATTATGTAAATGAAATTACCTATATCGACCCACTTATCAATCAATTCAAAAAATGAAATTGCCGATCATTTCTTTGGAGAACCACTGCCTCACGAACTAATGTAGTCCATTTTCCATTAAAGCCTCTTAATGATCGATATATTGATGGATATCATGTATACAAATTATTATTTAGATATAAATAAACCTCTATAATTATAATATCACATATATGTTCTTACAATAAATCCTTTGGAAAATTATAGCATCGATCATGTGTATGTATAGGCTAACACCTCTACCAAATGATGTCATACAGTTTTTGAAAAATTTTAAAATGTCTGTTAATAAGGTTTACTTTATTTAATATATATGATATATATGATATAATATTGATTCTATAAATTATAATTATTATTTTTGTTTCTTTTTTTCATCATATGAGAAAATTGAAACATCATTCATGCATAAGTACGACATACCCTCTCTTTGAACAATGTAACTCATTTTTTTATATCTAACCATCATGCATGATTAAAAATATTTAAATCATAAATAAATATTACATTTGAATTATGATTAATATTTTTTATTACCAAACCATGATCCAGAATCGAGGTCCAAATTTGTAGAACCAAAACATACATGAAAAATGATGCATCCATCACCTAGAACAAAAAATTATATAATAAATTCTTAATAAACTTTTCATGAAATATTTTTAAAAAAATTATTGTTAAATATAAAATATTATGTTACTATAGAATACTAATAATATATATACAATTCATATAGGATTTGGAATGTCTAAGATTGAAATCGGACCCAAGGTATTGGATTTCATCTCAGGTGACTTACACCGAGAAATATTCTAATGATCTACACCTAATTTTTGTTGTATTTTGTCTGTACATCCCCTGCATTTATTATATAATGAATCCTTCCTACTTAATTTTATTTTAATATTCAATAAAAATTATTTCATTATATGGGGTTTACATTAATATTACAAAGTGGAAAAGGATTTTATAACTCAATTCCCTTTTATTGGGTTGTATTACTTCTTAATTTTTATTGATTTTAAAGGATTATATATGTAATTTCATTTAATTATTTTATTTTTTATATCCACTAGATTTAATTTTGATCTTCATTTGATACATATAATCATATAATTTATTAATTATCACATCAATGGTATGATATTGGTAAGAAATGTTGTCTAAATTACATATCAATTGATATATATTTGGTATTATGAACCAATTTATTTTTAATAGGAATATATACTTCCTCTATGATATTTTATATCACAAATATCATTAAATTATTATCATTTTGTTTTTCAGTTTTTATTATTCATCTCATAGTGGTTTTTATTTAGATGTCTACGTTGTAAGGGTTTATTCCACAATCTCATCGTTATTCGGTATTGTATATTTTAACGTCTCCATTGTGGGAATTATATGATACTTCTATATTATAAACAATATAATTTATTATTATCCTATTATTATTGAAAATTGTATGAATTCCATTAACATTTATCTATTATGAACTCAAAAGATAAAGATGATATTTTATAAAAATAATCATTTTTACTCTTTTAATATGAATTTTCCCTTCCATGTCCTGATATTCTAAACATTTTTTAAAGAATGTGTTTAATACTCTCTAATGATTTATTAAAAATAAACAATTTTTCATTTCAAATTTTTTAATATGAATCATTCTATTATTTTTGGGTACATGGTAATGTTTTCTATTTATTAAAAATTGTAAAACAAATATTTTTTTAACATTCATGGCATGAATGATATTTCATGCCATACTAACCACCTAGGGATTTGATGCATCCATGAAAACATTCCAATATACAATTTAAAAAAATCAAAATATTTTAGAAATTCCCTATTTTTTATTTTATTATTCAAAACGGAAGGTTGTTTTTTTAAAAAAATACTTTTATTTGAACTTTTAGGGTATTTATATTAATAAATGACAACAACTCTTATTTTACTTATACTCCACTGGGGATTTATTGTAATCTTACAATAAATTCTATTTATTTTTAACATTTGATTATATATTTTTACTAAGGATGTACTAATTTGATATTTTTCACAATATTATTATTGTTGGATCATGATTATGTTTATAAATTGAAGAAAGAGTTAATGTTTTTATTTTAATTTTTTGTTATAAATGTTTAAGTTGGTTTAATTTCTCCCCTATCATATGTGGAATACTTTGGAATTATTATGTGATTGGTGTGTCCTGATATAGTCGTTCAATGAATTGGTATGTATTAGGAGAAATACTTGATTTGGTATTTGGGTACGGTCATACCCATTTAGGAATGATGTATTTGCATGAGTAAAGACAATGTGATTAGGCTGTCTGACATTACCCATTCATTCATTTTGAGATTTTTTATTTACATCTATGTGATTATTTTATTAGTAATTATATGTCTGTAAAATTTTAAAAATCATGTGATAATTTATATGCAATTATTTTTATCACAATGTATTACTACCATGTTATTATTAATGATCATGTTATTGATTTAATCAAATATATTTTCCAATATTTACCTTACCATATTTTTTATACCTTATTTATTCATCGTATATTCAATTGTAAATAAACTTAATTATCAACTAGTATCAAACACTATTATTGATTCATTTTCCCAGTATTTTTAGATGTTTTTTTATGATTGATATAACGGGATATGCTAAAAAAGTGTTTCAAAGAAACTATTTTTTTAAAGTATTTTTTCAAATGTAATGTGATAATCATATATATTTCTAGTTTACATATAATACTAAAAATATTTCTTAATCTGAGATACAATTACATATATTTATTTTCATTATAAAAATGTAATAATCATATCGTGTCTATTGGGGTCTGGGTAGTTATAGGTTTCAGGAGAAGACCCCTTAAAATCAATGGGGGACTATATGCAATTATCCATTTTTTTTTAACTTGTAGAAGTGAAACTTTGGACGCACATTTAGATGTAATAATGCACTATCCATGAAAAATATAGCAAATTCACTAGATTAGGTATCAAAAATCATGATATTCAACTGCATGATTAGGGGTAACCATTCACCAAATGTGTTGATATTCCCTAACATACTAGATATTGCCACATGATTCATGGGAATCCTTTTAAAGATGTAAAAACCTCATATAGATTTTTGTAAATACTTATTTACCTTAACAACACCATTCACATAGTTTATACCTTGTTACACCTGACCATGCCAGATAAACACTCAACACCGAAAAGAATTAGAAAATCTAAACATTCCAGACCTAAAATTACAAAAACATAAAATAATTCAAAAACATATTATATTTCACTAAATAATCCAAAATTGTAAAAAATTGGTGTTATATATATTATTTGGTATGATGGTGGTGTTGATTATTTCATTTTAATGGTCATGAAATACAAAAAATATTCTAGTTAAATAAATAAATATTCTATAAAAATTATAAAGTCCAATATTTTAGGGGAGGAATGTGTATTTATCACTCATGAATAACCTCTCAATGATTCATGCAAAATTACATTTTTTTAATTAGTAATAATATTTAAAATATTTATCAATTTTATATAACCACTATAGAAAGTTAAAAATAAATTTAATTTTTTTATTCAATTTGAAACCTGTATTTTTTGTATAATAACCAATGATATTGCTGCTTTCCACTGTATATTTGAATCACCATTGATGGTGACATAAAAAAAATATGAACTTTTATATGGAGAGAGGAAAATATTTTTTCATAATAACACACCTATAATATTTGTATAATAAAATAACGTTTATGTTATTATTTAGAAAAAAATTATTTTAGTTATGTGATATAGTTTATAAGAAATAATGTAAAAATATAATGTTACTTAACTGAATTGTCATGTGTTCATTTATAGTCATTTATTATTTCAAATATCATAGGGGTTTTATTTTGAATAAAAATTTAAAAATTTGTGGAAAATATACAATGGTTTAAATTAGTGATAATTAATTCAAAAGAACTGAAATTTAGATTCCCTTTTAAATGGATGTATGAAATGAACCTGTATAATTGATATTTGAGTTTATTTGTTTTTAAATTACTTTTTCCTTATTTGTGAATAAATGTATTTTGGTGTAAAATTTGCCCAATAAATTGTAAAAAGGATTTTGGGTCCTGTGTTTCTTCTAAACAATGTTTTGTGATAAATTTTATAATTTTAAAGTAACTTATTATGTATAACATATCTACTATATTTACCCTTGTATTTTAAATAATTACCATGATAACTTATATTTTCCCAAAAATTATTATTAATCTTTTTACCTAATTTTTATTTCATTATTAAGTACATATTATCAAATTCAATAAATACAGTATATAAAAATTTAATTATTTATTTTGAATAAAAACACATAATATATTGAGAAAAAAATGATTTAGAATAAAAATATATATTTGATCATAAATGGTTATATTTTTAGATACTAGTTGTAATATCTTAACCCAAACCATCATGTCTGAGCAGGAGTGCCACATGACCACATGCACGACTCCCTGTATGCAAGAGGCTGCAGACTATGAGTGAGAATCTCTAAAGGAACAATGGGGATATTATACCCTCTATAAAAGTGCATATGGGAATTGAATAACCTATCTTGAAAATAAAATTAATAATAACTGGATCAATTAGAGTATGAACAGTAAATAAATATGGAATACATGACATATATATAAAAGATACCAAAAATGAAATTTTCACATAGTAATGAAAAAATAAAAAATTTAAAGAATATTGAGTTCCTCCACCATCTATCCCAGTCAAATCAACTCTGTTTTCTACAGTATTATCCATTCTCTATTGGGCCAATTCCCTTCAATGAGTCTCTCTTGAAATCTACAAGCTCTTCGAAATGATCAAGTTTTTTGTGGGTATAAAACATATTAGGAAAACACTAATGTTCATTAATCTTATGTGATAAATCATACATGTTTATTCCATAATAACAGTAAATGTATACAAGAATATACATATAATCCAAAACTAATTAGTTGTGTAAAAACCAATATTCCAGAACCACCAATTATACCATCTGTATATCCATTCTAGAAGATAAATAAATGTGTTAAAAGACCCAAACCATATCTTATATGATGTCCTCATGTTGTCATGGAGATGTTACATTACATAATATATACCTAAAGTGGACTATCCCACCAAGATCCTATTGATGGGAAAATCAACTACTTATACCGATTTGGATATCATATCATCAATATTATTTGAAAAAACAATACCTCAATATCACCCATGACACGACACCATGACAAACTCATACTTCCACCCTCTCTTAGATCCCTCATTACCATCGTTTTAATTAAGAACATTCACCCACTAGTTGATAATTTTTCGGGATGGTCCACCTATCTAAAGTACTAATCATAACCAATAATCATTTGGTACATATATATAGGGTGAGAACAGAAGAAGTAATAATATTTCATCAGGAGTATATAGTGCCATAAATGACATCTTGTAATTAAAATCTAACAAAGAAAGAGATTTTTTAGTATAAATAATAGGATCAATTTTCACAATGGGTGTCACATTCTACACAAAGTTACATGTGATCATAATGATTCTCAATCATCAAAATTCCGTCAAATAATATCATCTTGTAAAAAAATATCGATGCAAGTCAGAAACAGTAAGGAACGTCCTACCTCAAATTCATCGACATCAATGGAATTGTTAAGCCACCGTATGTTGATCGATATCTAGTGTGAGAATCTCTATATTAAAAAAACACAACCTCATGACCTTATTATCATAATCACAAACAATTCAATTCTCAAGGTTCATCAAGGGTTCCGTGATCCAGAACCATCTAAATTATTTCAAAAAGACTTAAAATATCTTATGTGATATTAATGTCTCACTAATTTTTTGAACATGTAATATTTCTCAATATTCTCCTAAAGAATAATAATAATTTTTAATTATTATAAATTATCTGTTTATAATTGTCTTTTTTATAATTTATAAAAAATTACCCTTTTATAATTAATTTTTGGTAATTTATGATAAATTATCCATTAATATTTTCATTTGATAATTTACCATAAATTTCTCTTTTCTAATTATCAATTTGTTAATTTATCATAAATAATCCTTTTATAATAATTTGTATATAATTTATCATAAATTAATCAGTTATAATTATCTTTTGAAAAGTTATTATATAACATCTATTTATAATTATTTCATTGATAAATTCTACAAAATTATACTTTTACAAATTGATGTATCCATCAGTTGATCTTTACATAAAAATATTTTTATAACATCACAATGATTATTTTTTAATAATTAAATTAATTTTTTATAATTATAAAAAGTACACTTTGAAAATACTTCATAATCATAAATTGATAATTATTTATAATTACAGTTGACAACTATTGGAATTATCATTCAATAAAGCTATGACTTTATCAATCAATAATTATTAAATATTATTTTTTTCTATAACTATATAATAACTTTCTGGTAATTATTTACAATTATAATTTATAACATATGAAAGTATCCTGTGATAATTTGATGAAATTATCTTTTGATATTTCATCAAAATTATCCTATTATAATTTACTAAAATTATACATTGATAATTTTTAGTATTATTATTTTATTTGAAATTCCATTTTTCATAAATTGGGGAAATAATATAAAATAAACAAATAAACAAAAAAAACAAAAGAAACCATCTTCCTGAATTTACACTGCGAAATAGGGGGAGAAGGGGACCTCACTATTCCTAGAGGATGAATAATAATTCTAGATCAATCCATGAGGCTTTAAATATATTGAGCAATGGAGTCCCAAGGTTGAATAAACATAAATAAATAAACCTAAATAAAATAATAAATTGGTTCTGATATCCAACTAAATTACACTCAAATACAAAATTAAGAAAACTATTTTAATTTATTACTCAACTGAAAAGTTAATGTTGAGTCATTAGTTTTACCAATTAAAGTTGTTATTAAATTTATACTAGTTAAAATTGATTAGATCCAGGATTATTAGATCATTGGTGTGTGAAATTTGTGGGTTGGAGCATTGAAGCAGATGACCAATTAAAGAAGAAATATTTAATAATTAAATTAATATAGTAATATAAATTTAGAATAAAAATCTTTCACCACACCAGATTTTAACAAACAACAGATGCATATAAAATTTAATACACACCTAGGGTAAACCTCGCATCCTATTTTAAATAGTTGTATCATATTTCTCATATGATGCTCTTTGGGGTGATATTTAAATATTTTTTGGAAAATATATAATAAAATCATTATATATTCTTTCCTCATTTTAAATATGACCAAACTTCTAATGTGTATAATTTTTATGTCGCAACTAATGTAAAAAATGCACTCTCTACCTGACATTGGCCTTATATTACTAATATGATTCACCGTTTCGGAGATGTTAAACTATTTTAAGAAATATATTAAATAAAATATTAAATAGCTTATCATTATATGTGATTTGATAAAATTTCTAACATGCCCAAAAGTTATGCCGCAACAAAGGGAATCATGACATGTCAGGCCTAACTGTTTTCTTCAATTTCTTATATAATTAACAATTTAGAAGTTATTTATTTGTTTGGAATAATAGATAATGAAAAATTTAATATATTTAATATATTTGTTTCATTCAATTATAATAATCTACAACCCATATAATATATTGAAATATCATTTTCTAACTCCTAAAATATTCCATTAAATATTCCACAGTGTTAAGTATGATCTTATCATTACCTAAAGCCTCTAAATCATTGAATATTTTATTTTTATTGAAAAATAAACTTTTCAAAAATGTAATAATAATTTATTAAAAATAAGGGTTTTATAATCTTTTAAAAATTTAGGATATTATAAATAAAATCATTAATTATTTTTTACTAGTTTATTTTTTAATTAATGAGATGAAAAAATTATTATAATTTTTTTTATTCATTTATTTTTTCAAAATAATACATAAAATAAATACATGGTATAGAAAACTATTATAACAATATTACTTATAAAATGATAACATCATAATTTCTCGAAATATAATTCTATAATATATTTGAATAATAACTTTATTTGATATAAGAAAAGTTTATATTTGTAGATAGTTATTAAAAAATATCTTATAATGATATCAATTATCATGAACATCTCACATGAGTATATTCATTTAAATAATACTTTTTAATATTTACACTATTATTATTAAATTGTAAAATCTAATGATTATACCACATTTCTATGCTTGGATAAATGTACTATATTTGGGAGGAATCTTCTACTTGATTCAATAGCTTCTCCCTATCATTATAAATTTAACAATGTGATTCCACATATTTATATAATCTATATAATTTACTAAATTATTGATATAAAATATCATATTTACTTCATTTGGGTATCATATAACCTCCATCCAATAATAATAAAACATAATATCCAATCAATCACTTACAAAAATGTATATATATTTATATACACAAAAATTGTTTACCTCAAGAATTTATATTCCTTTATTGACTATATAAATAATAGTTCAATACACCCATAAATTATATATATGCATAGTTTTTTATAAAGGTCGAGAATGGGAGAATCATTCAAAAAAACTAAATAAATGTGTGCAGGTTGGATCGAAACTAAGACCTACCATAATACTACAACAGTGCATGACCACTAGGATGCATCCATGGGGCTATATATACAATAGTTTTTCATTACACATACCCTAAAATAAATATATCAACTACCCATATCATGTAATTATTTCTTTCTCCAAAAATTAAAAATGTTTTTAATTTTTTGTATCCCTTTTATAGTGATTAATAAAATTATTATTTTCATGGGAGACATTCATGGAGAATATTTTAACTTTTAATCGTAATTATTTATGTATAAATATACTATTTTATTATTTATCACAGTTCCATTCAATAAAAGATTCAGATCATGTATTATTATAATAATTTTTTCGTTATTTAATTTCGATATATTCTATTACAATGAAATAAAAAATAATTCATTTTATTTCTAAATTGTATGTGGAACACATTTTTTCAATTATATCTCTAAGAATTTTACAGAATAAAAATACATTATACAAGATGTGGTGTCATACACGCACTAAAAACCCAACCGTTGATATTCCAATACATATATGAGAATATATGGGGATGATTTTGTTTATTCCATCAATGAGTTCTCATATATCTTCAATGTACTTATAATTTCACCACTAAACATTTACATGTTGATTAGAATTTTTCTTTGTAATTTATCACTAAAATCTAATATCATCAATGATTAGTCCTTATAAGTGTGACAATTCTCTAGTTATACAACATTTTAGTTGGACTGTACTTCCACAAGGTGATAAAATAGAAACATTGTGAATATCAAAATTTTATATTTTATAATCAAGTAGTAATGAAAAATTTAACCTAAACTCATCTATCTATAACGAAATAATGAATATTTGTACAAATATTACCTTAATATTGAATATCATGTCCCTATTATTTGTTAATTTTCAATGGAATACATTCCACTAAAATCATTTTTATGACCACGTTGATTGCTGTTAGTATATCACTTTTATTAACCATATGTTGAATTAATATATTTCTAAATTGGTTTGTTTATATTTTCTATGTTGTAAGATAGTTATGGTGAAAAAAAATTTCTCATTATAAATTTATCTGAATATATTATTGTTCTTTATATATTCCCACACTTATCACTATATGGTTTTATTTAGAAACACGTGTTGACATTTTAATTATATAGGAACTCTACTTGTAGAAGATGTTTATCTATGCCTCTTTTGAATTTATATAGGAATGTAAAACAATATATATTAAAATATTAATGATTCCTATATAATAGCCATTATATTTTAGATAGGTAATTAAACTAAATTGCAGTTGCATATTCAATGGTTATCAAATAAATTACTAGAACCTTGAGGTAAACAATGGATAACCCATGACACAATTTAAATTTTTGATCCATATGAACATATCACTAATTCTATATATATCATTAAAATATTATGGGTAAATAAATCCCTTGTAATATCAATAAGATATATTACTTATTTAGTTCATATAATACAACCCAAATGAATTTTTTTCATTCACTTTCTTAGGCATAACTGTAACAAAATTATAGTTAGGTTTTTTCCATTTCCATTGTTTTAAGATTAATTGTTGCATCAACACTTTAACATTAAAACACTCAAAATTAATTTTCTTTTGAAAAATATTCTTTTTATGTTATTTGAAATCATCCAATTAATATTATCCCATATAAATTAACATTGAAGAAATATTTTTAACTTTAATGGTGTATAGAAAATGATGATCTTTGTGCATCATCTAAAATGTCCTTTTCATATATTGAAATGTATAGGAAATATATTCATATTAAAAATATCATAACTCTATCTTTGTTAATACAAACCTCTATAATATTGTTAAAATTATTCAATAATCATATATCATACCTTTTTACCACATTGACATCCACTTACAATACCTGTTCAATAATCATTTGTGAATGGGAGAACATTAATAATTATATTATAATTTAAATGATCATAAATTTTATATCAATGATTATTTTTTTCATTTCAGTGATCATAATGATTAAGATGTAACATCCTTCCCCAAATCCATAAAGACTGATCATTTACTGAATCAAGGGACTCATTATCAGAGCATAGGTGTTCTGCGACATATTCCAATGGTTTCTGACCTATATTATGTGTTTATTTTAGTGTCATGTGGATACTATAATACCCAATTAGAGTGTTCTATAATTGAAAAAAAAATTGTTCCATACTAATAATAAAAATAACATGTAGGAATGATAATCACATCCATGAATAATACAATAACCTAGAAACATACATTTATACATACACTAATTTCCCATGGGGATGACTATATATTTAAAACAAATAAATTAAAAAATAAATGTTCACGATGATTTACCCAATCCTGAAGCCTTACTTGTTCCAAATATCTAGTAACATTCAAGTATCATTATTGGAAATGGTATATATTTCCTTTTCAAAACCTAAAACTATTACCAGTGAGGGTCTCTAGTACCAATGTGTAATGGCCACTCGAGCATATTGCAAGAACAACTTAATATGGAACCACTGTTGTGGTATATACATGAACAGTAATTGAACTGAATATCTATTATAATTTCATCTAAATGAAAAATATTAAAATATGAAAACATAATATATAAGGACATTCCATTATTAGGATCTTATATTAAACTGATATTTGACCCAAATTACCTTGAGAAAGTTATAGGGTGTCTTTGACCATGTCACAAAATTTTACATAAAATATCATTCCCAATTTTCATTTCCTTGGTTTATGATATAGGTAATCCTAACCAAAAAATTAGAAAACTCATTTTATAGATAAATGGAATTCCCATACATAAAAATATGACAACAAATCACATGGATTTGGCTATCCATATCAAACATCACAACATCATAGTGCATGAAATGTGTCCAAAGAATTAAAAACCATGTCAAAAATTGATCCATGTTATGTTTCTAAGTCAACCCAAAATCATCCTGAAAGTCAAGTGATTTCACATCCAAGAATCACTACATGAACCAATGGAATTCCATGGTTTGAAAAAATTAATTACAAATTTTTCTTGTTCAAATTTTAGTGGAAGACATCACATTTTGATGGAGTGTTCATACCATAATAAAAATATAATAATCATGATTGAGTGATCCTACAAAAATTCAATAACTCATATTATTTATCTATTGGGAATCCATGATTTCCCAAGACTGTATTATTACTCCACTTGTTATATAACCCATATTTGGGGAAAAACAGCACACCATATAGAACGAGGTGTCTTTTATAAGGCATCCCAAACCCATATGTAATATTATATTATTTTCCTACCTAAAATCCATCATCAATATATTATACATTTCTACTCCCCAATAAATACATTATATCTTATTGTACTATGAATCCCACAAATAAAATCCAACGAACATGAACAGTGCAAGCTCAACTGTTTTAGACAATCAGGGAATTTACATACTATAAATGTGGAACTGTTCAAATCCATGGTATGTCACTCTCTTTCAGACATTTCATCATTTGAGCCATGGTGGTGGGTCACCCAATGGGAATTCACATATTGATTGAATTTACATCCCATAATAAAATTACTAGGGTAATATCCCTATATCCCATACCATATATCATGATGAACAATATATCACACCATATATATCCTAGGAGACTGTCCTAGTAAACCCAAGTTTTGTGACTTGGTGGAAAATGTATTTCAACACAACAACCTCTACAGTACCTCATCGATCCCTATTTTATAGTGACACTCAAAATAATAACAATCCCATTTATCAGTTTTGGTTGTACTTGATGACTCTCCTACTCAGGTTTTTTAATATAATAATTGGGGCTTCATCCCCCATTTTTTAAAAAAAATCCCATTTATCATAAACTCCCCCACTAAGGTAAAAATCTCGGTGGGGAACCTTATTTGGTCCAATAAATCTCATCAGGATGTGGAACTCTCACCTGAGTTCCTTCACCCCAGTCACATCACTCAGGTCCAACACCAAACCTTAGAGGAAATTGAATTTTTCAACATAATCATAATAATTATAATCTATTTGTTGCCTCCTAGTAAAGTCTATACAAGAACATATTTGATGAAAATTCTCATCCCCCGCCCAATACCCAAATATTCCTAGGCTACTATACACACACAAATTTTTCTTCGGATACCAATTTCCCTTATTTTTTATCGACATATAGTATTTTTGAAAAGCATGCTAACCCTATGATCATCCCAACTAGCCCAAATTCTCTAAGTCACATCATGGGACTCACATGTTCGATGCCTGCAAAATCCTTTTAAACACACTTGTAACCTCTATATAGAACTCTATAAGGGAACCTACATAATATATACTATGTCAAATAAATTTAAATTAATTCACATTTCTCAGGGTCCCTGTGACCCGTGACATACTATTATAGTCAATAACTCAACCATCTAGGGAAAAGGTATCAAAGTGATGTAAGTTATGGCCCTTGATACTCTATTTAGTGCACATGAATTTCATTTTGTATTTAACAATTATTTTTTAAATAAAAGTTCAACCACCACCCCCACAAGTATGAACATATATAACATGTTCTAAAAATAATGATTAATAATATAGGGAATTTATGTGGAGCCACAACACTAATTCAGGTTATTTTCTAGGTTTAACTCAATGCACATTCATCACTTATTTGGTTCACCCATTTGAACCGACCAACAAACATCTACCTCATCGCTTAAATAAAAATATATAATCCTATAATTAATTTCAAAAATCATAATTATTTGTTCAGATTACTTTAAATAATTTCATATTAACTAAAAAATAATTTGAACAGAACTAAATTCCAAGAACTCAATGGTCAAATTTCTCACACTAAAAATCAAACCAAATGCCCATCGTAGGTCAAGAAAAAATTAAAAATATTCTTTTATAAAAATATATGAAAATATGAATGGATTGGTTAGCCAAATTAAATTGATTACATTCAAATAATTGGAAACAATCATAAGAAAAATGTCCCCAAAATGATGGTGAATGACATGTAGATACCATTATCTAGTTATGATGTAATAATTCCCTATATAAAAATCATCGGATTCCACCATGATCTGATCAAATAATTACTGAAATCATAAACCATGGAAACCAAATCAATTTAAAATTATGAATAAACATTTGTATAGATAACATTATATAGAGTATTACATATGAAACAATGAATTTGACAAATAAAACAACCCAAATTGATAGATGAATTGGTTGGGGATGTCCAGCTGATTGCCAACCCCTCACACACACTGGTTGATCCAGAAAATATTGGGTTTAATGAACTTAAAAATTGAATCTAGACTCATTCACTACATTACAAAATTTTTTATTCCATTATTAACCAATGATGGGACATCCATCATGTCCCAATGAATTACTTTGTGAATAACTTATTTATTATGTAAATGGTTGGCAACAAGTCCATTCTACAATGAATCAAATCTGAATCCCTTATAGTACACATCAAAACCCCCATGGTATTCACATACCCTCAAACCATGCCCAAAAGAATCATTTTGGTTTTTCCAAACAATGAAAATTATATTTTGAGTCCCAATTAACATAATGAAGCATCTAAAAATGAATCAACCCAACATAAAAATGATTATAATATTATATTAATCTCCTGATTTGATAAATACATCTCCCAATAGATTCAAAACCCAAAGTTGATTTTTTTTGTGTCATAAAGATTAGTTATATAATGATATTGTTTTAACTGACTTTGATACATGAATGCATTAAACAGCTAATCTAGAACCATATCATACATCTCAAAAGAAATAATCACCATTAAATCCTCTATATTAGAAACATTAGAAGGGTTGATCTCAAACATTCCATATGGGAGAGGATACATCATACTAGATTAGATTATAAACATGAAGGATAATATATAAAATACATAAATAAGATAAACAAATCTAAAATGACCATGAATTTAATCATAAAACTTAATGGAGAAACATAATATCCTAAGAAGATCATTATTGAACCATAAAATCAACAAGACCTCTTAAAAAAATAAATATTCCTAAAAGATTCCATCATGAAATAAAAGTTGGGAATAATTTTAAAATAATTCATTATCATGAATTCATATTATCATAAGTTAATCCTTTAGAAATTGCTTTATAATCATAAAAATTTGATTTATTATCTTTGTGATCCTAACTACTCTCCAAACTATTCACACATAAAATTCTATGTACATCTTTACTCCATCACATAGGCTCGTTGAGGACATAGTGACCTAATAACATATTCACACATAAATCTATGAGTAATGATTTATGTAACCACACACTAGCATTATGAACCTAGGGAAAAACTAACCTATTAACATGTAAAATTTTGAGTAGAAATTATTTCCATCACAGTCAATGTTTTAAAACCTTTTCACTTGAAAATCAACTCACATGTAAAATTGTGAGTAGAGAATAATTTCATCACACTCAATATTTTTTATCTTAGATACATATTAACATGTTCACATAACAATTATAAAACATGATAATTCATCATTTACCTAATTAATTGGAGGGAGATATCGGTCCCACCTTATTAGTTCATAAATGGAGGATATTAGAATAACTAAGAGGCAATGAAATGACCTTTTTCAGATAAATTTAAAGATTATTTCATTTTTAAAGTTCAGTGGAGGGAAAACATAAATAGAAGTACATAAGATATTTTTATAGTAGTTTGGATCAAATTGATTATACTCCATTCTGTATCCCTTTTATGAACTAAGAGAAATATAAGCCACTATAATGGAATCATACCCTATATTTTTCACATTTAGAGTCATAACCAAATTGTAATTCCTTTTTCACATAAAGGAATAATCCTAAAACCATCCGACCATTTTCTACATGGTGGATAACCCAAAAATAATATTCTTTTCCCACATTGAGGTACAACATAATGACTAACTTTTTTTGGGTGTCATTCAAATAATACAGCATTTTAATTGGTAGTATAATCCATAAAAATTACACAACCTCGAAAAAATAATTAAAATCCAATTTAAAAAATTTAAATATCATGTTCTGAGTGTCGAGTAATTGAAGAATATCTCTAGAAAAAAACTACTTAACAACTATTTTTTACATAAGAGTCATCATTTATTTCAAAAGTATACTACACTAATATAATTCAATAATATCCCCATCCTAAAAAATTTTCAATTTATTTTAGTAGATATATAATATAAATTTATTTATTTATATTCATTATGAAAATAATATTGAAAATTTTAGAACTTTTAATCTTTAATGTTTTGGAAAAAAATTTGTTCATGACAAAACAATAAACTATTGTATAGATTTATATTCTAAATTTCAAAATAATTTTAAATGTGAAAATATTTTATAAATTAAACATAATATTCATGTGATTTCTCCTTCAAATTCAATTAACTAAATTCAACTATATACTATAAAATAGTATAAAATTACATAAAATATAAAATGATATTCCCTAATATTCTACAAAAAAACATTATAATATTTGAGTCATTCTATTCATATTTCAAATGATTTTAATTTGAATAAATCTAATTCTAAGATTTATGTGTGAATATCTAAACACGATTAATCCCATAATGATCATATTTAATCCAAAAATAAAGAATTTAAAATATGTTCGCCAGGATTCTTATTACATAATATTTAATTTTAAAATAAATAAAACACTAATAATATTAAGAATAAACAAAAAAATTGACAATATTAAATAATAAGATTAATATAGTATAAATCTTGATTTTAGGACACCATGAATAAAAACATATGACCACAATGAATGTTTTCATAACATAGAAAATTTTATCATTGTATCAATTTTTTCTCGCATATCCAATATATATATACAAAGCCATTATTTACTATTGTATGAAAATATTCACAATGAATTTTTTATTTGTGTGTGTAAATTATCATGTAAAAATATTTAATAAGGAAACAATCCACAAATTCATATTTACCAAATAATGGAATTGTAGATACCCTTGTGTATTGGAAACATGATTCTTTGGGGTAATATGTCTCTACCTATTTGTGCCTTACTAACCTTACGTATCATGTAGAGAAACTGGAATACCAATACATGAAATGAGGGTTAACTATACAAAACTAATAGAAACTTATTTTTACCCTTATTTATATATTGGAATCAACCCTATGAAAATAATAAAAGGGAACATATACCATTATTCATGTTTCTATAACCTTTACATGTGACTCTTATAAAACATTTACTATTCTTGAAAATACACTGATATACTTAATATCATGAACCCCACCCTACAATGGTACCTCTCTTGGGTTAGAAATGAATGAAGAAGGGTAATGACCCCTCGAGTCTAACCTCTAGTATTCTTGGGTTGGGGACTATCATCAAGGTTATCAAATTATGACATATTCGAGCAATTAACCACTATATATAATAACATAGAGTGGAATGATATCAACCATCAACATACACCATGGAATAAAAAAAATAAAAACAAAACAAAACCATCTCACAATGAATCTACAATTTGGACAAATATAAGAGTCTCTAGATAATTAACCCAATGTTAAGCAATGTGAGAAACATCGAAACTATGCTAATATCTAAGTTTTTAATTTTAAACATGGACATGTAGTCCTAAAAGAACCCTATATATCAAATTGTATATATTTATTGTGATAAGACAAATATAATTCACAAGATCATACACAACATCTCTCGTGAATGTGTGAAAAATTTGCATAAAAATGTACTAGTGGAAAAACTGTAGAACTAGCAATATATAAATAAGTCAAACTGATAATCACATTCTCATCAAGGTACTCTCTCCACATAATCTATATATTTCTAAATTCAAAATAAGAAGCATATCGATATAGTGATTACCCCACACGACTTTCCCAGTAGTGTTCTACTCTCACACACGAACATCATATGTAATGGTGCTCCCATGTAATCTATATAAAAAATATTGTGATACTTTACATAGTCTATGACATAGACATAGTTAAATGATGCTTTCTCACTCCAATATGGATGAATTTCCAAACTCTTCCTCCTATATTATACACCAAAACCATCCACTCCACACTGTAGGATGAGATTGCTATGGAAGGGCCTCTATCACATTTATGTTCTATGGTGTATGCACAATGAAAAATTGTCAAACTAATAAAAACTCCACATAAGGACTGTAAAATATTTTCATTCTCCATATGACATAGTGTAACTCCTTATGATGTAGCGACTTTCCCTATGATATAGTTCTCTCATTGTGTTTTTCTCCACTAAATATCCTCTTTCTCACCCTCCAAACTCTTTATTACCTCCCTGAACACAATAACAACCAGAATTCCCAAAATTTAATGGTTCATATGGTGTATATAATTAGCTAAAATATACATAAAAATATTGTCTCTCTCGAGAATCAAAACCAAAAGTCAAATTATGGTAACGTCCTAGTACTCGAAGCCACCCAGGGGTGCCCCATATCCAGGTTGTCACATGGACTCAAGCACATTTCCCTGATCACCAGAGGCTATCGACTAGTAGCGAGGGCCTTGGGTGTGATTGTGGGGAAAATATTCCCTCATTTACAGAGTACAAAGCGGAAGAGAAAACAATAAACAATAGTAGAAGCAATAAACAATCATTACACAAGTGAACATCTGAAGACTAAATATAATAAACACCAGAAGAACATGTATATATGATGCATGATACATATGTCTAGGAAAGAATCCAAACAAGTCAATATGTTGTAAATACTAACAGTACTAATAACAAGTATAAAATAATGATAAACAGCTCCTCAGCTTCACAATCCTAAGCTTGGTCTGTTTCTCTCCATCACTAGATCAAGTAAAGTACCTGAAGTCGAAGTGTGCTTACCCTTGTCTATACCTGCAACTATATAGCCTGTTTGGGCCCAAAATTTTGAACCAAATAGGGTGTAAGACTAAATCTCAGTAGGCAACCACCCAAAGATCAGTTCCTAATAGTCAGTGAATATATGGAAGGTGAAACTACAGAAAATAGTAAACATGAACATACTGAACAATAAAAAAACACAGTTCCAAAGTCAAGAAATAGCAAACAATCAGAAAAGAACTACTGGTAACCTTCTAGAAGTACTCACAACCATTACCTCTAGTCCTACATAATAAGTACTATCAACCCTCTCGGTAGTGCACTTAGCCAAACCCCACTGGTTTGGTCATATAGAAATATAAAGACTCTCTGAGGAAGCCGATGCATTCAACTCCCCTTATAGTCTAGGGTAGTCCAGAACTCTCTGAGGAAACTCGCACAATCAATCCCCCTTATATCCACAAGGTCAAGGACTCTCTTAGGAAGAACACTTGTTCAATTACCCTTCTAGCCCAAATCATTCATAGACTCTCTGAGGAAGCACACACAGCCAATCCCTCCTATAGCCTATGGTAATCAGGTGATTCAAACAAAAAAAAGACTCTTTGAGGAAGCTCACACGTTCAATCCCCGTATAGTCTAATGCAGTGATGGACTCTCCAAGGAAGCTCTCACGGTCTATCCCCGTATAAGCTAAAGCTCAAAGACTCTCTAAGGAAGCTCACTCAGTCTATCCCCATATAGTCTACTACACCATTTCTCATGAAACATTGTAGGATAATGGCATAACAATAAAATATGACCAAATTATACTTACATAAAATCTTGGATAAACAGTTCCACAACATATCAAGCATGTCAGAAAACATTTCTCCATCCTACTACAACAGGAATGGAAACCGACAAGGAAGACATGGAAAAAGAGGACCAAACGATCAAAAACAGAACGTGCATGGGAAGAACCTCCAAAGCATAATAGTTCAACCATATTCATATTCAAACATCCTCTATATAGGTATAATATCATGGAAGGCATACAATAGGGGTAAAACGGTAAACACACAATACCCCGTTTAAGGGTATTCGTGTAATGTGCATATAATATTCCAGGGATTTCAAGAGAAAGGCCCAAACCACCTACCTCGGGGTTATGAGATCAATATACATGAACCACGAGGCTTGAAACTCCTCATAACATCGTAGATCTATGAAAATGTAAAAAATGTTCAACCCATGATTACTTGGAAAGAAAAGGAATTGGAAAATGATGATTTGGAAGAAGGAAGAGCTTACCACTGTGATTCCAATGCACTCAATGATGTTTGAATCAGAGGACGGATGGAGGATCAGTGGCTCGTCTAAGATCCACAGTCATACCCTCGCTCTCGTTTGATCCAAAGCTAAAAGTAGGGTGTTTTTTCCATCATAGGCGACCCTTGTGCATTTAATGAAAAATAACAAAGTACACGGTGTGTACTATTGAAGTACACAATGTTTACCATCCCTTTTTTTTCTCCACTTTAGGCGGCCTCCACATCACACATATATGGCTATGTGTGTGCACATGACACGGCCAGCACACGGCCTCCATCATCATCATAGTACATGGCATGTACTTATAATGTACAAGGTGTGTACTTCAAAAATTTCTAGATTTTCCTCTTTTTCCCAAAAATGACAAGAAAACGAAAAACATGCCTGAAATAAAGATATGTGTTCTTACAAACATCCCCCCTTAAATAAATTCATCCTTGAATTTCCTAGTACGGCGTAGAAGAAGAATCCCCAAATAGCTCCGGGCACTATGCTCATACATCAGCCTCCCTCTCCAAAGTCTCATCCTGTACCCGCACGGGCTGCCATAGCACCAGTACCAGAGGAATAGACAGGCCAAGGAGAACCTTTGTATTGCTATCGACAATCTGAATTGGATGCTCCTAAAATGATTCATCCACCTTGAGATCAACCTCCTCGGGTTGCAAGACACGAGATGGGTCTGATCAGAACCTCAGGTCTGAAAACGTGGAAGATGTCATGCATTGCCTGGTACCTCTAAGATAACTGCAATCAATAGGTAACCGGCCCAACTCACTCCAATACATAAATGGCCTGACGTACCTCAGTGAAAGATTACCCAATCTTCTAATCCTCATTTTCCCCATCCTCAGTGTGGCACGCATGTAAACCTGATCCCTAACTTAAACTCTAGAGGTTGTCTCCATTGATCATCATAAGACTTCTGATGAGACTGTGGAGTAGTCATCCTCTTACTAATCAACACTATCTACTCGGTGGTCTTCTGGACAATACGAGGTCCCAGCAAAGCTTCCTCTTCTGTCTCCAGCCAGCATTAGGGTGATCGACATGGCCTACCGTATAAAGCCTCATAATGTTCCATCTGAATAGTTGATTGAAAACTATGTTTGTAGGTAAAATCCACAAGAGGTATATGCTACTCCTAAGAACCTCCAAAGTCCAGAATTCATGCTCGCAGCATATCCTCAAGCACTTTAATTGTACGCTTAGACTGGGCATCTGTCTGGGGATGGTATGATGTACTCAAAAGTACCTATGCACCCAATGCCTTTTGAAGCCCCCGCCAAACCCGAGAAGTAAAACATGCATCCCTATATGAAACAATGGATGGTGGAACTCCATGTAGACGTTCAATATCACAGATGTACAACCATCCGATCTCATCAACACTGATGATCTCCTTGATTGGAAAGAAGTGAGAAACCATCATAAGCAGGTCGATGACAACCCAAAATAAATCATTCCCTAAAGGTGACCATAGAAAACAGGTCACGAAGTCCATCACGAAATTGTTCCACTTCCACTCCGGAATGGGTAACTACTGCAAAAGACGTGATGGTCGCTGATTCTCTTCTTTCACCTACTGACAAGTTGAACACCTCATGAAAAAACCAGAAACATATCTCTTCATACTTGTCCACCAATACCGGTGGTGAATATCATGACACATCTTGGTGATGCCAGGATGAACTGTAGAAAATGAGGAATGAAAATCCTGCATCAACTCTTCACGTATGTATGTTGGCACCCATATGTTTCCCTGGAAACACAAGATCTCACCCTCACTTTCAATCCTTCCAGGAAGAGGGTCCTCACCTGACACACTCTCCCAGAGGACTAGGCCTTATAAGTCTGATATCTGCCTCATCCGTACCTGATCAAGAAGAGTATAGGTAACATCTACATAAGATAGAAAAGTCTGCCCCTCTCTGTCATGGACCTCCAAATGCATCACATAGAATAGAGCCAAAAGCTTCCACTCAGTACTGGCCTCCTAAACATCATGTATCTGATTTCTCTTTCTCAACGCGTCAGCCACTATGTTGCTTTTCCCATGTGTATTGGCAGGCTCAATGTCAAAGGACTGAAGATACGTGACCCACATGCGTTGTCTCGGATTCAGATCACGTTGAGTGATGATGTACTTGAGAATTTTTTGGTCAGTGAAAACCAAAAAATGCTCTCTCAAAATATAATGTCTCCAACAGCGTAAGGAATGAACAACAGCAACCAACTCCAGATCGTGCGTCGGGTAATTCCTCTCATGTGGCCTCAACTGCCGAGACCCGTACGCAACGACTCCATCTCCCTCCATCTTCCTAGCTCCCATCCCGATACTTGAAGCATCGTAGTAAATAGTATAGCTTTTTCTCAGCTCTAGAAATACTAGTATTGGTGCTGACATCATCCTCCCCTTCACCTCTTGAAAGGATGACTGACAAAAATCTGACCACAAGAACTTCAGACCCTTCTTAGTCAGACATGTCAGCGGTGCTGCTAACCATGAAAAGTCTTGTATGAAGCATATGTACTATCCATACAGCCCTAGGAAACTCCATACCTCAAAGACGGTCTTCTTCTTCTCCCAAGAAACTACATTCCTCACTTTTTTCTGTTCTAGTGATACTCCTGTCTCTAAGATCACATGACCCAAGAAGTGAATCTGATCCATCAAAAGTGGCATTTTGAGAGCATGAAATTTAACTGATTCTCTATCAGTGTACTCAGAATGATCTCAAGTTGGGTAGCATGGTAATGTCGAGTGTGAGAGTACACCAAGATGTTTTCCATGAAAACCACCACAAAGGAATCCAAGTATGGATGGAACACTTTGTTCATATGTTCCATGAAAACTGCAGGCGCATTCATGAGACCGAACGACATAATCGTATACTCGTATAGACCATACATGCTGCTAAAAGCTATGAGAGGTATATCAGATGGTCTAACACGCAAAGTATTGTAACCGGACCACAAGTTCACCATTGAAAACACCCGGGATACTCAAAGCTGATCAAAGAGATCATCAATCCCCGACAAGGGATATCGTTTACTGACCGTCAACTGGTTCAACATCTGATAATCCATGAAAAGCCTAAGAGTACCCCATTCCTTCTTCACAAACAGGACAGGAAAAACCAAATGAGAAGTACTAGGTCAAATGAAACCCTTTGCCTACAACTCCTCCAACTGCTTCTTGAGCTCCTACAACTCAGGTGTTTCTATACTATAAGGAGGAATGGACACTGGTACCACTCTTGGCACAAGCTCAATAGAAAAGTCTACCTCACACTCCGGAGGCAAACATGAAAAGTCTTCTGGAAAGACATCTCTAAAACTATCGATCGCTAGAGTAAAGTATAACTGTGAATTACCCAGGTCATTTAGATCTTGACTGAAAATATGGGTTGTATCTCCTCCTAGACCATGATTCTCGGGTCCTGCTCGACTCGCCTGGACATCACACTCGCCCCGATGAAGAAAAGATCCACCCTATGGTGATATGAAACTCACCATGTGGTGATAGAAATCGAAGACTACTTGGAAGGGAACTAACCAGTCCATTCTAAGAATGACATGATATCTAGTAATCTCTAGGACATAGAGGTCCCATATGATGTGACACCTCGCAACCTCAAGTGGGAACTCTCCGCACTGACATACACTAACCGCTCTAGTCCACAACGGTGTGTCTAGTGTTAAGATATCAGCAGAAGAAAAGATGCAGAGACTAAGCCTTACCACAACAGCAACAGAGTTAAAGCTATGGTAATCCCCTATGTCGAAAATAGCATAAGATAAAACTGAGGCTACTAAGATCATACCTCGAAGGTTGGAAGGTCCAGGATCCTAATTCAGCTGGGTCTGATCCATCTCAAAAAATTTCCCTACTCCACGGCCCTGTGACCCAACCTGACCACTCTGAGATGATTCTCCCTACTATTGCTGATAGAACAATGAATGACAACCCCGAATAAGACCTAAACCTCTTCAAGAACGGCCAGAAGAACTCCAGTTCTCACAATGGTGAGAAACTGGTGGTGATTCTCCCGAACAAGGATTCATTGAATAACCCTTGTCTCTGGCTGGTAAAGGGAAACAATTGATAGAAATACAGAATATGGCCCATCCTGCCCCAAGATCGGCACTCTATCTAGTCTCTCGGGCAATGTGGAGTCATATGCCAGCTCCTCCCACATTGGTAGCACCCCACGTGGCTACTAGAAGGTGCATCCCACCTACTCTGATCTCTTCAAGAAAGCTACATGCGATGATTCCTACTATCAGCAGGAGGAATACAATCTCTGGATGTCGAACCACCCTGACTCACTGCTCTAGAATCCCTCTTATTTCGCTCTGTGATCAGTGCCTAGTTGACGATAGAGGAAATCGAAGTCAACCTGAATATGTTCACCAAGGTACAGATCTCCTGCCTAAGACCATCCTCAAACTTCCTAGCCTGGAACAACTCATCAGCTGCTAGGATAGACGTGAATCATTGTAGCTCCATGAAACAAGAGAAATACTCCATCATAGAATGAGTACACTTCTCTAAGCTCATCAACTCTTGGGTTCAGTCGTCCCTCAAGGTCTTCGTGTAGAAGTAGTCATAGAAGATACGCTGAAACTCCTCACAAGCCATATTCTGGTGGTGTCCAACCTGAGATATGACATCCCACCACGTCTTGGCAGAGTCTCTGAGCATGTAGGTCGCGAGATTCACCCTCCTCACTAGTGGTACCTCGAAATGCTCGAAGATCTTCACCGTGGCATCGAGAAACGACTCTATAGTCTGAGGTCCTCCTTCCCCTAAGAAGTTTGGAAGATGCTGCTCTAGAAAACCCATGTCAAATCAGACATCGACGGGGCAAGAATCTGTGCTCCCTATAAGGTCTTCATCATCCTCAAAAGACCCTCCATAAACTACGCATCGGCGCCTTCAACTGGTATAACCACTGGTGCCAAGGCTGGCACAACAAGAAGATCTTCAGGAAGTCCCTGATAAGCCATATAGGGCGTCTGATCACTACCCTACAAGTGGTGGTCAACTGGAGGATGTCTCGGTGGAATGACTCTGCAAGTTCAAACGCACACCTTAGATTCAAGATTATCAGAACTGAAAACTAAAAGGAAAATAAGGGAACAGAAGAAAGAAAGCATTTAGGATTTCCATAACATGACTACATGGTGTGTACTTTTCCTACACTATGTGTTCCCTTATGTCATTCACATGGGCATGTACTCCAACCTAAATGGGTCGTGTAACACCCCAAAATACACAGCATGTTGTCTGAACACACGGTGTGTACCTGAATCCTCTTCCCTGCCTGAGTCATTCTAGACAGTCTAGTCACACTACTCACTTAAGACAAAACTACATGGCGTGTTCAAGGTGGACACAATGTGTACTTCTATAAACTTCACTAGCCTATGTTGTTAGTGACACTGCCTTTGTACTTAGGTTACACTAAACGGAATGTATAATTCATTCACGGCATGTATGTGAAATGATAACACAACATGTGTTGTTCGTGACATGGCTGGGGTACCTATTTCAAACTACACGCCGTGATAAACTTGTACACAGCATGTTCCTACAAGAATTTTCCATATCTCGTGCCTCTGCCTACACGATCTATGACCTGGTTTAAAGGATACACGGTGTGTAAATAAGTAGATGGCGTGTAATTTTGAAAAACTATTTCATCCAAAACAGAAGAACACATGGCATGTAGTCAAAACTACACGGCATTTATTCTGGGTTTTTCCAGACAGTAAGCCTTAGAAACTACTCTGGAGCCCAGAGAAACACTAAAACGAACTCAAAAGGTTCTAAATTCTGATTTGTGAAGACCCATACTCCCCGCGAATCAAAGTTTTAAATCTTATACAAGTTATAACAAGGAAAACAAGCAACGGTCCACCAAATTCCGGTCCATGATGGCCCATAATACCTCAAGAACCAATGTTTGGAATCTATCTAAGAAAAATAGTATACAACCAAATTCCCTATCAAACCACATGGATTCTATCAAATCATATATCAGAACATCATGAATAATATACACAACGTCTATCACAACAAAATGAAATCACTAATTCATCCTAGATGGCATGGAAAGAATGCATGGTATGTGATTTATAATAATTTCATATATGATGCATGAGATAGCATACCCTCATCTAATCAGGTTGCGATAGAAATAGAACCTCAATAACAGCAATGGTAATAGTACAAAGCATGTGAATCACCCAATGGTGAAATTAAATCAACTATAAAATTTTAAAACCAAAAAAATTCCAATAAACGAGGTTGTATGGTTTTCCCAGTACAAGGGTCAGCTACTCCCGAGCATAGCTTATTACAATGTACCTATTCTATCCTATCCCTAGTTATAGGCTCCAAATAGTATATTATGAAAAAATAATTCCTCTGATACAACTTTGTAATGTCCCGGGTCCAGAAGACACCTAGGGGCTCCCCATACCCAGTTGGTCACATGGCCTCAAGTGCATTTCCATGAATTCCAGAGGTTTCACACTAGTAGTGGGGGCCATGGGTGTGATAGTGGGGAAACTATTCTCTCATTGGCAGATTACACAGTGGAAGAGAAAACAATAAACAATAGAGGAAGCAGTAAACAATCCATATACATGTAACCAAATGGAAGACTAAATATAATAAACAGCAGGAGCACATGTATAAATGATGCATGATAAATATGTTTAGAAAATAAGCCAAACAAGTCAAAATGATGGAAATACAAACAATAATAAAAACAAGTACAAAAGAATGATAAACAACTCCTCATCATGCCAAGCCTAAGCTTGGTACCAAGCTCTCTAACTCTTTAGCAAGTCAAGTACCAGAAGTCGAAGGGCGCTTGACCTTGTCTATAACTGCAACAATATAGTCTATTTGGGCCCAAAAGAATGACTCAAATAGGGTGTGAGACTAAATCCCAGTAGGCAACCATCCGAAGATTTGTGCCTAATAGTCAGTGAATATATGGTAGGTAAATGTACATAAAACAGTAAACAGGAACATACTAAACAATAAACAAACCACAATTCCAATGTCAATCAAAAACTAACAAGAAGCAAAGCAGAATAGGTAACCTTCTGTATGTACTCACAAAAATTCCCTCTGGTCCTACCTAACAAGTACCATCAACCTTATGGGCAGTACACTCTGACTAACCCCTCGGGTTTGTCATACAGACATATAAAGACTCTTTGAGGAAGCACACGCAGTCAACTCCCCTTATAGTCTATGGTAGTCAGAAACTCACTGAGGAATCTGTCGCAGTCAATTCCCATTATAGCCCCATGATCAATGACTATCTATGGAAGCACACTCGTTCAATTCCCCTTATATCCCTAGTCATTCATAGACTCTCTGAGGAAGGTCACACAGTCCATCCCTCATATAGCCTATGGTAATCAGGTGATTCAAATAAACAAAACAGAGACTCTCTGAGGAAGCTCACATGGTTTATCCCAATATAGTCTAAAGAATTCAAGGACTCTTTGAGGAAGCTCTCATTGTCTATCCCCATACATCGTAATGCTCAAAGACTCTCCGAGGAAGCTCACTCGGCCTATCCCCTTATAGTTTACCTCACCCTGTTCTCACGACCCTGTGTAGGATAACCACGTAACTCTATAATATGACCAATGTAGATTTATATAACTACTTGGATAAATTGTTCTACATCATATCAAGAATGTCAAAAACAAAATTTATCCATCCTACTACAACAGGCATGGAAACATACAAGGCAGCCAAGGAAAAACAGGACCAAATGGTCATAAACAGAATATGCGTGGGAAGAACCTCCAAATCATAACTGTTCAACCATATTCAAATTCAATCATCCTCTACACAGGCGTACTAGCATGGTAGGCATACAATAGGGGTAAAACAGTAAACACACAAAACCATGTTCAATGGTATTGGTGGAATTTGCACATAATATTCAAGGACTTTCAACATGAAGGCACAAAACACCTAACTCAGGGTTATGAGATCAATATACATGAACCACGGGGCTTGACACTCTTTATCACATCATTGATCTAAGAAAATATACAAAACATTAAACCCGAAAGAACTTGGAAAAGAGGAGGAATTGGGAAACAATGCTCTGGAAGAAGGAAGAGCTTACCACTGTGATTCCAATTCACTCAACGGTGTTCGAATCGAAGGATAGACGGAGGATCGGTGGCTCGTCAATGATCTGTGGTCATACCCTTTCTGTTAGACAAACCAAATCTAAATGAACGGTGTTCTATCCCTCAGACGCGACCCTGGTGCATTTAATGAAAAAGAAAACAAAGTACACGACTTGTACTTTGGAAGTACATGGCATGTACTTTCCCTTTTCATTCTCTACTTTAGGTGGCCTCCACATCGCCCATACATGGCTGTGTGTCTGGCTATGACACGGCCAGCACACGGCCTCCAACGGCATCATAGTACACGGTGTGTACATATAATGTACATGGAGTGTACTTCAAAAATTTCCAGATTTTCCTCTTTTTCCCAAAAATGACCAGAAAAGGAAAAACATTCCTAAAAGGAAGATCCGGGTTCTTACAATGATAGTGGATGGAAGGTCCAAGAAACCATTCCAGAAGATACCTCTAAAGGAAATCATTAAAGCTAAATTGTCTCCACAAACCAAACAATGTAATATAAAATGAAAATATTCGCAACACTTTTTTCACACCCACACCTTTATAAAATTTCACATAATCTCTGTGAAACTATTCCTTCACAACAACATTTGCACCATGATCTCAACCTCTAAAGATATCAATCCAATGACTACGTCAAACATCAAACCATAAGGACCCAAGCACAATAAATAAGGGATTATATCTTCCAAATCAATATATTATCCAACTTTGGTTTGCGTAGTTTTAAAAACATTCATATTATAATGCTTTTTTATGAGTAATTTGGTTGTACCTTCTATATAGGAGGAATTATTCAATGTACATTACTTTTTCTTAGAGACCAACATTTCATAAACAAAAAAATGACTATAGATACTATGAATAAATATGTGTATACAGCTCCCATGTACTATCATCCAAGAAAAAACTAATCCATAGAACACAAACTAATAGAATGGTCCATTCATAATGAACCATCTCTTAATGATCTGGAATATCTACTGGCCATTCCATGAATGATGCATTGTCCTTGATTTTAAACTATCACAAGTCAATGAAATTGGATTCCACATAAAGATACTAATAGAGTTGAGATGTCTTGAATATAACTACTTAATTTTTTATGGAATATTTTCCTAATAGTATAATCTCTTTAATTACATGTGTTACTGATACACTGTGTTTTAACAAACATCAATATATTATTAATATAATTATTTCATCGAGACTATTATAACTCATCCCTTAAAAAATATCAAAAATAAGAATAATAACATTTTCATATTTATTTATAATTTTCATCTATAAATAAAACTTATTAATAAATTTATTTAATTTTAGTAAATAATTATAAGTTTAGAAAATCTTATTTTTTTTAAAATGGTTTCTTTTTTTCGAAAAATAAAATAAAATTACTTTTTTATAAATTTATAAAATATATTTGAAAAAAATTACATTATTTTTGAAATTTACATGCCAAAATATCATTGAGTAAATTTTTGGGAAGTTTATGTAATGATTGTTTTCATGATTAATAGAAAACAATTAAAAAAATTTATTTAATTCTACCATTTTTATATAGAAATTTTAAGATCAATTTTAGTTTCGGATGGTTTTAAATGAAATAATTGAACAATTATATTCACATTAATCCCATTTATTTCATTTCATTGAATTTAATGCTGAATTTTTTTGTTAAATCTATTTATATTTGTGAAAATTTCCTCTCTAAAACATCGTTTTAATCGTGTATGTAGTTTTTCTTGATAATAAAAAATTTTACACAAAGGTGATGGAATTTGAAAAAATGCCTTCAATATTTTTTACAATAAAAATTAATATTATACAAATATATGAACTCAATTTTTTATTAAAATTAATTGCAAAAATATTAAAAACTAATTATCATGGCTATGGTTAAAATGAGCTTAATAGGGCTTTAAACTACATGGTAATGTGAAAAATGACCAATAAAAATATCCAATACCAATTTTGTAGTTATATTTATACCTTATATCATTTATTTATTGATAATGTGAAAATTTGTATAATTTATTATTTATAAACATGGGAAAATATTTTTATTTTAAAAAATTCCAGGTGTTTCATTTCCCCCAATTATAAAAGTTCACCACCTCTCCCCACAATCCCAAAACAATTTGTTTTATGAAAAACATACAAAAATCTATTCCATTATTTATTACACAAATCGTAGAGGCCATATATTGATTTTGAAACCCTCCTATTAATGATTTAGGTGTAAACCTAAACAAGTTCTCTGAATAAGAGGTATAGACTTTAACTATGCCCTTTAATTTTATTTTTTTCCCATCCAACTAAAATATTATTTTACCAAGTTGATATAATAACATAATAATATTCCATATAATAAGATACATAATATTAATTTCATGGCCACCCTTTATGTCCATTTCCATCATGTCAGAAAGGATTTCGTCGACCGTGTGTAGGGTGAACTACCACCTCACAAAAAATGTATTTACTTTTACAATATTGCTAATCTAGGATGGATATATTGGTGGATTAAATATTTTTATATAATAATTAGTAAATAAATATACATATTAAATTATTCTATCACATATAAGATCATATATTCAAATCTCTAAGATCATGATAATGTGGCTCGTGCGTTTGAGGACAACCGCCTTGTGAAGTCATCTGAATCGTTATTCACTTACGAATTAAATTGAAACAAATAACGATAAAATGAATTAATATAATTTTTATATATGAAATTAAAATGATTTTTAATAGTATATATATTATTTAAAAATTTCAATCGTTTGTAATAAAAGATATAAACATCATTCATGTGTTTGTATGACCTATTGTTTCCCGGAATGGAGTAATTCATCTTCTATCTAAATATTTAAGGAATTAATCTATATATATATATATATATTGAATATATGTTATATTTAAAAAAATATATGAAATTAACAATATGTTTGATTCAATATCAATGTAAATGGACCAAAAAATACAAAACCATGAAATACTAGAAAACAAAGCGGTCATTACCCGACACATGATTTCAAAAGGAAACCTATTAATAAATGGGTAAAAAAGGATATAAGTAAATCCAAAATGATATATATGAGTAAAATTCTTAATTATATGTATAATAAATTAATATTTATTATACAATAGGTTCTAATATATATAAATGATTGGAATCTTTATGTATGGGATTTGCAGCATCTCTTTCATTTCTAGCATACATATGTCATATTCGACAATAATTTATTTTTTGTGGGGTAAAAACCACAATAATGAAATTTTAAATCATTAATATAACTATTCTAATGATATTTAATGATTCATTTCATTTTATTCATCATATTTTATTATGATTATTAATATTTCAATGTGTTGCAAAATTCTCATCTCACTTATTTTTCATTGTAACCCATGCCATATTCACCACATATATAATTATTGAGGTGTTAACATAATCGATGATCGTATTATATAATTATTACAATATAATAATGGGATATATATATATATATATATCCATATAATTTTGTTTCATTCTTGAGGAATAACAATCAAAAGAAACAAAAGTGGTAAAGGTTTATTTGTTATAATCTTATTATTTATTAAGGTTGTTTCCAATTGTGATTCTAATAATGAAATCCTACTATCTACCTATCCTTAAACTTATGATGTTTATTATCCACAATTTATGTCATGTATGTACAATTTTTTTTAATATTACCTAATTTATATCCTCAAAAGTCCAAAATAATGTTTCTTAAAAAAACAGACTTTATTTATTTGAACTATTGAAAATAATTTTCCTCCCTATGCATGTTTTATAAAACAATTTTTGAGAATTTTCATTATATTACATATTGAGTTTTTAAATAAATCATTACCCATGGTTGAAATTTTACAAAAAAAATTAAAATTAATCTTCATGACTTATTTCAAAATAAATATTTTACTATTTACTAAAATATTGAAATGAATCATTGAGTTAACTAGTACGAAATGAACGATATTTTACACATTAATTACCAATTAATAATTTAATTCTTCCTTTTAATTTTTATTGGATATTTTACAATAAAATGTATTCATTAATAGTTTTTAAAAATTATTGTTTTAAAATTTTATTTTATGACGGTAATGATATTTTCATCAATAAGGCTTTGTTGACCATTTTATGGAATTAATATTCATTGATGAGAACAAAATTTTTTGTTTATTATGTTTTGAGTTGGATATGATAGAATTTTATAATAACTTTTCATTATCTATATGATATATTATTATGATGAATTTATTTTTATGAAACATGCTCTTTTCTGTGGGTTATACCACGATGAATTGATAACATGTCTATGAACCCCTTTTATTTTATATGACTCATACTATGATAAAATGCTGAAATTTTTATCAGTCCCACTTAATTTCAATTTGTTATGTAATGATTAAATGTTTACAAAGCTAAATTTTTTTTCATGGGTTAGGATATATAAAAAAATTTATATTCTGGTAGAAAAAAATTTTATGATATTAATTATGTTACTACTAGGATCCATATGTCCCTCCAATGTATTAGGTAATGAAAAATGTTATATGAACATTAATGGTACGTGGGAGGTTATATCCAGAACAAAAGAGGTTATAGAGAAGGATATACACAACCTAATAGTGGGTACAAGAGAGGGTATCACAAGCCTGATTTAGGGTACATGGGAGGTTATCCCAATCCAAATAGAGGATAAATATGAGATTATCCAAATACCAAATAAAGTGCATGGTTTATTATCCCAATATTATTTGTTAAAATATTCTTTGATTGGTATCCTTGACATATTATTTTATATGCCTATGTGTATAGATAAAATATATGTCTAAAGTCAATGTTATTTACTAATGAATCATGTTATTTTATCCCATTATTATTTATGTCTTATTAAATGGAATGATTTATAATATTTATCAAGATTAATTTATGATATACATGACCTGGTTCTAAAACATTTATCTCAATATCTCATACCCTTATTCTCACATTATGTTTATATCTACCTTTTTTATCCTTAATTACCATTTTATATGATCATTTATTATGTTTATATTCCCTTTGGTCGGAAGATAGGTTTTAGGTATGATATCTATAACATGGAATGTAGTTATGAGTAACATAGTGTGAAATATTTTTTTTTCAAATATGAACCTGTTTTTTCTGTATCGATGTTACCAAATGCACTAGATCTAACTGATTATGTCTTAGATATCATGTTATATAATGAATATTCAACTATTAAGAAGTTATATTTTTGTATGAAAATAGTAAGATTATATAGTTAGTAACATAGAATAATTTAGAAATACCATTGGAATCCATGATGGGAAACATTAATGAGATCGATAATGATAATAATAAGTATAAGAAAATATCATTGAATTTTAGAGGAGGATAAAGAGTGTGTTTTTTAGGAAATTACATTCCTGTATTGATAATACATGTAGATGTGTATCTAGTACCATTGAAGCCAGTGAAAATAAATCTAAAAAGGTAACATAAATATAATTTCAGTAAGCACCTAGTCTATGTAAAATGGATTTGTTTTTCATAACCCATTCCAATGTGTTTTGTTCCATCACTCCCCAAGCCTGACTCCAATTGGCTAGGGGTGGGTGACTACTTCCTAGTGGGTATATCACTAACATGGGATGAATTTTTTATGTATATGTACCCATGCACACATCTCCATGTCCAAAAAATTCTAAAATATAAAAATAATTGAACAGTCATTGCATGCAAACATCTATATCCCACAACCAGAATATTATAGGAAAAAAATAAAGTAATCATGACCAAACAAAACGCCAAAAAAAGAATCAATAATATATGTCCAACCTAAAAATAGATGTATTATGACTTTATTCTGAATTCCAAATGAACATACCTCAGTCTCTCAAATCTCACTAAGCATCGTGTGGTCCTGGTCCTCCCCGGACTCTTTTAAAAGGGTTATCATCTACAAAAGCCTTGAAACATGGGACAAAACCCGTTTAGGGGTGAGTATAACAATTCTCACCTGGAAACCCAAAAACACATAACATACATGATAAGAGAGATAGTTGTCTCTACACATGTATATATCTATAGCACATATAACAAGAACATCAAGAAATACACAAAAAAAGACACAATAAAAAGTTAATCCATGACCCTAGTATACATAGCCTACGATTCATGTCCAAATATTCCATCAAGAACTCATCTGGGAGAACACAATCTTGAGTGGGATAACATTTATTACATATTTGGAAGAGGTAATTCAGATAAGGTCACATCACTAAAATGAAAAATCATTTTTTGTAAGAGATATGATGCACTTATGAGGATAACATCCAAGGTATGGGGTGATACAAAAAAATTAAGATCTAGATAAACCCTATATGTATAGGATCGACGTCCATGTAGTGTTTGACACATTAATACCATGAAATCCACCGTTGGAAAGAAGAGAAATAGAGGATCTCAGTTCATGATTGTTAGAGGGATTCCAATTACTATACCAAAGATGTCATGATGATGGGGTAATTGTCCTAGGAGTAGGAAATGGTATTGTGCCAAATTTTATGGATATAATGAGGGAAGAATAAAAAACTTGTTATTGTATAAGTTACTAAGGACAAGGGATCTAATAAATGTAATAATGAGTTGCTGGTGTGTAGAAGGGATAAAATTCATGACCCCTGACCCTGAGTCCTACATGTGTAAATGGACAGTGTCATCAAACCATGTCAATGTAGTAGTACACACCATGTAGAAGTCTTTTGTACTATACATATATGCATGTACATGACTTCATCCTATGTTACCATGTTTGTATACCAGTACATTACAAAACTTGTGTACTTGGTCGAACCCAAGTTGTGTAGTTGTTAACACAAAATGTAGTCAATCTAGGTATTGTACACCATGTACTTGTACTTTCCAAGGTATACACTGAGTTACCCGAGAGAGACCAGACACATAATAGGCCTTGCTATACGTCATGTGATACATTTATCATACTCGGAACCAAATCCACCACTCTTGTGGGACACATGCCGTGTATTCTAAATTACATGTTGTGCATATCAAGATTTTCCATAAACCATTGATTTTTCTATCACTCACACCTGAACCACTAACATAAAAAATCTGGATCAAATATCCATGTGATTCATATATATAACATTTCCAACCATCTCCATCAAATAGAAATGTGCTTCAACCATCAAATATGATCAGAATATTTAAATCGTTCATCTAAATCATGTTCCATGCTTCTCTCTCGACAATTAGGGTTATACAATCATTCATGATCCATTTTATTCTACCATGGTTTCACCTCCATTATATCATATAAATCCTATATCTACAATATTGGGTCATTCTTCACTTGAACTCAGGCACAATGATCAATTCATCGGTTAAGTGTCGAATTGTAGGCCAAATGAGGGATTCCCCTGATGGATTATGATCAGGGGTATAAAAGAACGATTAATGAAGATGAATGAGCATTGATTTATTTTTGTGTAGATATTGGTTCATTTCTATTAGAGTGATGCCAAAATAATCAACAATTAATCACAGAGATATATTTTCCCCATAAAGACCCAAATGTAAACCCACCCCGCAAGTCGACTGATCTTCAAGTCAATTGGTTTTTCAATTGATTTGTGTTCATCATTGAATTAAGAATTAGAAATATATCCAAATCCAAAAACATGCCCAACCATGTTTCGTTTTTATCTATAAATAATGAGGTTTCATCATCATAGTTTTGAATGATCTGTCGAATACGAGGTTTGTCAATCATTGATTTTTAAATCCCTCATCACTCACCTGAGATGATTCTCTGAGGATCTCTCCAACGATCCAACAAATATATAAGGTTATCTGGATTTCTGTGAAGTTAATTAATAATCCTCTATTTGATGGAATAACAATATATGTGTCAATTATTCAAAATAATATGATTTTTCTCATTTCTGCACCCATGATTACTTTTACACAAACCACTCTCAACAACCATTTTTATGTCGCACCTAGGGAAAACCCCCTATTCAGAACTCAACAATACCAATGAAATTATGATATGAGATATCGTTTATATGTTATTACTCTTTTGCTAAAAAACTATGTACAATTGGTAAGTAAAGGGATGTGGGTGGTTACTAAGAATCTGAGACTCTCACTCCCTTATGCTATCCTAAAGAATCTCATTCTATCACAAGGCACACAACAAAGGAATCCATCACCCATGAAGGATCTGTTCCTATAGATCCTCAATCTCTATAATATAATACACAATGTCTGCTCCATGTTTTTTGTCCAACTCACCAAATTTGACAACATGTGATGGGTCATATATAATGACCCATACTTTAAATACATTGTTAATACTTCAAAATTGAAGTACACTTATTACAACATATGACAAAACCACAAAGGATCGTATAGGTATAGTGACTTTAGAAACTGGGAAACATAAACAACTGGTTCATAAAGCATCAACTTTACCTCCCACTTATTTCATCATATCTAGGGTCCCTTTTTGGCATATCCTACTTAATAACCTTCTTCCTGACCTGGGGAAAAGAAAACATACAAACAAGGGTGAGCTCAAATGCTCAGCAAGGGAAAATAAAGGAAATAAAAATCATATCATATCTTTTTGAAAATCATAACCTGCAAAAGAGATCATAATATCTTGACATGGAATAAATCATAGTAGTGAAAATGAGATCCCCATAATCATAACATAAAACTTGAAACTTTGTGGCATGCACACATAATCAAGGAAAATCATTTCTTGTTAGTCATGACTCATTGCCAAGACTATCTTAGCGGAAAAAGTCAATTTCTGAACAGAGTTCACTCCTCGTTTCAGTCCTGTATCATTGAACCGAAATAACCTTCCGTTCCATCCATGTCTATCTCATGAGATATAAATCTTTACCCAATGCATTGGCGGGAGATATAGGTCCCACCCATATTATAATGAATCCTTTCTTATGTGTGCCACATAATCATAAATCATACATCATCGCATAACACATGTAACAAAAATGGGATTCTTGAAACATCATGACATCATAAAACAAATCATATAAGGTAAATGACTTCATAAAAATAATTCCCTCAAAACATAATCAAATCATTGTAATAATAGGGATAAAAACAGAACCCTATATTATCTTAGATGGAAAATAATTTTGATAAAACATTTGAACTCCATTCTTGAGGAAAATATTCTTTCTTCTTCAAAAACACTTTTCTTTTCATAACATGTCATACAATTATAAACTAAAAGAAGTTGATTAAAAATAAACTTGAAAACTTATAAAGGAAGATTCTTGGAAATAATGTTTTAAAAATCGATTCTTTCCGTATAAGTTAAAAAAACATTCTTCGTACTTTTGTCGGAAAAGTCAAAAAGTACCTCGTACGAAAAACGACAAAAGATTCCATTCATATCCTTTACTAAAAACTCACCGAAGGGTAAAATTGGATTTAAACAATTGTAGGTGGATGGAAATAATATTACATATTGAGTAAACATGGATGTGGATGATAAAATACACCCCAGTAAATACCAAAGTATAAACAATCTCGGATAAAAATGAGATTGTGATATTTCCCTTACCTTAGGTCTGATTTGCTTTGTACGTGTCCGAAGCTCCTGTATAATGGTTTAAATAATTTTATTGACTTATTCCAGAATCATACATATTGATATTATATCATATATTTCCATATTCTTAGCTTCTTATTAGTAATATTTCATTGTTACTTGTTACTCGGGTCTTTATTGCCTTTTGTTCTTATGCGAGTTTTGACGAATAAATTCTTATTCTTCTTTTAAGGTTATAGATACCTTATATCAAGAATGGTATTAGTGTAACATATATCATATTTATTCATTCAATTCATTTATATAATTACTATTTATGATGATCATGTAGAATGAGTCGCATCACATCGTGGAGACGGTATTCCGTACGTACGCACGAGCGATGATATTGTTCCCATGATCGTGGAATTGTATTTAAGTGTATTTATACTATTTCAGTATCAATATCACTTTATAATAATCATATATAGTTACTCATTACACCATTATACCCATCCTTTTAAGGTGATGGTGGAAAATCGATTACACCACAGTGTGGAGACGGTATTCCGTACGTACGCACGCGCGGTGATTTCATTTTTCCGTAGGATAGATAGAAGGTGAATTAGGCTTGTTTCATATTTATAATAACATATCAGTATGTAAGTAATACTGATGTTAATACTTATCATGAAACAACTAATGAATAAGAAGTTGAGGAAGAAAGAAATTGAAAAGATCGGTAATGGATATTACCTCTTCTTTGAAATGCCTCTTTGAATCCTCCACTTAGGGAACTAATATTGGTCTTTGAAGAAGACCATGACCTCTAGGATTATTCTAGGGAAGTGTAGAAGGGATTTTGTCAGGGTTTGGCCGAGCTTGAGTGATCAAATTAGTGTGAGGAGGAGGGGGAGGAGGTTCCCTTTTATAAGGGAGGAGAGGGGCACCTTAGGAATATCTCAGAATATTATTTTATATTAAAGTCAAAATCAGTTTATAATGGTTCCAAAGGGTATTATTTCGAAGGTAAAGTGGGGATGGGTCGAAATCCTATCAACCAATATGATTTAGACAAGTTTAGGTTATTATTTTAACCTTATCAATTAGATTTAACTCTAAGTTAAATAATTTAACTTTTAACGTGTCTTTTTGTTTTCTTACACTATATGGTTAATACACTTACTAAAACAAGCCAAACGAACCCCAAGTTGTTTATTATTAATATATATATCCTTATCTAAGTCATTTGGCCGAGCCTTATATTTTTAGGAATAAAATAACAATTAATAATATAATATTTGATTTAAAAACTATTTTGTGTCAATTTTGTCACTATTTGATATATGATTTTTTTGAAAGTCATAACAGAATTATATGTTCAAAACAAGTTGATTAAATCAAAACTAATATATCATAGTAACCTAGAAAATTATTGGAATTCATAAAAAGTCTGAAATTACATTTATTTGGGCATTTATAACATCAATTATGTTAACATTTCCTTAAAAGGGTAATTACTGCATCATCGTTGTGTCATAAATAAATTAATTTATTTAAAGTCTAAAAATTATAAATAAAATATCATTATGTAGGAAATATTTTTATCTTTATAATGAATATTTATAATCGAATTTATCGTATGTATAAACCCATATTAAAAATGTTTTAGTTATTAAACATTGATTTCAACTATTTTAACTATTCATTAAATAAAATAATATTAAATGTCATAATCTAATCCAAGTGGACCTAAATGGTCATATTATATTCATAAGGTTGTTTTTGGTCGAATTACACTTATCCAATAGAAGTAGTACATGTGTTAGGGTGATAGTAATATCATATTTACCCTTAGTTACCCTATTTACTATTAACCGCGGTAAAAAAAAATAAAAAGTTACTATTCACCAAAAAATTATTTTTATCTCATTGAACCACATTTTACTTACTGATATCAACCGTGTTTGTCGGACTTTCGAAATTTCATTCACATAAGCGGTAAAATTAAGTTTTATGCAAAATTCAGTTTTTAACCTACCACGTAGTGGTTTCACTATTCATCAAAAATTGAAAGTTTTCAGAAAAATACCAAAATTTCACCATAGGCTAATTTCGATATTCCGAATCCAAAAATGAAGTCCATTTTGAAAAATAAAATTTATCAAATTTCATTAAGTGGTTATTACTATTCATAACGACTAGTTTTAATAATATTTTAATAGCATATCGTTGTTTAGTGAAACTCGGTATCGCGTACGACGCAAGCTATCGAGGAAGGTCGTGATTTCATGTAAAACAAGCCAAGTAAGTGTTGTGTAGAAAAAGATTCCTTTGATGATTTATATAACATAAAAGTCTCGGGTGTTACATTCTACCCCCCTTAAAATGAATTTCACCCTCGAAATTCGTCACTTTGTAACAAACAGATGAGGATACTTCTCCCTCATCATATCCTCAAGCTCCCATGTAGCTTCTTCAAGTTGGTGGTTCCTCCTTAAAAATTTCACCAATCGATTGGTCTTGTTTCGTAGGACTTTTTCGCTACGATCCAGAATCTCTATCAGTTGTTCTTCATAAAAAAGATCTTACTCCAGCGGTACAACTTCTGAGCTGAGTACATGTGAAGGATCAGGTATGTACTTTCTCAGGAGAGATACATGGAACACATTGTGAACTTGAGAGAGATTCGGTGGAAGTGCCAAACGGTAATCTACCTTTCCAACACGATCCAGTATTTCGAAAGGACCGATATATCTAGGGCTCAACATCCCCTTCTTTCCAAATCTCATAACCCTCTTCCAGGGAGATATTCGTAACAACACTTTATCACCCACTTCAAACTCTAGGTCTTTTCTTCGGTTGTCGGCATAACTTTTCTGTCGACTCTGAGCTGCTCTTATGTGTTGTTGAATAGATCTAACCTTTTCTGCCATTTCATCAACGAGATTAGGTCCTAATATCTTTCTTTCCCCAACTTCATCCGAGCAAGTTGGAGTCCTTCATTTCTTTCCATAGAGATCTTCATAAGGAGCCATCTGAATACTGGAGTGAAAGCTATTATTATAAGAAAATTCCACCAAAGGTAGGTGATGATCCCAACCACCTTTGAAATCCATTGAGCAAGCTCTCAACATATCTTCTAGAGTTTCAATTGTTCTCTCGGACTGACCATCTATCTAAAGATGATAAGCAGTGTTGAAACTCAACTCTGTATCCAGAGTATGCTGAAGACTTCGCCAGAACTTCGAGGTAAATCTCGGATCCCGATCAGAGATAATAGAAAGTGGTACTCCATGAAATATTACCACTTCCTTTACATATATCCTGGCAAGATGATCTAGAGAGAAATCCTCTCTAATAGCAATGAAATGTGCAAACTTTTTAGGACGATCAACTATGACCCAGATAGCATTATTGCCTTTGGATGTTTTAGGAAGTCCTGTGACAAAGTCCATAGTGATGTTTTCCCATTTCCATTCGGGTATGGGTAATGGTTGTAACATCCCCTTAGACTTCTGTCTCTCAGCTTTAACTTGTTGACAAACCAAGCATCGAGAGACATATTCAGCAACATCTCTTTTCATGCCATCCCACCAGAAGTACTCTTTCAGGTCCCTATACATCTTCGTGCTTCTAGGATGAATACAGAATGAAGAACTATGAGCTTCATCCAGTAGTTCCTTCTTTAATTCGGGGATGGTAGAAACACAAACCTGATTCCTGGACTTTAGTATACCATCACAATCAAGGTTGAATTCAGGAACATTTCTCAACTTCTTTTGTAACTCGACATCATCTTTTTGTGCCTCTTTAATCTTCACATGTATAGATGGTTGAACATTCATTTGATAAAGATAAGATTTTTCCCCTATTATAATTCCAAGATCCATTCTTTGTAAATCCATAAATATTGGATCTTTTGCGATCCTCGTCATTGATAAACTGGAATGGTCTTGTCGACTTAATGCATCTGCCACCTTGTTTGCTTTCCCAGGGTGGTAATGGATTGAGCAGTCATAATCCTTAATCAGCTCCAACCATCTTCTTTGACGCATATTCAGCTCCTTTTGTGTGAAAATATACTTTAAACTTTTATGATCAGTATAAATATCACACCTTTCACCATAAAGGTAATACCTCCAAATCTTTAATGCAAAGATTACCGCAGCTAACTCCAAATCATGTGTTGGATAATTTTGCTCATGGATTTTCAACTGTCGTGAGGCATAATATATCACCATATCATTTTGCATAAGAACACACCCCAATACCTTCTTGGATGCATCACTGTAGATCACAAACCTTTCTCTACTATGAGGCAGTGTGAGCACAGGTGCACTGGATAACCTTCTTTTCAACTCCTTGAAATTCTCTTCACATTCCTCTGTCCAAACAAACATAACTCCTTTCCGAGTCAACATGGTGAGTGGATTAGATAATCATGAAAAATATTTCACAAAACGTCGATAATATCCTGCCAAACCAAGAAAACTTCGGATCTCAGTTACTGTTGTTGGTCTCGACCATCTTTCGATAACCTCTGTTTTTTCTGGATCCACAGATATCCCCTCTTTTGAGATTATGTGACCCAAAAATACAACTTTTTGAAGCCAAAATTCACACTTGGTAAATTTGGCATAAAGCTTCTCCTTTCTCAGGGTCTTCAATATATTTCTCAAGTGATCTTCATGTTCTTCCTTGCTCTTTGAATAAACAAGAATATCGTCAATAAAGACTACCACAAATTGATCAAGATAGTCTCTAAAGACTCTATTCATTAGATCCATGAAGATAGCAGGGGCATTAGTAAGACCAAATGGCATCACTATAAATTCATAGTGTCCATACCTTGTACGGAAAGCCGTCTTTGGTATATCCTCCCTTTTGACCCTTAATTGATGATACCCTGAACGAATATCAATCTTGGAAAAGTATTGAGCTCCGCGTAGTTGGTCAAATAAGTCATCAATGCGTGGGAGAGGATATTTGTTCTTGATAGTGATCTTGTTAAGTTCTCGATAATCAATGCAGAGTCTCATTGATCCATCTTTCATCTTAACAAATAGAACAGGCGCTCCCCAAGGTGACACACTAGGGCATATGAATCCCTTATCAAGATTCCCTTGGTGTTTCTTCTTCAATTCCTGCAACTCAATTGGGGCCATTCTATAAGGTGTCTTTGAAATAGGAAAAGCACCCGGTACGAATTCTATTGAAAACTCAACTCCACGATTTGGTGGAAGACCCGGTAATTCCTCCGGAAATACATCATCAAACTCCTGTACGATGGGCATATTCTTAATCGTGAGTTTCTCACCAACCATTTGAGATAAATAACCTTCATTTAGTGGAATCAATACCCATAAAATGGAAGAAATTTCCACTGGAAGGTTATGTTCATCCTTGCATTGATAGACGGTCATAGATTGATCTGGAATATGAAATGTGACTTCCCTTCTTTGGCAATTGATATGAGCTCCGTATAAAGAAAGCCAATCCATGCCAAGAATCACATCAAATTCCACTAAAGGAAGGATCACAAGATTTGCAGGAAGCACTTTCCCACAAACGTCAATTAGAGAAGAATTATAAACTTTTGATTCGATTGATGTGCCATTAGGTGTTGTCACAGCTAACTCAACATCTAATTGTTGAGGTAATACGGTGATACCCTTAGAAAATTCTTCAGAAATAAAAGAGTGGGTGGATCCAGAATCAAATAAAACATTTGCTACTTTAGAGTGGATGGTAAGTGTACCTTTCACCACTTCGTTATCGTACTCCACATCGCGGATAGAAATTGCATGTGACTTTCCTTTGTCTTTAGCCTTAAGAGTTTGTTGACGTCGACCATCATCATCAACCCTTGGATTTGGGCATTGATTGGCATAAGGCCCCATCTCCTTGCACTTGAAACATTGAAGTGTAGTAGGTTCATTCTGTGTATCCCTTCCTTTGTTTGCATCATTAGACATCTTCTTCCCATTATCGCGGCATTCAAATGCCCGATGACCTTCCTTTCCAAATTTGAAAAATTTACTTGTCCCTTTAAGACAACTCCCTCCATGTTTCTTTCCACACTTTGAGCATAAGGGAAAGCTCATCTTCTTTTCAGTGTGCTCTTTAGATTTTCCTTTGAATTCCATTTTCCTCTTCTTATCAAACCCATATGACTAATGGGTTACTCCAATCTCCATCTCGACTTTGAGAGCACATCGAACGATTTCCTCGTAGCTATTGAAGTCCCTTATGGCTAACACCCTTCGAAGACTTGGTTTTAAGCCACTAAAGAATCGATCGATCTTACTCTCAGGTTGGATAATAATACCAGAAGTGTACCTTGCAAGTCTTGTAAAATTTGCTTCATAGGTACCAATAGATTCATCATCCCTTTGCTTTAGTTCAAGAAACTCTTTCTCCGTCTTTTTTCGGAGAATACGAGGGAAGTACTTATTGAAAAATAAGTTCTTGAACTCGTCCCATTCCATGGAATCAATTTTATCCCTTTGCCTTGTATTCTTAATAAGATTCCACCATTGATCATCATCTCCTTCCAAATGATACACTGCTAGGATGACTTTATCATGTTCAGAACATTGAAGAACTGAAAATATCTTTTCAGTAGTACTAATCCATTGTTCAGCAACTAATGGATCAGTAGACCCGCTGAAAGAAGGTGGACGCTGCCTCATGAAGGATTCAACAGAATGTTGCTCCTTCCTTTTCTCGTTTGGAAGTCCTGTATGATTCATAGCTTGAGAAAGTTGTGTGAGCATGGCTACAAGATTTTGCATTCCAGCTCCCTTAACGTTTGGTTGCTTAGGGGGACAATCATTGCATTGCCCATCGCATTCCGCATTAACATGGTTCCTTCGGGTTCCATCCATTGATTAAAACCAAGAAGAATAGTGTGAGCAACACTAATTATAATAGGAAAACCACATAATTCAAGAATAAACTTTTCACGCTTAAGGTCTTATCCTAGGTTATTCATGGCCATTTCTAAAACACTAAGATTATGTTCTATGCTTATACTTATCCTTAGGGTTCTTTCTAAGTCTTTCACATCCTAGTTTCCAAAGGTTGACTATACCTTTCCTCTGATACCAACTATAATGACGCATAATTTACATACATTTTTAATACTTCAAAATTGAAGCACACTTATTACAACATATGACAAAACCACAAAGGACCATATAGGTATAGTGTCTTTAGAAACTGGGAAACATAAACAACTGGTTCATAAAGCATCAACTTTGCCTCCCACTTATTTCATCATATATAGGGTCCCTTTTTGGCATATCCTACTTAATAACCTTCTTCCTGACCTGGGGAAAATAAAACATACAAACAAGGGTGATCTAAAATGCTCAGCAAGGGCAAATAAAGGAAATAAAAATCATATCATATCTTTTTGAAAATCATAACCTGCAAAAGAGATCATAATATATTAACATGGAATAAATCATAGAAGTGAAAATGAGATCCCCATAATCATAACATAAAACTTGAAACTTTGTGGCATGCACACATAATCATGGAAAATCATTTCTTGTTAGTCATGACTCATTGCCAAGACTATCTTAGAGGACAAAGTCCATTTCTGAATCGAGTTCACTCCTCGTTTCAGTCCTGTATCACTGAACCGAAATAACCTTCTGTTCTAGCCATGTCTATCTCATGAGATATAAATCATTACCCAATGCATTGGAGAGAGATATAGGTCCCACCCATCTTATAATGAATCCTTTCTTATGTGTGCCACATAATCATAAATCATACATCATCGCATAACACATGTAACAAAAATGGGATTCTTGAAACATCATGACATCATAAAACAAATCATATAAGGTAAATGACTTCATAAAAATAATTCCCTCAAAACATAATCAAATCATTGTAATAATAGGGAGAAAAACAGAACCCTATATTATCTTAGATGGAAAATAATTTTGATAAAACATTTGAACTCCATTCTTGAGGAAAATATCCTTTCTTCTTTAAAAACACTTTTCTTTTCTTAACATGTCATACAATTATAAACTAAAAAAAGTTGATTAAAAATAAACTTGACAACTTATAAAAGAAGATTCATGGAAATAATGTTTTAAAAATCCATTCTTGCCATATTAGTTAAAAAAACATTCTTCGTACTTTTTTCGGAAAAGTCAAAAAGTACCTCATACAAAAAATGACAAAATATTCCTTTCATATCCTTTACTAAAAACTCAACGAAGGGTAAAATTGGATTTAAACAATTTTAGGTGGATAGAAATAATATTACATATTGAGTAAACATGGATGTGGATGATAAAATACACTCCAGTAAATACCAAAGTATAAACAATCTCGGATAAAAATGAGATTGTGATATTTCCCTTACCTTAGGTCTGATTTGCTTTATACATGTACGAAGCTCCTGTATAATGGTATAAATAATGTTATTGACTTATTCCAGTATCATACATATTGATATTATATCATATATGGTCATATTCTTAGCTTCTTATTAGTAATATTTCACTGTTACTTGTTACTCGGGTCTTTATTGCCTTTTGTTCTTATGCGAGTTTTGACGAATAAATTCTTATTCTTCTTTTAAGGTTATAGATACCTTATATACATAATGGTATTAGTGTAACATATATCATATTTATTCACTCAATTCATTTATATAATTACTCTGTAATGATGATCATGTAGAACGAGTCGCATCACATCGTGGAGACGGTATTCCGTACGTACGCACGAGCGATGATATTGTTCCCATGATCGTGGAATTGTATTTAATTGTATTTATACTATTTAAGTATCAATATAACTTTATAATAATCATATATAGTTACTCATTACACCATTAAACCCATCCTTGTAAGGTGATGGTGGAAAATGGATTACACCACGGCGTGGAGACGGTATTCCGTACGTACGCACGCGCGGTGATTTCATTTTTCCGTACGATGGATAGAAGGTGAATTAGGGTTATTTCATATTTATAATAACATATCAGTATGTAAGTAATACTGATGTTATTACTTTATCATGAAACAACTAAAGAAGAAGAAGTTGAAGAAGAAATAAATTGAAAAGATCGGTAATGGATATTACCTCTTCTTTGAAACGCCTCTTTGAATCCTCCACTTAGGGAACTAATATTGGTCTTTGAAGAAGACCAGGACCTCTAGGATTATTCTATGGAAGTGGAGAAGGGATTTTGGCAGGGTTTGGCCGAGCTTGAGTGCTCAAATTGGTGTAAGGAGGAGGGGGGGGAGATGCCCTTTTATAAGGGAGGAGAGGGGCACCTTAGGAATATCTCAAAATATTATTTTATATTAAAGTCAAAATCGGTTTATAATGGTTCCAAAGGGTCTTATTTCGAAGGTAAAGTGGGTATGGGTCGAAATCCTATCAACCAATAGGATTTAGACAAGTTTAGATTATTATTTTAACTTTATCAATTAGATTAAACTCTAAGTTAAATAATTTAACTTTTACCGTGTCTTTTTGTTTTCTTACACTATATGGTTAATACACTTACTATAACATGCCAAACGAACCCCACGTTGTTTATTATTAATATATTTATCCTTATCTAAGTGATTTGGCCGAGCCTTAGATTTTTAGGAATAAAATAACAATTAATAATATGATATTTGATTTAAAAACTATTTTGTGTCAATTTTGTCACTATTTGATATATGATTTTTGTGAAAGTCATAACAGAATTATATGTTCGAACCAAGTTGATTAAATCAACACTAATATTTCATAGTAACCTATAAAATTATTTTAATTCATAAAAAGTCTCAAATTACATTTATTTGGGCATTTATAACATCAATTATGTTAACATTTCCTTAAAAGGGTAATTACTGCATCATCGTTGTGTCATAAATAAATTAATTTATTTAAAGTCTAAAAATTATAAATAAAATATCATTATGTAGGAAATCTTTTTAGCTTTCTAATGAATATTTATAATCGAATTTAGCTTATGTATAAACCCATATTAAAAATGTTTTAGTTATTAAACATTGATTTTAACTATTTTAACTATTCATTAAATAAAATAATATTAAATGTCATAATCTAATCCAAGTGGACCTAAATGGTCATATTATATTCATAAGGTTTTTTTTGGTCGAATTACACTTATCCAATAGAATTAAAACATGTGTTTGGGTAATAGTAATATCATATTTACCCTAAGTTACCCTATTTACTATTAACCGCGGTAAAAAAATAAAAAGTTACTATTCACCAAAAAATTATTTTTATCTCATTGAACCACATTTTACATACTGATATCTACTTTGTCTGTCGGATTTTCGGAATTTCATTCACAGAAGCGGTAAAATTAAGTTTTATGCAAAATTCAGTTTTTAACCTACCACTTAGTGGTTTCACTATTAATCAAAAATTGAAAGTTTTCATAAAAATACCAAAATTTCACCCTAGGATAATTTCAATATTCCGAATCCAAAAATGAATTCCATTTTGAAAAATAAAATTTATAAAATTTCATAAAGTGGTTATTACTATTCATTACGGCTAGTTTTAATAATATTTTAATAGCATATCGTTGTTTAGTGAAACTCGGTATTGCGTACGATGCAAGCTATCGAGGAAGGACGCGATTTCGGGTAAAACAAGCCAAGAAAGTGTTGTGTAGAAAAATATTCCTTTGATGATTTATATAACATAAAAGTCTTGGGTGTTACATCATACATGTTACTCCTCAGCTACGACATGTGGAAGACGTCATGTACTCTGTCTATATACGGAGCTAAAAGTAATAGGTACACCACATCGTCAACTCTAACATATATCTGAAAAGGTCCAATGAAACTAGAAGATATCCTACTCCCGCATCCAAATCTCCATAACCTATATCGAGGTTAAACACATTGGAAAACATTATCACCTTATTTTAACTCCAAAGGCCTCTATCGCTTGTCATCATAAGACTATAGATGACACTATGTAGTTTTCATCCATTCCTAGATGATCTTCTCCTTCTCTATTATATCTCATACTAATTATCGGCCCATGAGTGTTGACTTTACTAGGTCATTCTAGAAAATGGGTTACCTATTGGCTCGCCCATAATAATCCACCTATGGTTTCATAATGAGGGTAGAATGGTAGTTGTTGTTGTATGAAAACTACACAAGTGGTTGGTGATCCACCCAACTATGGCCGAATTCTAACATGAAATCTAATATCAAGTCTTCTTAAACCTGAATGGGCCATTCAGTCTTGCAATCCGTTTGGAGGTGAAACACTATTCTCAACTGTAACTGGGTCCTGAACGCCTCCTTTAATCCCTTCAAAATCTAGGATTTATTATAATCATCGCGATCATAAGAAACTGTTGATGATAATATATGTTATTGAACAATATCCTATATATACATGTGTCTCATTCTCTCTCATGAAACCTACTATTATATATTTAGGATGTTTGTCAACTTGGTGAGTCGGTCTATGATCACCTTGATATAATCAGGTCCCCATGACGTATTTGGTAAACCTATCATGAAGTCAATAGATATCCCATCCTACATCCACTTGTCACCTCAAAGGTGGATCTAAACAGTTTGTAACTTGGTGATCATCCTTCACTTTCTAACAAGTAAGGAATCATGAGAAAAATATGGTACCCAATTATTTATTCATGTCCACCAAAACTAATGCCTGATTGCATGGTTCATCATTACCACACATAGAGGTACCTCTAAAAGAGACGTCTGAAAATCACTCAATATATCCTCTCGTAACATCACTAACACCATCATGTGTCCATTAAAAAATACAATTGGTTATCCACCATTAGAAAATCCATTAGGAACGTTTCCAGTGGATTTTTGTGCTTGAATATGAGACTTCCTCTCCCTTGAACCCTCCTAATGTTTCTCATGATTCCACTGAAAAGGAAACAAATGAATCAATCACCAACAATGGATCCTATCATGTAGATCCTCAGTCCCCACTAGGTGATCAACAATTGTCTCTCCATCATTGATGTCCAACTCGCCCTAGTCGAAAACATGAAACGGGACATGCACATTCCTCCTCACCTATGAGACATGAAAGATTTCATGTACTCGATCTAACTATGTAGATAGAGCTAAGTGGTACACCACCTTATCAAATTTACCAAGTATCTATAAAGAGAGGATCATGCTCATATATATCATGTCACCAAATCCAAATATCATTAATCAAAATCGAGGAGAAAAATATTAGAAACACATCATCTCCTTCCTCAAAATCCAAATGACTCTATCACATGTCAACATATGAATTATGATGACTCAGTGTAGTCTTCCACAACTCCTGTATGATCTTCACTTTGTCTATTGAATCTCATACCCATTTTATACCAGTTCGTGCTGACACTCCTAGTTCATTCAAGAATGTTTGTGACACGTAGGCTCACTTATAGAATTCCTCAAATAGTTCCATACTGGTGGTGGAATGGTAGTTTTTTTTTGTATGAAAAATCCACTAGGGTTAGGTGATCCTTAAAATAATGGCCAAAGTCTAATATGAAATTGTATACCATGTCTTCTTGAACCTGAATGGTTTTCTAAGACTGGTCATTAGTTTACAGGAGAAACGATGTGTGCATGTGTAACTAGGTCTCATAAACATCCTATAATCCCTTCATGAACTGGAATGTAATGAGAAAATCATGATCTGACACATCCTTTGATGATACATTGTGGAATCAAAATATCTTCCATATATAGAGGTTTCTCATTCCCTCTAATGAACTCTACAATTCAATTTCTAGGAAGTTGGTCGGCATGGTGAGTCTGTCTACGATCACCCAGATAAGAACAAGTATCCCGGACTTTTGTTGTTATAATGTAAAAATTTCCATATATTTCCTATTCTACATCCATTCTGTCACCTCAATGGACTTATCCATACTCGCTGGAACATGGTTCTCAACATTCATTTTCTAACAAGTAAGGAATTGGGAGATAAAATCTGCAACCCCATTATTCATTAATGGCCACCAAAACTAATGTCCGAGATCTTGGTACATCCTTTTCACACCTGTATGTACTACTAAAAGGGTAGTATGAAACTCTCTTAGTACCTCCGCCAGAAACATCACTAACACCATTTTGAGTTATCTAAAAACAACTACATGCTCATCTCCATTATAAAATCCATAAGGATCATGTCCATTGGATAACTAAGCATATAGGGTCTCATAGTTTACATCCCAATGTTTTTCCTCCCTAATATGTGACAAAAGCATAGGGTTAATAACCATCGATCAGAGGTACGATTCTTCATCTCTATCCATATATTATAAGTGTAGTGAGGTCAACTTCTCTAACACCTCATTTAGTAAAAGTGAAAACAATATTATACTGGGAAATTCTTCTACCATGTTCCCCTTATGATTATTAAAGAAAATTTATAGGTCATAGTCCTAGATGAACTCTGATCATCACCTCTATCTCATTTTGATATCCATCAGAGAAAAGGTATACTTGATACTCTAGTTATCATTGTAGGAAATAAATCATTATCCCATGAGGTAGTGTCACCACAACTTCATATAGAAGTCTACTATTACTATAACAAGGTCTTGGGTCATGTATTTATGATAACATTGTCTCAACATTCAGGAACCATAGGCAATCACTGCTTAACGTTTCATCAGAAAACATCAATGTATGGTTCCTAATGAATCGTAGAACACAACATATTCAGCATCTTCCTTCATAAATCTAATAATATGATCACTCATTATACATTAACTGAACTACTAGAAATCCTACTAGCATTTCTCATTCCACATGAAGGAAAACCCGTTTTGAGTTAGAGATTTCATGAGTTATGGTATACTTGATAAATTAGAAATGAATCTCTATTAATATTCATCCATCCAATGGAAGTTAAGAACCTCTCTTATATTCTTAGGTGGCTCATAATATAACACTATAACGACATTGGCTGGGACTACTACCACTCTATCCATTGAGAAAAAATATCCATGAATGTTGATATCCTCTAACAAGAATAGAAACATCCTGATATTTCTATAAATTTTATGCTCTTTGATTATTTCCAGAACCGTTCTTATGTGTCTCACTTTCTCGTCCTCATATGTCGAGTACACATGGATATCATCAATGAAGACGACCATGAACATGTGTAATATGTGTTGAATGATCACCTTCATGAGTCCCTTCAGACCTTCTTGGGCATTCATCACACCAATGGGAATCACCAAATACTCATTGTGACCATAGGAATAGCTCAATTCCTTCTTTGTTATGTCCTCGTCCCATAATCATAGTTGGTGATAGCCTGATCTAAGATCAACCTCCTATAACCATCATGCCCCTCTTTAATAATCAATGAGTTCCTCGATCCTAAGTTGTGGATACATATTCTTTATGGCCCCCCAGGTCTAGGCATCAGTAGTCCACAAACAACCTTAAGCTCCCTCCTTCCGTTAGGGAAAAACAAAACTAGCAATGCATTTGGTGAAACGTTGGGTCAATCAAAGACCACATTCTACAATTCCTGCAACTTCTTCCTCATCTCATGAATCTATGTGGGAGACATCTGATATACTGGAATAGATATCGTTGTCTTCTCATTATGTATATCTATGAGAAATTTTATCTCTCAATGGGAATGTAATACTTAGAAATAATTGAGGAAGATGTCCTCATACTCTATCCCCACTATAGGAAATTGGAAACTCACAACATCCACAACAACAGGGGTTAAGTTATCAAATTGATGATTAATCAGTTTTACCATCCTATGCACGAGCATATAATGCGCTATATTGGTTTCCTTTTCACCAATAATTGAAAACCTAGTTCTATCTCTATGGACCCACCACACCCTTTTATATACATAGTAAATTTGAGAATTAACTATAGATAATTATTACATACCAGAAATAATTTTGTTTGGTCTAGACTCAAAAATTAAGAGATCCAAACTGAAACCCTCACTTCTAAGTGTCGGGTTACATTTCTACCACAATTTCAGGGTCAATGATTCTTCTCCTATATTAGTCTCCATGTATAAGGGTTTGGTCAAAAGGTCAGCCAGAGTCTCTAATTATCATAGATGATATGTGGTGAGAAGGGAATAAATAACTCATGTATCTATCAATATTGTAGATAATGTTGAATTAAATCATTCCCAAATCCTACGGGTCATAATATTTAACTACCTACTAGTATCCTCTTTTATATCATACAGCTCCCTCTTCCTAGAATTGACCACCTAGGGTGGTGGTTGTTACAAGTTGAAACATAAAGCATCTCATACTACATTCAAATCTCCTCTGCAATGTTTCCCACCATATGTATCCTTATACTACTACAATTATCTATACCTTGGTGGCGCATCTATGATGTCTCTATCAGTTGTATTATCATTCGTATAATCTTGGGAAATATGTCCCCGCACATCAAAAGGGTAGCACCACCTTTCACCAGGATGAATGGACCCACCCTATGAACCTTGAATTTTATATCCTCTATCCTGAGACCAACTCCTAAAACATCTCCCATATTTAGGTTTCAGAGACTAATTTTTTTCCCTACTAAAAAGGTAACTACCCCGGATTTCCCACTACTAAAAATCACATGTTTTATATGCTCATCCAAGAATATTTCAACCTCTAATGCTCTCTCTAGAACCCCGTCATAGGTAGAAATTCATAGAGGTATAAATATGGATTGAATTTCCATAGCCATACCTCTCTTGAAGGTTTGATCCCAATGAAACTGATATCGAATCGTATATATAGAGTACCTAGAGACGCTGATAAACCAAAATGAATACTTAGCTATTATCATACTAAAAACCGAAAGATGTATAAGCTCATGGATACATACAGTCCTTAGCCTAGCTGGTGAGAAAAACTCTACGAAAATATTACCAATATCTTTCTATGAAATATTCACCTCATTATATGAATGTGTATCTAAACACCATCATTTCCCCTACAAATCCATGGTGAAAGTTCACTACCAAGATCACCGTCTAATCTACTGGTGTCCAGAATAGACAAAAACATGGGTCACTGCTTCAAGACATTCCTCAACTGCATGTGGTTGAGGATCACCTCAAAACTTGAGGGGTCTATACTGTGGATTATTTTAAAGGGTGCTCATCTTGATATCCTCATCCTATATTACTGTGAGTGTCATTTTTTTATCTATAGCTAGAATGGAGGATTCACCACCTAGAGGTAAAATCTTATGAACTAGTCCTTATATGAAAGCTTAATCTTGAGGGTTTCATCCTCATGATCACACTACTAAATCCAAGATGGTATATGCCATGAAGGAATCCTAAAATTAAACATGATGGAAAATAGTTAATAAGTATATATGGAGAAATAACTCAAAGAAGGAAATGAATGCACAAACCATTCTTATAGAATTTATATACCATTATTTTCAATGAAACCAATGTTTCTCATGTTCGAATTAAAAAATAAGGTGCCAGGGTCTTGGTGTTTAGATATGTTAGCTTCTGCACCAACTGTGAATTCCCTATCATAAAAGCCTAAATCAAACCACTTAATATTGTTTCCCCAAACCTATCTCACATATTCTCAGTAGTAAGATATAATTGACCATCTCTAATATCACTCTATCATAACCTAACTCAGTAGTCCCCATGTAGTTACTCCACTATTCCACCACCTTTCGTCCATGTTGTGGTTAATAGAATTGAGTAGGGATATAACTAATAAGAGAGTAATTACTTTTGTACCTATACACATAGACACATCTGCAAGCTCATAAAATGGTGAAATGTAAAAACATTTGAACCACCAATGCATGAGTAAATTTATACCCAACAACAAGAGAATGAAAGGATGTAATGAAAGTATATAGGTCAAAATAAAATACCACCAAAGAGATTCATTAACACAAGTCCTACATGAAATTAATGGTACTGGTACAACTGTCTGAAAGTGTCAACAACACACCACATTCTGTCTGATCTCCCAAAGAAACATACGGTCCTGGTCTACTGAACACTCTGTGAAAAAGTCAACCATATGAAAATTACATGACATGTTCGACAATGCCTGTGGAAGGGTGAGTATTACATTACTCAATTGGTTACCACAAAAACAAAAATAATAAAAGGGAGGAAATAAAATCATCTCTATAGAGGTTTATGTTTTAAAAACATATAACAACAATTATTGGATATACTCAACAATGACACACATTCTAGAGGTCATCCCTGACCATAGTATACTCATCCTATGATTAACCCTCAACGGTTCCCTGAAGAACTCTTTCAGGATAAGACGTACTAGAGTCTGACAGAACTAACAACGCTTGTCTGAGATGTACTAGTCATTTGGTCTCTTCATGAGAAATAACACACTGATATTCTGAAGAGATATGATAAAATAAATAGGATCACTTCAAAGGACATGCGATGTTACCAAAAAAATCAATCAGGATTATCCTCTTATGTAGGGGATCAACATCCACATAGTGTTAGTCGCATTGATACAAATAACTCCACATATGGAATGAAGATCAATAGACAATCTCAACATGGGACTCTTGGATAGATTCCAATGAATTTACCCAAGAATTCCTACTAAAGGTATCATTATCCTGGGATAAGGATACAATAATATACAAAAATTTAGGGAAATGATAATGAGAATGAACCCTAATAAAACTTGTCTAAGTCACTAAGTAAAAGGGCTCTATGCCATGTAAGAAATAGTATGTGGAGTGTTGAAGGGTTACATGTTGTGTCTATGGTCCCCGAGACATACCCATGTAAAAGAATCATGTCCCCAAACAATGACCATATAGTATTACAGATGGGGTAAGAATCTCATATACAATACCCATCTGCCAATACACAGCTTCATCCTATGTAACCATGTCTTTGTACCAGTACAAAGCTTATCTCATGTACTTGTTCCAACTCATGTCGTGTAGTGGAGTACATTCGATTAATACATTCTGTTTATTGAACCCCATGTTTGTGTACTTCCCATGGAACATGAAGAGTTACCCAGGAGTGACCACGTGATATTTGATAAATATCACTTACCTAGAATCCAAGATGATGCTCAGTGTCCATACACATCGGGTAATATCAGATGACACTCCATGTGAATCTGGATTTTCTAAAAACCCTGATTTGTTATCCCAATCATTAATGTTCTATAATCACACTAAAATATGGCCCAATATATCTTGGATTCATTGATCTACCTTAACTGAGTATCACCCTTGATGAGCAATGTGATCTGTCCATCGAATCTAATCGAATAATAAATTTAATTTTTCTAAATCATCTTCTATGGGGATTGCACAAAATCAGGTTGGGGGGTTCCATACCGATTTAATCCATTTTATGATATCATCATCACACCACCGTTTTTCATAATTTAGTCAGATCTACTATATCAGATCATTAGGCCATGAAAAACATGTGCAATGATCAATTCATCGGTAAAGTGTCAAACTGTAGGCCAAATGTGGAATGCTCATCGTGAATGATGAATTGGGGGAATCATAATTAATCAAGAGGAATGACTGATGGTCAATGTTAGGGTAAGTCATGGTTTATTATCATTATAAAGATGGTCAAATAAAAAACATTTAATCAAAAAGATAAATTATCCCAACAAAAAACTACATGTAAACCCATCTTGCAAGTCGATTCACCTGAAAATCAATCCGTTCATCGATTTATTTCCATTGGTCATAGAAATTATGAATAGAGAAGTGATAAAAATTGAAACACAAGACCTATCTTTATTTGTTTCAATCATTGTTGATGAACAGTGTGTTTCCACCATCATTTGGAAAGATCCTTTGAATTCGAGGTTCATCAACCATTTAGATGAAAATCTTTCATCACTTGCCTTAGAGGGTTGTCCAAGAATCTCAATAATGATTATCCAAACGATACGTGGTTATAAAAAAAAACCTACGGATTCACTAGAATATTGTTTTTAAATAATAAACAATCATTTCATCAATAATTCAAAAAAATTAATTATTTTATTCATTTCTATGCTTGCGATGACTTTTCCACTAACGTCGTATGCCCACCAATGTTATGTAATGTTTGGGATAAAAGTTGAATTATGATCTCAATAGTGACCTTGTATGTATGATATGAGGACCCGTTTATATTTTACACCAGTTTTTTAGAAAAACTATGCAATTGGGGAATTTAATAATTCTAAAATATATCAAACATTTATTTTGGGCACACTGGGCCTTGAAATAGAATTTCATCTCAGCACCTTATCTCAAAAATTATCCATATAATATTTAAAATAAATAGATAGAAAATTTGAGATGTAACATTGTTACACACCTTGTTTTTCACTACATGGGGATATTATATAAAAATTCATAAAACCTTTATGAATAATCCAGAAGGATTTGAATAATGGATATGAATGACATAGGATAATAATAATGTTCCATAGATTGAAAATTTGGTTCCATGGTTGAGACATACAATATGTTATTAAAAATTATGTGGTTTCCCACAATGATAATCGATTCTCACACAATGATTTGTGTTTTTGGTAAATGGATATAACCCAATGGAGTTATCGTAACACAAAATGTGATAGACCATTTAGGGATCATTAGAAACCAAATTGGACAACGACTCGTGAAAAATCTATTCTGGATATGCCTAATGATATATCATGATATTTAATTAAAAATGTAAAATTAGATGATATTCCAAACAAATAAAATCATAGGACGATGGGATTTTATAAATGAATTCGTGCTAATGTACATATAAAAATGAATATTCATCATCCTACATGCCAAGAAGGTTTGGGGAAGAATCAAAAAGAAAATTTCAAATGAGGAGAAAGATGTTTTAAATGTTTAATTAAAGATCACTAGTGAAGTAATTTAAATATAATTCCATGTCCTATTTTTCAGGAACTAGGTAATTATATGATTAAATTCTATAAACTTTGGGTTATCCAATAAACCAATGAAAGAATTATGTTATAATAGAGTCAGTAAAATATATGGGTCTAAGTGTTTATTTATTTGTATTCTTGAATTGTGATTTAATGATATTTAACAAATTTTGGTTTTATTATATGAAATATGAAACATCTATAGATTTTGTTAACCATTTTATGTCATTATGTCTGATTAAATTTAGAATTGTATATACCATCATTTGATTACGAGTTTAAGGTTTTTAGAGAGTTTAATCTATTATATAACCATTTTAGGGCTCTATGTGATTGGATTTTAAGGTGAACTGACACATTTTCTGAGATTGTTTATTGGAATAATGTATATATAACTCTTAGGTTCAACATGATGTATTAATTTATGGTGAATGATATTTTCGTAGGATTAAAAATATTGATAACCATCATGGCATATATAGATGTTGGGATTAATAATATTTCTAATTATGTTAAGAATATTTCGGAGGATGTTATTAAATTAATATTAATATATTTTCTCCAGATTAACAACGAGTCACATTCAAAAACAACATGGGGCTTAAACCCAAAACTGAATAGTGATAACAGTAAAACTCCAACAGCAGACTAATGTGATTTCTTGTTTAGTCTGTAATTATTGAAAAATTATGTAATAGATGAAACTCATAATTATTTTTGGAAAATATGTTTTATCATAGAGTTAATGATGATATTTAAAAAACATATTGTGAATGCTTATGCCTCTAGAAAAGGAACTGTTCAAGCGAAAAATAGCGTCACTCGTGATTTGAATATAACTATGTTTAATTTTACATTATGGATATGAGGGAATGATATTAAAAGAAAATGTTTTGATATAAATTATGATAATAATTTTTTATTTTATATACTCATATATATGGAGTTTATAATTTTCTAGAGAATATGATTGGAGCTATTTTAATTTTATGGAATCTTAATATTTTACAACAATATGAAAGCATACTAGGTGTCTGATTCCTTGAGTCAAAAGGATTATGGTATACAATCATTGATAAGGATAAAAAACTTTAGTATTAATGGATTTTCAATGTATGGTTCAAGAAGTCTAGAAGTAAGGGGAGAAATAATATATTTTTCAAACTAGTGTTCATTAATCTATCTAAGGGAATTTCAAAGAGGCGTGGAAAAACGATATAACATTGAATAAGATGATGAGAAATTTTCTGGAGTTAAAACATGATCTTGATGGGATTATGAGGTTCCATAATAGTGTGTATTTTCCATCCATACAATATTTGATGAAGGAGTTGTATGCAAATGCCCATAGTTTATAATTATCTATTCATCGTAAAATTAAAAAAAAGGTACAATGATTTGAAATGGAAATTTTTAGTATCATTGAATGAATAGATATATTAAAAATTATGTATTTCAAATATTGGTATTTAATAAAGTTATGGATAATAGACAAAATTAAAATGGTATTTTAAAAAAAATTAACCATATATGAATGGGAATTAGAAAACATTACAATGGACTTATTCATTGGACTATCAAATATGTGTAATGGGAATAATGGAATATATGTTGTAGTATATCACCAAACAGAGTTTATAGATTTCATTACTATAAGATTATATTACCCTCAAGATTATTATTTTAGGATTTACATTTTAATGGAATTAAAATTTCTTGGAGTACCACATACCATTGTATCTGATCAGGTTCTATGTTTTACCTCAATGTTCTTCTGATATCTTCAATTGAGTTTGGATATTAAGTTATTTTTCTGAAATAAAAATCCTCTTTATATGAATGGTGTGTCCAAAAGAAAATTCAAACTCTATAAGACAAGAATATCTTTTTGTATTTGTTTAAATAGAGGTTGGGATCAACACCTTCCTTGATTAATGTATTCGTACAACAATTACTTTTACATGAGCATTTAGTTGGATCCTTATGAATTCCAATGTGGAAAGAATTATTGAACAACAATGTAGTGGAAATAAGTTAGAAAAAGAAATATGTGGTGACCAGATATTGTAGAGAAAACAGTGGATAATGTTAGAGATATTCAACAAAACATAATGACAACACAAATGTTGATATAAACCCCATGCTGAAAATCACCAGTGAGATTTGAATACGAAGATTATGAAAAAAAACATTCTATAAATTCCAACATGGAATAAGGTAATGATCTTTTGAAACAATGGAAAATAATTCCTTTTGTATATCACTCTATTGGAATTATTTATCATATCATGAGAGTATATTATTACATTCTTCTTCCACTAAACCTTTCCCAAGTTCATGATGTGTTTTATGAATCTCTCATGATGATGTACATAATTACTTTTTAACATCTAGTAATTTCATAGGATATGAAACTGGAACATGATAATTCCAATAAATAATAACCATTGGATATTCTAGAGTGTAGATAGTGTTTTTTATAATATAATATCACTCCCCAATAATAAATTTTGTGGTGAAACCATCAATTGGAAGAAGTAATGTGAGCACAAATTGATAAATGGGGGAAAAGATTCCCCACTTTTCTTCATCAATGTGAATAATTTTGAGAGGGATATTCCCATTAAGTGGAATATAATGTAACACCTGTAGGTTAAAAAAATATCTTTTTATCAATGATTTCATTTCCATGGACGCTTGTGTTACATGCAACTGCGACTCCTAAGAAACCATAATATAATATTATTATTATTATTTAATCATGAATTTTATAACCAAGATATTAAACATGGTGAAGTGAATAATAATAATAAATTTTTGAAAATTAGTTATAGTGATTATATATAAATAAAATATATTAATTAATCGTTCTTTATTTTTGTTAAAATCATTATATGTTTGGAAAATACTATTATACATAAAAAATTAATTTCATTTTTTTATACATAAAAAAAGTGTTTTTTCCACTTATAGAAAATATATTTGAAAAAAAATTTGTTTATAAAATATTCCCGCCAATTTTTATTTGAGTTAATATTCAAGAATTTTACTCATAGATTACTCTTTCAATGAATAGTAAAAAACATTTATTTTTAATAAAAACAACCTTTTCTTTGGAATCATTTAATGGATCAATTTTATTTTAATATTGTAATAAAATTAAAATGAGTAAACTAATTTTATATTAATCTAATTTATTCCATTGATTAAATTTTATATTGTATTTTTATATAAAAACATTATATATTAATTCAAATTTTCAAATTATAAAACTGATTTTTATTCATGTATTTGGGTTTAATTTTAATTTGAAAATTTCCACATTTATGAATAGAATTTTTAAAAAATGGATTACAAATTTGTATAAAAATAATATATTTTGAATAAGAACAATAAATTATTTTTTTATCAAAATTAATAGTCAAAATAGTAAATAATAATTACCATTTTTAGGTTTAAAACCATTTTTCGGAGGCAAAATAAAATATAAGGGTAAATATGAAAAAAAAATTAATAAGAATCCCATTTGAGGAATTATTTTAAACATATCCCATATATGGTTTGATAATGAGATATTTGGGAGCCATGTGTAATGTGGAAAACATAGTTACACATTTTTTATTTCTCATATTCGAACTATGTCATTTCCCACATTAATAAAAGGGAACCCCACTCCTCTCATATTCACACATTCATACCCCTTTGTATATCCTATACCCACCCAAATAAATTCCTTATTTCTGTCAAAATATAATAGATTATTTAAATTGATTAGTGAACCCTCTTATGAAGGCTTTAGCTGTAGGCCTAAAGGGGTCCTTCGAAGAAGTGTTGTAGTCTATAACTATTAATTTTCATTTTATTTTTTCTTATAACCCCTTAAATTTTTATTTTTCCACATAGAATTAATAACATAAGTATATAAAACATTAAAATAGGTTATTATCATAATTTAATTACCTATATCTATATCCACTAGCATCAAGTGTAAAATGAAACTGTTCATCGTGTGTATGGTGGAATACATCCTCAAAAAATCATGTAATTAATTTTCCATAACTGATTATAATGGATTTATCTAATGATTAATTTAAAAAAATTATGATATTTATTTCATATTTATACATATATAAACTTAATTTCATATATACATTCTAATTTTCAATTCTATAGGAATACGATAATGTCACTCGCGGGAATGAAGGATTACCACCTCTGGAAGAAATGTGATTCATTTTTAAAATATAATTTTCTTGGATGAAAATAATGATAAATTTGATGAATATGTGTGGTACATATTAACTAAATATTTTTTCTATATTAGTTATATTATTTACCTTCCTTCGATCCAATCCTTCCATAAAATACAAATAGTTTTCAGGTATATGCATGACCTATCGTCTTGATGAATGCTGTAATTAAATTTATTTTTCTATCATTAATTGATTACTCTAAATAAATATATAATTAATATATTTTATATTTATATCATTTATTTTTTTAATGATATTATCTATCAAATATAAAATTTAACAGACTGATAATACAAAACAAAAACATGCATATAAAATGATGTAGTTATTACCAGAAAAGTAATTTTAACAAATAAATTGGTAATAATCATGTAATAAAAATACATAGATAAATTTTATATGGTAAGATATATATACTTAATTTTAAAAAATATATTTATAATAAATCTATATTTATTATATTGGTGGTTCTAGCATGTACGAAAAATTTCAAGGCTTAAGGTAATGGATTTCCAATCTCTCCTTCATTTCTAAGAGACTTATTCAATATTCACTACTAATTTCATTTTCATTGCATATATAATTATACTTTTGCATATATTATCATGAGTATATGAATATTAATGATATTTATAGTTTCATTTTATTCTATTCTTTATTGGGGAGTATGATTCAAATCTTTCCAAATATGTAAGGGATTTTCATATATCTTTTGGTTTCATGGGTCAAATTCTATAATCACCACTTAATTGTTTTATGTTTCATATATATTACCCATGACTGAATTTTACTAAGAATATAATGGAATTATGGGATATAAATAACAATATAAATTTATTTCTTTGATGGGCCTTATGATTTAGAAAGATACTAAAGTGGCAATGGTCTTATTATACAATCCCACTTTATTTCTTGATCATTTATGATTATGTTTCTAATGTTTAAATATTATAGTATATATCAAATAAACTAATCAAAGATTTTTATCATTAGGGGTTTTCCTAAAAACAAGTTTTCTCATCATTTTCCCCCTTTGTGATCTCTGAGGTCTAAATTATTCTTTTTTAAAGTAAACCGAATTCATTTCACTATGTGTTTGAGAAAAATTATCCCTCAATGTCCATGTTGACTGAAAATGTTTTAAAAAATGTTTTAATACTCAACAATGAATGTTAAAATATACTTTTAAACATGTTTTAATTTTTATAAAAATCATTAAAAAAAATTCAATTTATTTTTTAAAAAACCCAATTTTAATTTTTTACAGAAAATGAGATAGGGATATTCATTTTCACATGAACTAAATGAATGATATTTTTCACTATGATGAAAACTCAATGATATTAATATTCCAAAAAAATCACTATTACTTTAAAATTTAATTTTTTATTAATATATCATAAATTTTAAGATATTAAATTTTAATTTAAAATGAAAGGGTATTATTCTTGAGTATCTTTTAATGATATTTTATTTTATTTAAATAATTTTATAAAAGAAATATTGGTGTTTCACAAATTCTTTTGGGTGTATGATACAATTATTGGATTATTATTCCTTCTTTAGATAGTTTATCATATCGATGAAAGAATTTTTATAAAACTCTTTTTTTCCATTGGTTGTTCCGTGATGGATTGATTATATTTTTATGAAACATTTTCTTTTTCGACGAGTTATAATATAATTAAATGATGAAATGTTTTTGAAATACATTTATTTTTAATAGGTTATTCTTTTAGTAAATGTTTATAAGAAATAATTCTTTTCATGGATTCATCTATAATGAATGTTTTATAATCTTATTTAAAATAATTTTATGTTTATTATCATGTGATGGGTGATACCTACATGTCCCCCTAATGAATTGAATAATGATAAATATATTTTTAGCTGAAATAATAAATGGTATATTATTACAATCCTATTAGAGGGTTCAAGGTAGGTTATCTCTATACTAAAATATTTTATACATGAGGTTATCCCAATCATGAATATGAGTACATGGAAGGCTCTACCATGCCCTAAGTAAATATATGGGTGGTTATTCCAAGCCAAACATGTTATGAATGTTTTGAGGAATCCTTGAAATAATAATTTCTACAAGAATGATTATACCAAAAAATTATGTATTATTCTAGTTGTATACTCCCATTGATCATGTTCTTTGATTGAAATTTGATTCATGTATTGTGAAATTCCATGATTTATTCCAAAACATTTTCTTATGATCTATGATATGTAAGATATGGTTTTCCAATATTATTCTCCTACTATGATATCTCAATTCTCACATTGTGTGATACGTCCCCTGATTACCCTTATTGAATGTATGACATCTCGGATTCTTATTCTTTCATTGCCTATGTTATGACGAAATGTAGTTTGTATGATATTTCAATGAAGTTTACATGTTATAAATAAAAAAGTGGGAGATGATGTAGTTCAACTATGAACCATCTATTTATGTATCGAAGACACCAAAAAACTAGACCTATATGAGTTTGGCATGGATTAATATGTTATTTGATGATTACTCATCTATTAAGATGTAACAGTTTTGTATAAAATTTGTGTGTTTAAATATGGAATAAAACATTAACATTGTCCAGTCTTGGTGCGAGATCCAGTCAATATTACAAATGCCAACACATACCATTACATTAAAATTTAATTGAACCACAAAGAGAGTGTTCTACCCCTGCCATTCCCCCATGGAACTTTTCAAGGAGATGCCTTTCAAAAAATAGGTCTCTAAACATAGATAATAGGGCATCCTCCTACAATTGAAATAATATTTTTATTCTCCTATGAAACCTTTATCCATTCACAATCTACTTGATCATTCCTTTTAGGCTTTTCACCACCTATGAACTATGTACTAATGACTCTCCAACATAGGTTGATCGTAACAGATACTGACTAGAACTCATCCAAAAATCCTATAATGTGGCCCAATAATTAGATGAGTGATAATTGATGTTGTGAAAAATATCAACCAAAGGTAGGTTATTTTCGAAAAAACTACAGAAGTAAAAGTTGCATTCCAACAATATATCCTTCATTGTATGGATTGTTTGTACTAGATACCCATATTTTTTAGGGTGGAATGAATTGTAAGGTGTAACTTGTTACGAACCAAATTCTCATTAATGGAAAATCCCTCATGATCTAATTAAATGTCTCTTTATGCAAAATGTTTTTTAAGATTTCAACTTATTTGGTTTTATGTTAAGATTTTTGACTGTTTCTAATATAGCTGTTGAACAGTGATCACATGATCAGTATAAATATAGGGCTTTAACAAATCCAATTTTCTCCGACAAAAGAATTGATGGCCACATCCAGTAGAATTTCTCCATAAAAAGCCCATTTGTCGGAGCTTGGAAAAGAGGTGGCGTCTTTGGGCTTCACCCTTGAACAAGCCCAAGCTGAGCTTCATCATGTCAAGCTCTAACGGGACCATATATGGGAAAAGTTGAAGTTGATAGAGATTACCACACGAGCGATGTTATCCAATCCCCCCTCCCCAAGAGTTTGTCACAATCACACACCTTACCCTTAGGTCTTATGAGGCTGTTTTAAGGGGTTATGTAACAAATCGATTGTACTATGTTCATGTACATTATTTTTTTGTATATAATAATGTATATACTTTCTGGTCATTATTGATACATTGTCAATAGTTTTTAATGTACAAAAAGTGTTTTTAGTTATTATTTAATTAAGAATTCTATTTTATTAGATTAATCGATTTTTGAATTAAATAATATTTTAATAAAATAATAATATTATTATTAAATTAATTCTTATTAAATATAAATTATCTTATAATTTTATGAAAGCAATTGTAATTTTTATTAAGTTTTGAAAGCCATTTTTGTCAAAACCTGTAAATTTTAGATAAATGTCGGTTTTTATTTTAAAAGAAAAAATTAACTTATTTAGAAAATTATTTAGATAAAATAAATGTTATTTCTGGAATCAGGACGTCGAAATTATCCAAAGGTGAATTTTTCATAATTTTCTGAGACAGTCAATTGTTTGGTAAAAATTAAATACCATTTAAATATATAATGTGTTTTATGACATCATAATGACTCAATAGTGATGTAATAAATTACCATAAGCTTTATGTTCGGCCAATATATGTTTTAACATTAAAATAATGTGAATTTGGGTTTTTTTGACTTACTTTTCAAAGCATTAATGGACCCCTCAAGACATATTAAACACCTTGTCTTTTTAAATTGTTTTCCATGGGAGTGTGACTCGCCTCCACATAAGAAACCTTATTATTTTAAGAATTTAGGAATTTGGCCTTATAAAATATTTTTTTCCTCTTCCCTTTTCTAAAAACCATGGGAAAAAACCATGGGCTGGTTTGTGGTTTGGATTAATTTAAAATAAGGGGTCCCAAACATAAAAAATAAAGAATTCCCTCACCTTTCCTATATAAACACACCCAATCTCCCACTTCCTCCTCACTCAAAGCCTTTGGAGTTCCTCAAACCTCTTAACTACTCTCTCTATAATCCTCCCAAGGTGCTGCAAGCTCTCAAAAATCCCCTCTCAAGCCCCTCTCTATCCTTTGGAAGCACACTTCTAAGTAAGTGTTTTTCTTCCTTTCTCATTTTTATCAATTTTATTTAAGTTGTTTTCCCCTTTTAATTTCAATTTTGAATGTTGGGGTATGGTTTCTAACCTCCCTCATACTTCCCTATTTATTTCTGAGTGATGGGAGACCCCTTTCTCTCTCATTAAATGCCTCCAATGTACACCCGTTACTATGCTGAAATTCCGAGAGGAACCTCTCTCTCCCCTTTTACATTCAAGCAATACTTTTGTATCATGAATCTAAATTCCATCAAAATTGTTGGGAAATGTATCTATATTACCTCCTTACTTTCCATTACATGTAAATATAATTAGTAACCCATTTCCCTCTCATTAATCATTTTTATGAATTCTTATGTCACGCTGTTACGCTGCCAAAATTGCACCGTTTTTCTATGCCAATGCCATTGTGTAGTGGATACCATGCCCATTTCTCCATCAATGGTATTAAAATTTATGCACATTTAATTATTGATTACAAAGATTCATGCATGAATTCCACATTCCTTTATCGTGGAATAAATGATTATGTTTTATGAAACCATGATTTATGATTCATGTGGCACACTTATGCATGAAATGAAATGTTTAAGAAGGGTGCGCCCTTATAGCGCTACAATGCATTGGTTAAAGTATATTATCATGATACATCATTTTAAATGAGTGTGGAATCATTCTAATTCAAGTGAAATCAGGGTTTACTCTTTATTTTTGTTCAATGAGGATTTACTCATGCTCCATGTGCAATGATCCTTGGATCATGCAAATTCCATGTTAAGTGTTGTTGCCACATTTCCATGTTATGATTATCATGATTTATCATGCCTTTATGTTCATGTTTATCTTATGATATATTGATATTCCTACTGTCTAACATGTATTTTAATCCTCATGTTATTCCATTGGTACTCCCTAACTAGGCTTTATAGCTCACCCTTTTCTTATGCATGTCCTCTGGTTATCCATTGCAATGCTAAGTACGAGGGAATGTAGTGGTCGTGTAAAGGATGTTTTCAATAAAGTGGTTGTATTTAATGTTTTAAGTTTTTATGTAATGAACCTAAGCTGCAAATACACTAAACCTCTCGATCTTCTTTGTTGTATCAAGTGAAGTTTTATGTAATAAATCATGTTTATGTTTGTTATAGAAGCAGGGTTGTCATAGTTGGTATCAGAGGGAGGTTTAGTTATTTTTTGGGATTAGGATTAGAAAACCCTAGTAAAGCCTTAGAGACAATACTAAGTATAATAAAAACATCCCTAAGTTTTGGTAAGTTCTGAGTAAGTGGTTTATCAAACAAATACATCCCTGTCTGGATACGAGCAGTTAAAGGTGGCTCTATCACAGATGTATCTTAGGGGTAAAACCTGAAAACACCGCATTGAGCTAGACTCGAACAGGAACTGGTGCACGAAAATGGGACTTTCTGCACTCTTGGTTATGACACTCCCATGGGATATGTTTTGATAAATTCACAATATTAGTATGAACCCTTACTAAGGGAATTAAAAAAATTCCCCTAAGAATATATGTTAGAAAGTAGATCATGAAAAGCCTAGATGGAAGCCTGTAGATTCATAACTTAAGGAAATAAAATTTAATTTATGAGTCATCAAGTTTTGTCTTTGGATTACCCTTTATGTGTTACCCCCAAAATTTCCTTTTATTCTAGCCAATGGCTGGTAATAGGAGGACTCGGGCTAACAACCGGTGTGAAGATCAGTGTGATGAATGTACTAATGAGATGTCGAATCCAATGGGAGTGGGAATTGTGAACTTTGTCAAGATTCTATCTCAGCTAACTCAAGATCTGAATAGAAACACGGGTCAAGAGGAACGTCCAAACCCCCCTAAGAAGGAACAATTCGCTATCAAAAGATTCATGAGACAAAGGCCTACTACTTTTAGTAGATAATCTGATCCCACGATCACCGAACAATGGATCAACTCCATTGAAAAGATCTTCTCCATCTTTTAATGTTCTGAAGAAGAAAACGTTATCCTGACTGCTTATCGTATGGAGGGTGAAACTGATCAATGGTGAATGTTTATCAAAAATACGAAGCATGAGGAGGAGATCATGGCATTGGAATGGAAGGATTTTCGGAAGGTGTTTTCGATAAATATTTTCCATTCACCATCTGGCTTAAGATGGAAAGGGACTTCCTTTCCCTCAAGAAAAAAGATGAAGAATCTATTGGAGCATACGAGGCAAACTTCACAAGGCTTGCATGATACGCTTCCAGCTTTGTTGTTACCCATGAATGCAAGGTTGACCGCTTCTTTGGTGGGATTAATCCTAGCCTGTGGAAAGCATTAGTGATTCGTGACTTCGACAGCTATGAGGAAATTGTCCGATGTTCCCTCAAGGTCGAAATGGAGATCGGGGAATCATAGGGGTATCATGGGGACAAGAAGCATAGGATGGACTTCAATGCTGGCAGTCCGATGGATAAATCCAATGGTGCTAAGAAGATCCAGCACCCCACATGCCAAAACTGCAGAAATAAGCTCCCTGGAAATTGCCTCAAGGGGACGAGGAAATTCTTCAGGTGTAGAAGAGAAGGGAACCTAGCTGTTAATTGTCAGAAAGAAAGACTCGCGGCTGCGACAGAAGAAAGGAATGCTCCGTTCGAACCTCAACGCATTGTTCATTTCTACAATTGCAAAGAATTGGGGCATTTTCAAATCAGTTCCCTAATACAAGGGTTTTTAGAGGCAACCAACAACCTCCAAGGCAGCAAGGAAGGGATTTTTCCATCACTTCTGCTGAAGTGAACCCCGACAATGAAGTGGTGACAGGTACGCTTGTTATTCATTCAAGAATAGCAAACATACTTTTTTATTTAGGTTCTACGCATTATTTTAAATCTCAAAAGTATAGTAGAATAGTCCCAGCACCACCAAAAATCATGGAAGTGAAGATGTCGGTGAGTACGGAAATTGGGGCAATCATTGCATCCCATGAATATAAGTCCTCCCCTGTTATAATATGTGGATTGAATTTCCCGGCAAACCTCGTCAAACTCCCTATGATGGAATTTGATGCAATTCATGGCATGGATTGGATTTCCTTATATAGAGAAAACATAAATTGTCAGGAGAGGGAAATCACACTACATATGGAGAATAGACCCCTGATTCTTTACAAGTGTAAGGAGGAAGATGAATATCCTTTAGCTCAATCATCTCAAGTATGTATATTACTGCCCTATGAGCACACGTATCTGTATCAGATGATTGAGTCCATGGAAGAAACCATACTTGAAGAAATGCCTATTGTGAGGGATTTTTCTGAAGTGTTTCCCGAGGAATTGCATGGTCTTCCTCCTAGAAGAGATGTTGAATTCTCAATTGAACTTATACCTAGGGATCTACCAATATCCAATACTCCATATAGAATGGCTATCGTGGAGCTTGAAGAACTGAAGAAACAACTACAGTAGAATCTTGATAAAGGGTTTATACGCCCAAGTGCTTCACCATGGGGTGCACCAGTCCTATTCGTCAAGAAGAAGGATGGTTCAATGCGTCTTTGTATCGATTATCATGAACTTAAAAAAATCACGATAAAGAACAAGTATCCTCTACAATAGATCGATGACTTGTTTTATCAGCTGTGTGGAGCACAATACTTCTACAAGGTAGATTTGTGGTCGAGATATTATTAAGTAAGGGTGAAGAATGAAGATTTCCGCAAGACTGCTTTTTGTACAAGATACGGGCACTATGAATTCATAGTAATGCCTTTCAGAATCACCAATGCTCCAAAAATCTTCAAGGACTTGATGAATAGATTCTTTAGAGATTACCTAGACAAATTTGTGGTAGTCTTTAAATATGACATTCTAATATACTCCAAAACCAAGGCGGATCATGAGGATCATTTAATAATTGTACTAGAGACTTTGCGCAAGGATAAGCTCTATGAAAAGTGCATAAAGTGTGAGTTTTGGTTGAAGGAGGTCTCATTCGTGGACTATATCATCACAAGTAATGGGATACGTGTGGACCCCTCCAAAACAGATGCAATTGAGGGATGGTCGAGGCCAACATCGTTAACGGATGCCCTAGCTTCTTGGGGTTAGCTAGATATTATCGACGATTTGTGAGAAATTTCCCATGATTCTCCAACCCTCTTACCAATATAACTGGAAAGGGAGTAAAGTTTTCATGGAGTGATGAATGTGAATAAATCTTTAAGGAGTTGAAAAAAAGGCTTATCACTGTGTCCGTGCTCATTTTGCCCACAAGTGGGGAACTTTTGTGGTATTTAGTGATGCTTCGAAGAAGGTCTTATGATGTGTGCTGATGAAAAATTATTGCGTGATATCATATGCCTCATGGAAGTTGAAAATCCATGAGCAAAACTATCCAACGCATGATCTGGAGTTGTCGGCGGTGGTCTTTGCCTTGAAAATCTGGCGGCATTATCTCTATGGGGAGAAATGTGAGATATATACTGACCACAAGAGTCTTAAATATATATTCCCAAATAAGGAGCTTAATATGCACCATAGATGATAGATAGTGCTCATCAAGTATTATTACTGTTCAATACATTACCACACTTGGAAAGCAAACAAGGTGGCAGATGCCCTATGTAGAAAGGACCCAGCGATTCTATCAATGATGAGAATTGAGAAGGATCCAATCTTCTTAGACTTGATGAAGATGGACATGGGAATCATAAAAAAGGGAACATCATCAATCCATTCAAAAATTATTGCTCAACCATATCTTTTGGAAAGGTTAAAGGATGCTCAAAAAAATGATGTGGGAATTCAGGAAAAAGTGGAAGCTATCGAAAAAGGGAAAGCCTCAGTGTTTAATGTTAATGAAGATGGAATGGTGTAGTTTGGGAAAAGACTATGTGTTACATCAAGTCCGGAGCTGAAGAAGGAACATTTGGATGATGCACACAGTTCAAATTTCTCTATTCACCCAGGGATCACAAAGGTGTATCGATATCTTTGAGAAAACATTTGGTGGGATAATATGTAGAAGGAGATCACTGAATATACATCAAAGTGCCTGGTGTGTTAGCAAGTGAAGGCAGAGAGGAAAAAGTGTAAGGGGATGATGCAACCATTTCCCATACCAGAATGGAAATTTGAGAACATCACCATGGACTTTGTCACCGGACTTCCAAGGACATCCAAGGGCAACAATGCAATCTGGGTTGTTGTGGATCGTCTTACAAAGATTGCACACTTCATTTCTATTCGGGAGGATTTCTCATTGGATCAACTGGAATGGATAAATATCAGGGAATTGGTAAGGCTGCATGGAGTACCACTATCTGTTGTGTCTGACCAAGATCTAAGATTCACCTCTATGTTTTGGAAGAGTCTTCAACATGCTCTTAATACTGAACTGAGCTTCAGTACGGCTTATCATCCTCAAACTGATGGCCAATCTGAGCAGACTATCCAAACACTTGGGGACATGTTGATAGCGTTCTAAATGGACTTTAAAGGAGGATGAGATCAACATCTTCCTCTGGTTGAGTTCTCTTATAAAAATAGTTTCCACTCGAACATCCAAATGGTACCATATGAAGCCCTGTATGGGAAAAGGTGCAGAACACCAGCATGTTGGGATGAGGTCGGTGAACATATGCTGCTTGGACCAGAAATGGTCTAGGAAATGGTGGAGAAGGTGAAAACCATTCAACAACATATCAAGGAAGCCCAGAGTTGACATAAGAGTTATGTAGATAATTGTCGACGAGACCTTGAGTTTAAAGTTGGATACATGGTTTTTCTACGAATATCTCCATGGAAGAAGTTCATTAGGTTTGGAAAGAAAGGGAAGTTAAGTCCAAGGTACATCGGCCCCTTCTAGATTCATGATCGTGTCAGGGTGGTGGCCTATCGACTACTGCTTCCACCTACCATGGCCAAGGTACATGATTTCTTTCATGTATCCCTCTTAAGTAAGTACATATCGGACCCTTCACATGTACTTTCTTATGAGGTGGTAAAGTTGGAGGATGATCTTTCTTACTAGGAACAACCAGTGAAGATCTTATATCGTAGAGATAAAGTTCTACGAAATAAGACAATGCCCCTCGTCAAGGTGTTGTGGTGAAACCACAAGTTTGAAGAAGTGACTTGGCAATCGGAAGAAATAATGAAGCTGAGTTACCCACATCTGTTTTAGTGTGGGAAAAGGGAAATTTCGAGGGTGAAATTTCTTAAGGGGGGAATATTGTAAGGACCCAAAGTCTCATTAATGGAAAATTTCTCTTGATCTAGTTAAATGTCTCTTTATTCAAAATGTTTTTTTAAGATGTCGACTTCTTTGGTTTTATGTTAAGAATTTTGACCATTGCTAATATAGCCGTTGAACAGTGATCACATGATTAGTATAAATATAGGGCTTTAATAAATCCAATTTACTCAGACAAAAGAATCGATGGACTCATCGAGTAGAATTGTTCCATACGAAGCCCATTCGTCAGAGATTGGAAAAGAGGTGGAGTCTTTGGGCTTCGCTCTTGACCAAGCCCAAGGTGAGCTCCATCATGTCAAGCTCAAACAAGACCCTCTACGGGAAAAGTGGAAGTTGATAGAGATTACCACAGGAGCGATGTTATCCGAGCCCCCTCCCCCCAAGAGTGTGTCACCATCGCACACCTTACCCTTAAGTATTATGCGGCTATTTTCAGTGGTTATGTAAGAAATCGATAGTACTATGTTCATGTACATTGTTTTTTTGTATATAATAATGTATATACTTTCTAGTCATTATTGAAACATTGTAAATAGTTTTTAAAGTACAAAAAGTGTTTTTAGTTATTATTTATTTAAGAATTCTATTTTATTAGATTAAGGTATTTTTTAATTAAATAATATTTTAATAAAATAATAATATTATTATTAAATAAATTATTATTAAATATAATTGATCTTATAATTTTATGAATGCAATTGTAATTTTTATTAAGGTTTGAAAGCCATTTTTGTCAAAAACCCGTGAGTTTTCAATAAATGTCAGTTTTTTTTTAAAAGTGAAAATTAACATATTTAGAAAATTATTTAGATAAATAAATGTTATTTATGGAATCAGGATGTCGAAATTATCCAACGGTGAATTTTTAATAATTTCTGAGACAGTCAATGTTTTGGTAAAAATTAAATACCGTTTAAATATATAATGTGTTTTATGACATCATAATGACCCAATAGTGATGTAATAAAATACGATATGCTTTATGTTCGGCCAATATATGTTTTACCATTAAAATAATGTGATTTTGGATTTGTTTGACTTACATTTCAAAGCATTAATGGACCCCTCTAGACTTATTAAACACCTTGTCTTTTTAAATTGTATTCCATGGGAGTGTGACTCACCTCCACATAAGTAACATTATTATTTTTAGAAGTTAGGACTTTGGCGTTATAAAATATTTTTTTCCTCTTACCTTTTCCAAAAACCATGGGCAAAAACCATGGGCTGGTTTGTGGTTTGGATTAATTTAAAATAAGGTGTCCCAAACCTAAATAATAAAGAATTTCCTCACCTTTCATATATAAACCCACCCATGCTCCCACTTCCTCCTCACTAAAATCCTTTGGAGTTCGTCCAACCTCTGACCTACTCTCTTTAGAATCCTCCCAAGGTGCCCCAAGCTCCCAATAATCCTATCTCAATCCTCTCTCTAGCCTTTGGAAGCACACTTCCAAGTAAGGGTTTTTCTTCCTTTCTCATTTTTTTCAATTTTCTTTAAATTGTTTTTCCCTTTTAATTTCAATTGTGAATGTTGGGGTATGGTTTCGCACCTCCCTCATACTGCCCTCTTTATGTTTGAATGATGGGATACCCCTTTCTCTCTCATTAAATGCCTCCCATGTACACCCGTTACTATACCGAAATTTCGAAAGGAACTTCTCTCTCCTCTTTTACATTCAAGCAATAATTTTGTATCATGAATCTAAATTCCATTACAATTATTGTGACATGTATCTATATGACCTCATTACTGTCCATTACATGTAAATACTATGAGGAACACCTCTCTATCTCATCAATCATTTTTATGAATTCTTATGTCAAGTCGTAACGCTGTCGAAATCGCACCGTTTTTCTAAGAAAATGCCATTATATAGTGGATACCATGCCCATTTCTCCATCAAGGGTATTCAAATTTATGCACATTTACTTATTGATTACAAATTTTCATGTATGAATTCCATATTCCTTTATTGTGGAATAAATGATTATGTTTTATGAATCCATGTTTTATGATCCATGTGGCACACTTATGCAAGAAATGAAATGTTTGAGAAGGGTGCGCCCATATAGCACTTCAATGCATTGGGTAAAGTATAGTATCATGATACGTCATGTGAAATGAGTGTTGACTCATGCTAATTCAAGTGCAACAAGGGTTTACTCGTTATTTATGTTCAATGAGGATTTAATCATGCTCCATGTGCAATGAGCCTTGGCTCATGCTAATTCCATGTTAAGTATTGTTTCCACATTTCCATGTTATTATTATCATATTTTATCATGCCTTTATGTTCATGTTTCTCTTATGCTCTATGGATATTACTATTGTATAACATGTATTTTACTCCTCATGTTATTCCATATGTACTCCCTTACTGGGCTTTATTGTTCACCCTTTTCTTATGCATGTCCTCAAGTTATCCATTGCAATGCTAAGTACACGGGAATGTAGTGGTCAGGTAAAGGATGTTTTCAATAAAGATGTTTTATTTCATGTCTTAAGTCTTTATTTAATGATCCTAAGCCCCAATGACACTAAACCTCTTGATATTATTTGTTGTATCAAGTGATGTTTTAGGTAATAAATCATGTTTCAGTTTGTAATAAAATTCGGGTTGTCATATAACTGATTTATAAATACACACTAAATTCCACATCTAACTCATGATGTAAAATATGTATCCTGATGCGATACAATGGACCATAGAGCACCTGGTGATGGATTTGGAAAAAAATTGGTGGGTTGTTGTCATGCTAAATGACATTCCAATATACTAATATAAGGTATAAAGAAAATAGAAAAAAGACAACGGACCATAGAACTCCATGAAACTACACATAACATCTAATCCACAAAACTCCACACCAAAATATATACAGTTCCTGAGTATATGATAACTCGAAAGTGGGATGAATATTTCAAATGATCTATGATTACCATGATAGAATCAAAATATGATTGTGAATAGGGTAACACAATGTATATATACATCAATATTTCATCCTTCTTCCACTTGGTAATAGATAAGTGTTTGAAAAACCGCCAGGAACATGGTTCTCTTATTTAACCTACTGGAAAACCAAACAACATTCTATGAACTTTTTGACCTCCCATTTAATAATGGGCCAACAAAACTATGTCCTCATGTCGCGATACATCTTGGATAATTCATGGTACATCCATCAATGGGTTGTATAATACTCATGAATGATAACATTCATTGACATTGGACTGATCAAATTCCCATTGAACGACATCTTATTTTGACTATACCTATGTAGCATCACTATGATGAACATGATCATGGATAACCTATTCCTCTGAGTATCCCAATAATATTCCTCCTCACACCACATCATATAAGACAAAAAAACCTTTAAAAACAATAAAAGTCTACAATTAACAACATTTGAATCTATGTTCCAGGATGCAAAAACATCTATCTCAATCTATGCATCTCCAGATACCTAAAAAACATCATTATGAAAATTTCATCATTGTGCATCATCCAGGATAATACATTTAACTAAGGTATATGGGATAAAAATATCATAGTATGAGATAATCTTCATCCATCGTCATTTATGTATATTTAGGTGACATTGAAAAATGAAAATCTTCAAGGACTTATGTTCCATAAATTCGACAAATATTTCTCAAATGACATAATAATTCTACATCATTATAGATAATGAAGCCACTATTAGCTCCAAATAGTATGTGGGAAAATTATTACATTTTCAAGAAATAATTTTCAGTACAATAATATATCACTTCCCTATGATGAATTTGGATTCACCTGAGGATAGAAGGGAAGTATTGCATTACACCTTAAACATCACCCCATCCTCTGGAAACTATACACGAGAGAACTGAACAATTTCCCCATGATATATGACAATAATACAAGAAACAGAACAAACTATATAAAATCATGGCCATATCTTGTATAATCTATTAACGTTGACATAATACATGAAAAATTGAACAAAAATTAATTGAAATTTCTCACAATCCCAAGAAAGATACAATTAGATGAAACATTCTTTTGTGCATCCTATGAAATAACTACATCAATTTTGTTGAGTCCATGGACAAAACCTACAGGGATAGCACATGCCAAAAAGAAATTCACCAATCATGTCCCAAACTAAAACTTGGAAACCATTCAACAAATTTGGTGGCATCAATGAAATTATAAGACATCTCTAAAGGGATGGGAATGTTATACCTCTAAAATTCCATATATCAAATGAAATCGAAGAAAATAAGTATAAAATGGTCTATAATCTCAATTATCATGAAGTTCATGATATCCATGAACCCAATTGATGAATCAAAAAACCTACATGACATAACCATAAAATCACTTATCCAATACACACTACCTTTAATATTATTTTGGACATTATCCTCATCACCCTGAAAAATTGATATCCATACTATTTATCGATATTTAAAAATAAAATTCCCCTCTAAAATGGATAAATTAATAATTGATCATTATAAGAGGGTATCAATACTTTATCGTCTCTGAATTAAAACTATTTTATTCTACACAGAACCACAAACATTTATACACTCTTGTGATAAATATCCCTAGAGCACTAAATGGTGATTCACTTGTCCAGATTAATTCCTTATACACCACATCATCTATAAAAATCCTAAATTCCAACAACTCATACTGTTCCATTCAATAAGGATCCTTTTATATAATTAATGGACCAGTTAGAAAATTTATCTTTAACTCAATGTCAGATTGAGAGAGTAGTTCCACAACCACCTTGGAAAAAACAAACTAAAACTCCCTAAAAACCACGAGGACCTGAAATTTCCATGTGTATAATGTTTCCATGAAAAACATATATATCAAAAAATGAAGGGCTCCACATTTTTCAATCAAACTGACAACCCCTCTTTCAAATGACAACCCCACTCTGATAATAAATATAAAAGATCATGACTATCCTTAATATGCATTCGATAACAACTTTTACTCAATACAAAATATTGATGTTGATAATTACATTATACAACTACATCTAAATACAGAATAAATCTCTACATGACTAATGCGGGCCCATCATTAGTCTAAACCCCCATCACCAAACAAACAATTTGTTCTAGATTCTAACTGGTATAGTCCACACTAGGGGAACAAGAATCATCCCCACATCAAATACCTAAGAATATAATTGAACAAGAACCAAATTGTTGTTTGAATATCTTAAATCTAACTAGTTTGAAATAATGGTGGATGATAATATGATCATACCTCAAAAGATATATAGTTTCCTTGTGATAGATCATTCAGAATTTTGTAATGATTCAGATACATATCCCATGTCACATTGCTGATATCCACATACATGACCACACTTTGGTCGACGTATATAATTATTGTGAACATCCTAAGTTCAATATTTTCTTCCCCCATGTCCTCTTAGTAGACCATATACTAGAATACACTACTAATAAAATAAAATTACTTTTTGATGCTACTAAAACTAATGATAAACTTGACCAACACTACAATACTAATCCCATAACCCTTATAATTTGATTTTTATCATGGACTCTTCCACCATTAAAAATAAAACTATCCAGAGGACCACCGATAAGTGAATGGATACCACATCCCAATAAATATGGAAAGTAAATTATTGTGGCCAACACCCTTCTTGTAGAAAACTCTAGTGAAATAGTACCAATTCTCTTCACTTGACAACTCTTCTCCTCAAGAAACAATACTAGTTCCCCTATATTAGGTCAACTTCCCATAAATGTATACACTAAATCACCTTTTCTGTATTCTAAACCTATATGTATGTTGGAAAAAAAATTGTATCATCATACAAGTTGGAAGGTTGAGTTTCCCTTTCATGATGTCGTACTCAAAACTCCTCACTAGAAAAAATATTGTGGTTAAAAGAAAATGATCCTTCAATTATGATCCTAATACCCAATAATTAAATAATTTCATTATAATTAAAGATAAGAAAATGCCTTATTAAATCCATCGTGGTCAATGATAGGGAGACTACTAAAAAATCCATCTCGAAATCGATCATTGATATATGTACATGTTTCGACTCACCAACAAACAACTCTCACCAATGACACATAACTAAATACATTAGGCTGACTTTTAGTGAATCATATTACTCCCTTGTGGAATATATCAAACTAAAGATGATCTGAATCTCCTTTAAACTGCTTCCTGTATCCAAAACAGATCATATATATCCATATCCATTTGTTTCAAGGTACACAACATCATCTTCCACTGATTATCTTCTTAAATAAGGATGAAACTCTTATAGTCCATAGATTTGGCCTTTTTTACCTCACCATTATAAAGAATAAGTTTATGATGTCAAGGAGACAAATATATAAGTTATTGCAATAAAACCATATACTAGTAGTAGTGAATTGTATTATTATACATTAAATTAATTTTAAATTCCAAAAAAAACATAATTCATGTAACAACACAAAAAATATAGATTCATATACTTCTCATATGTATCTAACCTATATGATATGTCCCCATCATGGTTATTAGGTAGTCTTAGAGTCCTTATATCAGATCATGAGGGCCCTAAAATCTCATCTCCCTACTCATTTTCCCTGACATATGTCACACACCAATATCTACAGATGTTTTTTCAATACCAACATGTGAAATCCGCACATGGGTTAACTTAACTCTTTATCCTATCTCCCAACCAAAATATATAATAACAACATGCCAGGTTCCCATCACAAAAAATGGACTCCTTTAAATTCCTCAATGAAGGACGAAGTATAATAAATCATGACTCCCACATCCAGTGGGCCTTGGGTTGGAAACTAGCACCGAGGATGAAATATTCTCACATATGGGATGAATTACCCTCTATATAATCTTATTGGTAGATAGGATATCAAATTATAATAAAATCCATAGAGTAATATAAAATAAAGGAAACCAAAAAATCCACAATTCATGAATAATGTTATCACATACAACAGTCTCAAAATAAATACCCAAAAGAAAAGCTATGTTTGTGACATGAAAACTATCAAATTGTTTAATATATTGATCTCCCTCAATTTAATTTTATTCCTCTTCAGAACCTAAATAATATTTTTCATAAAACAAGAGAGACCAAATAATTATACATTGTGGGATGTTACAATTTTTTTCATCATGAACAAGTAAAAAGTGCATGCTAATGCATTGATGGTCATATATTAGAACCATCATCACCAAAACAATTCAACAAACCAAACCCATTCTCACAAAGGAATTGTCCCCTAATAAGTAATTCATGTATAAAAACAATATAAATGTACACAGGTAAAATGGGTACCTCAAACCACTTTCCAATAACTTTTATCCTCCCTCTCCCCAACATCATACATCCTAGAACTCCCACCACCTCTATATAAATCAAATCACATGATAACACCTAGTTCATCACAACTCACCCAAAGACTCATATTCCATAAATTTACATCACTTCACATCACATATTTCCAAAATAAACATGGGACATCACCTCACATCCACATCAAAAATTAGAATAGTAGGTTATCATGAACAAGAAGGACATCAGCCTTTTTCCCTCCTCTGACAGTTAATTGAAACCACTATGTACACATCATCATCTCATTAACAACCATCACTAATTCGCTTTTTTATGGATATCAAATCCCATGCATATCATTCTCACATAGGATAGAGAGAGGGGTATATTGGTTGATATAAATCCATACTCACCACATGGATGTTTGAATAAACTCCATGAATAATTTTTGTTGTCATCACATGGTTCTTAGAACAGGTGGGGTGAATATAGAAATAAAAAGGATCATATAATATATATATTTCAGCGACACACAAAGCAACATTCGGGTTGTACAAAAATTGAATTATTCCAACTCCAAAAATCACGACCAATACTCCCAGGCCCTTCCACATTCCATGCCACCTCTAAATTCATTACACCACACAACATGCCACATGCCATAATCCATACCAACAGTCCACCCTTTCATTTCAAGCCGGGTAATGTTTCAAATTTTCCAATACTAGACCATTTCCTTTATCCATCCCATTTTATTCACTTTTAACCATCATCCTCTTTTATGTAAACTTCTAATTTTAAATAAATGGATTATTGTCCATTTCTACCAAAGTTGTTTCAATTAATATTTTATATTTATTTCTATTATTTCCTAAGAATCTACCAAAACACATCACATCCCAATCCATACATCTACAACTATAATCCCTAAATTTACACCATTTTATATCAACATCCACCTCCTCATCTTGATAACCACATACCAGATATTCCTCTTAATGTAACACCCACACATCATAGCCACACAAAAACACATCATCCCCTTACACAAAAAACATATATCACAACCACTTTCCCACATTTCACACAACACAACCAGACATCATCAAAATTTTCACAAATTTCAGATATATCTATTTGGGATTAAATCAATGGGATTCATATCATAGTTCACATTACATTTTATGGTTATTTAAAAAAAATCCAATGGGAGACTATTTCCTTTGACATATATAAGTCATTAACTATTTTCATTTATGATGAAAAAAAGCAAAACCACACAAGAAGTATTTTACATACACATTTAAATTTTAGAAAAAATCATGTCTCACAAAATATTTTATTTTTATTGATGTATTAGGCATGAATTAACTCAACAGAAAAATATCAAGAGTTATAAGACCTAAGAATCATTCAACTTCCTAATAAATTCCAATTAATCAAATTATTTATATATATTATTCTGGATAAACTATAATTCTAAATTTAATCATGACTTTGATCTCTCCCATATGTACAACTATATGAGGGATGAATTATACCCTTAATCAAAAGAATATTTTTGATATACTATGCATGTTTGGAACATATAAGAAGAAAACCATCAAGCATCAAAATGAAGAAAACAATTCAACTACCAAAGAACTTGATAGATCATAAAATTACAATACAATTAAATTACTATAACAACTAAAACCTTGATATAATGTTTTTCCATTTTAATAATACAAGAAAATTGAGATTATGGGATAAGGAATCTCTGCTATAATCTCGATGGATTTTTCTCTAATGTTATGGGTATAAGGTCAATGAAAATGTGATAAAACATATTTGAAGGATACGCTTGGAACATACATGATATGATAAAAGATGAAGAATAATGGTGGGGTTTATGAGTGTCTTGGATTTTTTTTGGTAGCCTATAAAACATAACTCCCAAGATTGGCACCCATAACCGCACAAAAGAATTTATAAAATCATCAGAACTATAGTGTATTGGGAAGTACCATCCCAAATGAGGCTTGTCAGGTAAACCTTCCATTACTGCGACCACATCCATGATTCATATTAGATAAAAAAATATATGGAACTCATCATAGATAAAGAAACTATGCTAAATAAACTAATAACAAATAGAGAGGATAATCCATATCCCTTGATCCATGATTTTTCTTCCACCCAAAATGATAGAAACTCTAAACTCCACCTCATGTAAACTATGTTACTGCTAAACACTCAATTCTATAGGAATCGAACACCAAGAAGGGAGAAGAATTATTTCTAATATCCACTTCATAGACACCCCCAAAAAATGACAAAACAACTAAGAACTCTGACCCATGATACTACATTATAACCACGCTCTGTATACTATAGTAGTACCCCTTATAATACAACCTTATGCCACCAACATTAGTACTCTTTTTATCTTTATCATAGCAAAATTTCATCCTTATTTCCCAGCCAACTCCTTTAAACATAATCACAAACAACCACCAGAAAAAAAATATCGAATTAATATGTTATAAATTTTAAACATTTATAGTTTTTTAAGAACATATAACCATTATGTGAAAATAGAAATAAACATATGTGAGGATCATGTTACCTTTACATTGTTATCAAATTCATCAGTTAACATTAATTAAATATTAGTTTTCTTACCTTTTTGTTACACTTGTAACACCATTATTAAAATTATGAAATTATTATTAAACATGTGTTAAATTTATGTAACTAGTAAAATTAATGGATTTACATTACATAACTAGAAGAATACATGGGTTAAATTAATGAGACTAGTATAATAAAGGGGTAACATTAGAAAACTCACTCAACCCATATATATCCCATTAAATATTATGTTTACGTTAATAAAAAATTATAAAACATCATTTTACCTATAAATAAGATATATAAACATAAACATACCATTATGTAAAAATAGTAAACTATATTTAAAGGAGTAAGGTAACATATTTATCAAAGGGTATCTTAATTAAACATTTATATCTTGTTAGTTGAAATTTAGACATGAAATACATACACAGACTACGTATCAAGTAAAAATATATAACCATGATTATTGTTATATATTTCATATATTAAGACATTTAAATACTCATGTTGGAGGGAATAAATCATTGAAATTATCAAGGAATAATGTTGATCAATGAAACACTCGACATTATACCACTTTTTGATACTTATAAAACCAAATATATTATAAAATATTGTCCATATTTTTTGATTTATAAAAAAGATAAAGTATTAATATAAAATGTTCTCTTTCAAATTATAAGGTTTCTTATCCTATATTAATGAATAGAAACAAATTGTTTTTTAAAATAAAATCCATAATTTTAAATGATTTTCTAAATCAATTATATTTGGAAACATATTTCCATGAGAATTTATAAATCCATCGATTATTAGAACATAACTTTTAAAAAAGGATCATTATTTAAATGATATTTTTTAAAAATAATAAGAAAACCATGAGAAAATAAAATATATATTTACACATAATATTAAAATATTAATTAGGAATAAACTAGTATTTATGTGAAAATTTAATGTAGTAATACACTAATCAAATGTGTTTTGAAATTAAAAATAATAAATTGGAAAATAATTCCATATTTCTCCAATTTCCATGTAAATATTAATATGTAAATGAATTAAAACACACCCAAAATTCAAGTGATAAAAATAATTACATTTCAATCTTACCAAGATCAATCATTATTTTCATAAACATAATATGTAAATAATATTTAGTAACGATAACATCCTGATGTTTTTCTATTAAAATTGATTCTAAACATATATATTTTTTTAACATGATCTATAAAAATATAAATTTAATATTAGTGTGATTTTTCAGATTGTATTATGATCAATTTTCGAAAAATACAAATAGAACAATTACTGTCACATAATATAGGTAGGATATCAAAAATAAAAATAAAATCTGAACGTGGGTTCTTAATCAATAATTATTTAGAATAGTGATATGAATCAGATATACAGTCAATTTCAAAAGTTATAGGAGAAACATAATTTTATTTATTTAATCCCAAAAAAATGAATATTTTAAATGTAAATGATACATATCTGAAGTGATATTTATATTTATCTTACCTCCACCAACATCAAAATCATAAAATCATGTCATATAATAATTATTTAGAGTCAGATAAAAAAAATACAAGAATCAAATATCCTTTACCATTTATAATAATCTAGTTAAAATACTTAATATGACATTCCTTATATTCATATTGAAATTTCATACACATGAAAATTGAAAACATTAATTCTAGCACATTTGGAGATTAGAACATTTTTCATATAATCATTATCTAATAAGACTTTAAATGAATATATTTTATAGATTTAACCAATATAATTTTTATGTATTACGCGCGTGATTATTTTAAAATTTATAAGAGTAGACTCCAATTCTCGTAACTAAATCTTTATCATGCGTGGATTTATTAATAAAATACAATCATTTTTTTGGAATATTTTAAAATCTAGGAATCATTTTAAATCTTCCATTATACTCATTTTAAAGTTATAAGTCAATAATTATTTAAAACCATTAAAACTATGTTAATAAAATAAAAAATAAATAATTTCATCAACTAAAAATTTGAAAATAAATACACCGTTATAAATTTATGTAATAACTAAATGAGACTCAAACATTCCCAAAAAAAAGTTTTTTCAAAATAATCATTTTTTACTATTAATATAAATATAGGGGAATTTTTTTCAAAGCATATAAATCCTCATATGATTTTAAAATAAAAATATTTCATTTATTTTTCCAAATATTGGGGGTTTTATTACATATATTTCATTATAAATATAACAAATTAGAAAAATTATTTTGACATCCATTTGAGATAATTTATATTCATGAAAAGTAGAAAAAGATAATAATGTTCTAATTTTTTTTATTCTATAAGAAGGTGAAAATATATATTTCAAAAGAAATTCATTATTATAGATAATTTCCATGCCAAAATAATCTCGGTTTATTCTTTATTATATTTCCATATTCAACATTTGTGTTTCTAAAAATTCATTTCATTCCAATAAAATTAGATTCATTTAGTTGAACAACTATAATACATTCATTATGTTTAGTTAACGTATTTAAATAATATAACATATCTATGATCTAGAAAATATTATTTATTGATTAATAAATATTCCTAGGTTAAAAGCAGAAAACTAAGACATAGTAGGAACAAATATTCATAAAAAATTTATTGTTTGAACATTAAATTTAACATTTAAATAAGAATTTATATGGGATGATCTCGATGTTTTTTCCAAGATAATTCTTGAATATGATATTATTTCAATGAACCCCCCCCCCCCCACCAACAATATGGGCATCTTTTTCATGAGGTTCTTCCACCATAATATGTATCGCTTTAAATTCATCTCCAAGTTGATCAATATAATATTTAAATTTATTAAATGATTTTTCATTAAAACTATAATGAATTGAATAAATAATAGGCATTTTAATTTTACTGTATTATATATATTCATAAGTATTATTTGAAATTCTTATTTATATTCCATAATTTTATTTTGAATCAAATTTGTCTATACTATCCATATTGTTTATAATAAAAACATTACTCCAAAAAACACATATATATCAATTATCATGTTTTCCCCCTTTAATATTCAAAAATTGTATCTTTTTTTACAAAAATTACAAATAAAAATATATTTTGAAAACAAAAAATATGTATTCACTACTTCTACAAAAATTATGTTGGGTAATTAAACTCATTTAATATGGTACTATCCATTTCATTAAGGGTTTTTATTTTCCTTCCTACTACACCATTTTTATTAGGGTGTTATATATGATGAAACATTTTAAAATGGCCTTTTTATTCAAAATATTTATATTACTAATATATTATAGAATTCAAAAAAAATTATTACATCTAATTTTTTTAAATTTAATCCATTTAACATTTTTATCCAATATAAAAATGTGATAATCATATATACATTTTCATACTATTTTATAATAAAAAACCCAGTGTGTATATAATGAAATTAATAATAATGAAGAAAAATAAATCCTACAACAAAACTAGTAGGTTTTATAGTTATAAATAAATGAAATTGAATAATATCAAGATTACGTATTGTTTTTACTTAATTGATGTGGAACAAGATATGTGTTGTTTAGCATTCAATGATGATTAAGAAACAAATGTAATGTTCTCTTTATGATTTTCTAATGGAAGAACTATTTAGTATATGGAATGATTGTAAATCAATAATAATGTATCATTTTCTAACATAATATTCCCCAATATATTATTAGAATTAATATAACTAAAAAATTATATTTTGATAATTGAATTTAGAAAAATTAAATGTTTTCTTTTTCGTTTTCAAAAAACAAAACAGATTTATCTTTAAATACAATGAATTTAACAATTTTAAATTCAATTAACATTCCATCATCTTATAGTTGATAATTTATTAATAAATTGTGGTTCTATTCATCAACATATAAATAATTATAAATAATTGCATAGACTGAAATTCCGACTACATCGAAATGATTTTATATTCCATTAAAATTATGGGAAAATTTACACGATAACCACCACATTTAATAAATGGTAGAAATTATGAGATATCAATAGTCATATTTCATTAGAATAAATTATCCATGTACCAAACTTAATTTTTTTAATACATTTCATATTTCCATTAAAATAATATTTAAGAAAATATTCCTACCAATTTTTTTCTCCGTTGGAATTTGTATATGAATTCATGGAAATATAAATTGATTTAATGCACTTATTTATAAGAAATGCAGAAGAATGATATTTTTGAAATGATATCCTTATAATATCAAATGATTGGGGAAATTTCAATGTCAACTCATTTTAAAATTTACATTTCATTTGATATCTAAAACATATAGAATTAGATGTAACTTCATTGGTTTTATTAACAAGTTAATTATATTATATTTTTGATAAATTCTTATTATAATCAATTATGGATCTCTATTATTTATTTTATTGAAACATAACATTTATAAAATAATTATATACCATGAAAAGTGGATATATATATATATATATTTATATTTATATTTAAACAATAAATTTAATTTTTGAGTAATTTATTATTTTTATCAATATTATCATAATTTCTTACGTAAATATCATGAAAATTTGAAATAAAATCAACTTCTATCTTTAATTACACATTTTAAAAAAGAAATAATTATAAATTTTATTTAGTAGAATTTTAATCTTTATTTACTATTTCTTCATCTTCCTGAATATGTTTCATCATTTCATTATTTTCCTTAAGAACAAACTTTTGTGTAATATTACCATTATTCTATAACCAAGTGATCATTTAAATATTTTTTTATTAGCTTCCGAAGAAGCATAATTTAGATATTATAGTAAACTCCATTAACTGATTTAAGTTGTTCATGAAGTTTAGTTTTCTCGGAACTAGATATTGAGGAAGAAGTTTAGTCACGTAAATTATTTGATGAAGACATTGAAAATAGGTTTTCCACATTCTTTCTTGAACAAGATACTTCATTAGATATTGAATTCTTAGTGAAAGTACAACTATCTTGTTTGTAGTTCCTCTCATTATTTTATGTATTACTTTAATTATTGTCTATTTTAATCATGGGAAATCAGGTTGAATGGTACCCCCTTTTATGCATTCATAACAAATTACATCTTAATTCTAATTGGAAATAAAAATACCTTTCTTTTTTTATTGAAATAATATTAATAAAATTATTTTTAGGATTAAATTAAGTAGAATTTTTTAAATATTTATCCACTCCTGTTGACATATCTTGTAGAATTCCTCAAAAAAATATACAACTCATAATTAGAAGAGTATGTAGAGAATTTTACTTTAATGAAATTACCTTCATTCTTGTATTAGCATCCTATATAATATTTGTAAGCTATAACTCATATTGTAAAAATGATCCAATAATTTCATCATATATATATATATATATTATAATTATTTTACATTCACCTATAGATAAAATTTTATCATGCTACTTCGTATAGTTTACTCTAAGATCCCTTTTCATAACAACCTGATTTTATGCTCTAAACATGCCTAATTTGGTTCTAATAATATTATTCAATCCAATACATGTATCTTGAATAATTTTCTAGATGTCAAGTGTATTTTCAAATGTATATAGAAAATAATTTACTTTAACATTTAATACAAAATATAAATTTATAATGACCCATACATTTATTAGAGGAAATTTTTCCTTCTTATAGTAATGTTATATATTATAAATCACAAATAATCACCTAAGGACCAAAATAAAAACATTATTAGTGAAGTATTAATGAAATAATATGTAATTCTCTATGATAATGAACAAGTACTAATAAAATAGTAACATGAACTTAGTAATAGTAATATGAACCGTATTAATATTAAACTATAAAAATAAATAGTAGTCTCAGTAATTAATTTGTAAATTAAGTTATTATATAATTATACCACAGTCTATGTAAATAATTATTTTAAAATTTATTATTTATATTTTTTCATTTTATTAACTCATTAATATTTAATTAAACTTTTATTATCAATTTTATAATTCAAAAGAAACATTATTTTCATAAAATTTGTTCATAAATTAATATTTTCATGTCTTATGATAATAAGATAATTTTATGATAGCTTATGTAATTTGTCATAGTGTTATAAAATTTATTATAATTTTAGAAACTATATTTTCTATGTCAATGATTATTTTGATTAAAAATTAAATTACTTGAACATTGAAAATTACTTTTGTAAAGTGGTGTTATTTTTTGAATAATTCACTTATTGGGATTTTTCTAAAATATGAGAATTTCTTAAGAATAGTAAAATACGATAAATTCAAATAAAATATAAGTTCTTTAATTATGAAGTCCTAGATGATTTAAGGAGGATGTAAGTTAAAAATCTCAAACTATCCATCATTATTTCAATATATTTCGTGATAATTGTCAATATATTCATATACTTGAGCCAGAATAATAAATTAATAAATATAATGTTGGTAAAACACCCCTCTTCACTACAATAAATATCACCCTCACTCCCTCTTCTACATACACTTCTCAATCTTTTAACCATTATTAAATTATAGAAAATAAACATTACTATATCATACCCCACCTCATTAATCTTTTTCTCTCATCAAAATACATAAACCTTTATCTAAGGAGGTTCTAAATGAGGATATATTGTAGAGGTAAATACCCTCTCTTTATTTTATTTTCATTTCAATTTCATTTATTTTTTTCTATTATACTCATCTTATCTTATTCAAATGGAATGATAAATCCATTATGTTTTATATACTTTTATTCAATCATGTTAATGGATGATCCATAAATTAAATACTCACTCCCCCTATTTAATTCTAAAAATGAAATTGCCTCCTGTGATGTTTCAATTTACAGACATTCTGGGTGATTCACTTTAATTTTCCATTAACACATTCAAGGTTTATAATAAAAACATTATAATAGATGAAATTTATTATAATTATTATGATAAAACCTATTTAGATTATATAAATAACTTATAAACATAATAATAAATGATAATACCAAACGAGTTCATTGTGATGGAAAATATGCCAAAATTAACATAAATTGATCATAATTAGCATGTTTACAAAGCTTAATCCTTATTCCAATCACAAAAATTTATAGGATAATTTATGATTATGGACGACAATTAATAACATATAATAACAATCTTTGATATTTTTTTCTCATTTTACAGAAGCGTACGTTCATGAATACAAGTGAACCGATCATGAAAACAATAGAAAGTGAATTATCCCGAAGGAAAAAATTAAACTCTATACCACATATAAATTACCAGAAATGAACATAATAAAACAATAATTAAATAAATAAATGTATAAAATGATATGGATTTTTTATTTGGGGGTTATAATTTTATTATCGATGATATTAAAGAGAAGATGGCGTTCAGATATAACGTTAGGGGAATTCTCAAACCCAACACTACTTCCTTGGGTTTCTCTAATTCACACAATTTTCTAGAAGGATATTCATTAAATATAATTTATTCTTAATTATATTACCTTTTTTGAGATATAAATATCTTCTAATTGTGTTTATGTCATTGAAAAGTTTTTCCAAAAGAACTCTTCTTTCAAAAAAACATAGACACACTTTTTCCTTCTTGATATTTTTTCTTCTACACTGAAGGATGAAGATTATTATGTCAAGTATGTTGTTTCTCCATTAATTTTGGAATATAAAGTGTATGAATGTATGATTTATTAAATGAAACACATTTATTTCCATGGGTTAATTTATTTTCAATATTGTTATATGTTTTATCCGGCATGAATGATAATGTAAATATTACGATGTAATGGGTGTGACCAGAATTATATGATACTCCAATGGATTTTTTAATGTGAATAACCACCTAAAACCTTTTTTTGTAATGATTTAATTTTTTCTTTATTAAAACTGATGTAATTGTTATTTATTAAGAAGTTGGGTTTCTTTAATTTTTATCATAGAGAAATTTAGTTAATTTTTGAATTAAGATTAGGGAACCTTAGTGAAATATCTTATTATTGGACTATGTATAAGTAAGAACCCAAGAATATTTGTTTTTAAAATGAGAAATATAGGTATCCATTGTCTTATTTTCCAAAAAATAAAAAATTAAATATTCATGACTGTTTGACTTCTGTTTTGTTATAATATTTTATTTTTTGAAAATTTTGCGAACTAAGAGAAATTAGGCCAATAACCAACGTGATGGACAATGTGAGGATTGATTGAAATAAATACCCAATGCTTGGGGTTGGGAGGTTCAAAATGTCATTGAATTTCTTACCTAGGTATCTTATGTTATGAATAATAACCTGAATAACATGGAACGCTCACCTTCACCTAAGAGGGAGAAACTGACTGTCATGTGTTTTATGTGGCAATGTCAATATACATTTAGTGGATCTTAATATTCAATAGTTTCCAAATAGTTTTAAAACACGATGGATACAATATTTTTTGTTCTTAGATATTCTGGCATAGACAAAGTGAAACTTGGATTTTATCATCTGGATAGAGTGGTCGATCAATGCTGGGATTTAATTAAGAACACTAAGTTGATGGATGAAATTGAAGTGGTGGAATTGAAAGATGTTAAGGTAATGTTTCTTAATAGGTATTTACCTCAAAATCTTAATACAAGGAATAAGATATAATTTATAGAGATTAATCAAAATGAATGAGAATCATTGACGGCCTAAAAGGAAAATTTCACAAGGATTTTAACATATGTTTCGATTTTTTGATATAAAAAATGACATGAAAATATTATAAAATCATTTGTGGTTTAAAAAAACATTTGAAAGGATCTATAAATTCAATAATTTGGGTGTTATGAATAAGTTTTTGTATATTCTCTTGAAGTATAGATGGAGTTTTTAAAATATTCCCACGGTTATAGTGATAAAAATTGAAAGATGGAGTTTCAAGATTTATGATCTAATGAGAATATTTAATGAACATTAAATAACCCACATGTCAAAAATAATGGAAGAATATTCATGGGAACTTTCAAAAAGGTATGGCTAAATTATTCAAGTGTGTGAGTGAAGGCCACCATGTTTATGAATGACGAAAAGATTAGAGGAAACAAGATAATGTGGTGGAGGATAGGAGAGAACCAGCTATGGTCCAATGCTACAACTAAAGGGAGAAAGGAAACAATAAATACTATTATTCTAAACCTTATATTCTTAAAGATAATAAGTGTCATAAGACACCAATGACAATGGTTAAAGGGAAGGAGTATTCCATCAATACAGAAGAAGTAGATTAAGAAAACAAAGTTCTAAATGGTACACTTTATATTCATTCATAAATGGAAAATATCTTGTTTGATATAGTTCTATATATTCCACTATATCTTGCATGTTTTCTTCAATCGATTCCCCAAAACCATGAGGTAGAGATATCTAATAAACGTACCAAGTGGTGCAATCCTTGGTACCTGTGGGTTGCACTCTTCTCTTGTTGCATTATGTTGGATGATTCTTCCATAATATCTCATAATACTCCCCATGGTGTAATTCAATGCTCTAATAGGTATAGATTAGATCACATTATATAGAGTACATATCAACTATCATTAAAGGGAAATATATTTTTATATTCTAAACTATCCCATGCTCCTCTAAAAATGAAATAAATATCATGAATATCCTCTATAAAATCATTCAATAGTTTTCATTTTGATTACCTATGAAGAATAATACCTCACTCAAATGGTAGAGTCCATTTAAGGTCTCAACCTAGGGGAGATGGCCATTATGATGGAATACAATTATATATTTACCGAAAAGTTACCCAAACATCCCTTGGATCATGAGTTAATGTTATCAATATAACTCATACAAGGAGCTACTCCAATATCATTGGGTCCCTATAAGATTGATCGTATGAATCTAGAGGAGTTAAAGAAGAAGTAGAAAGAGATTTTGGACACATGGTTCATACACCCTAGTGCATCACCACATGGTGTTCTAGTACTCTTTGTCAAGAAGAAATATCGATCAATGTGGTCATGTAACCATTATTGTGATCTCAACAACATCATCATAAAGAATAAGTATCCACTTCCAAGGATTGATGACTTGTTCGATCATCTAGGAGGAGCTCAATAATTCTAAAAGTTGGAAATTCATTTTGGATATCATCAGAAAAAGGTAATGAAATATTATATTTTTAAGATTATATTCCATACAAGGTATGGGGAAGGTGAGTTTCTTGTGATTCCCTCCGGACATACTAATGCAGATAAAATTTTCATGGATTTGATTCATATAGTCTTTAAACATTACCTAGATAAATTCATGGTAGTTTTTATTGATGACATTCTCATCTACTCCAAGATAATTGAGGGAAATAAATAACATCTATGTATTATATTGGTGACATTAATGAGGGATAAGTTACAAACAAAGTTTATCAAGTGTAATGTTTTCTATAAAAAGTAATGGTCTTGGGACATGTGATTACAAGGGAGATAATTTCAATGGACCCATAAAAACAAAGGTAGTCAAAGAACGACTCATACCCTCTTTTGTCATAAAAATATATAGTTTTCGTGGATTCCCTGGGTAATAACAATGTTTTGTTAGATATGTTTCATGATTTTAAATACCCATAACAATGCTAACAAAGAAATCGGTAAAAGATTCAAGGACCTAAATAGAAGGTTGATCACAACCCTTATACTCACATTACCAAAAAAGTGGATACTGTTGTGTGATATATAGTAATGATGTAATGAAAGACCTAGGTTGTGTACTCATGGAAAACAAATTTGATATGTTATGCCTCCTGATAGTTAAATATTCCGTAAACTAACTACTAGACACATAACCTAGAGCAAGAGGCTATGATTTTTCCCTTGAAAATCACATGACACAAACTCTATGGTGAGGAGAGTGATAGATATACAAATGAAAAGAGATTGATTTATATATTTACACAAAAGGAGATCAACATTAGTCATGATATATAGTTAATACTAACAAAAGACTATTATTTCTCTATTCACTATCATCTCGATATAAAAAAAAGGTAGGTTATGATCTATGTATAGAAAACTTGTTATCTATCCATGTTGTGGATTGAGAATGACCCTATCTTCATGGATTTGAAAAGGATGGATTTGGAAATCATAATGGAAGGGAATACATCCCACATTTCCCAAATTATTACCCAACCATATATCCAATAGAAGATTATAAAGGCACAGCATAGTGATCTAGAGTTACCAAAGATGGTGAATGCAGTAAAGTGAAGCTACAATATTTCTGTGTCGATATTGATAATGTGATTTGGTTTTAAATGATGATTTGTGTACCTTCGTCACCAGGGATAAATGAGACGCTGGATAATGTTCATATATCAACATTCTCTATCTATCCCCAGAATAACAAGATGTACTATGATCTTCGAGAACACTTCTTGTTGGACAAAAAAAGAAAGATATAGTTGAGTATATCTCAATGTACATGATATATAAAGAAGATAAAGAAGACACAAATAACTCTAAAGGGAAAGGGAAACCATTTCCTAAAATGATGTAGATATGGAAAATTGACATTATGGAATTTTTAATTGGTATCTCGAAGAAATCAAAAAGAAATAAAGTGATATGTGTTGTGGTGGACAGACTCACCAAGACTTCCCACATTATCTCTATTCAAAAAGGCATCTCTTTTGAAAAAATTCCAATGATATATGTGAAGAATGTGTTGGGACTACATCGGATAACACTCAAAATTGTCTCTCATATTTATCCCAGTGTTACATATAAATTCTAGAAGACTCTTCAAAATTCTTTTTGCACTAAATAATATTTCATAATGACCTATCACCCCTAAACTAATGTCCAATCTGAAATGATTATTTAGACATTCACAGATATTCTGTGATCATTATCTTTCAAATTAAAAGGTAGATGGGATAAACATATCCCATTAGTTGAGTACTTGTACAATAATAGCTTCCACTCGAGTATTCAAATGGCTCCATTAGAAGATCTATATGGGATACGATGTAGAAAATCATCCAATTGGGATGAATTTTGTTAAAGAAAGCTACCTGGACCTAACCTTATACAAGATAAGACATAAAATGTTCAATCTATTCAGAAACATATCAAAGATACTCTACATTTACCAAAGAGATACACTAACAATCATCGATGGGAATTGGTGTTCGACCTTGGTTCAAATTACATTCTTTAGATATCACCATGGAAGACAGACTTGGGGATTTTAAAGGAAGGGAATCTAATCCCATGGAACATTGGACCCTTTGAGATCCTTGATCACATAGGAGTTGTGGAATGTCATCTAGCACACAATCCTAATATAGCACGTGTTCTTGATGTGTTCCATGTATCACTCCTGAGAAACTACATACTAGATCCCTCACAAGTACTAAACTCAGTGGTGGTAAAACTAGAAAATTATCTCTCTTATGAGGAGCAACCTGTAATGATTTTCAACAAGAGGGATAAGGTTCTACGCAACAAGACATCCCACCTTTTCAAAATATTATGGTGGAACCATAAGTACAAAGATTCATATTGGGAACATGATAAGGAGATTTTGGAGAAGTTCCCTCGACTTTTTTTATGTAAAACGAATTTCTAAGGGTGAAATTTTAGAAGGGGGAAGAATTTAACAAACCAAACATTTACAAGAGGAATTTATCAATTCATATAATAATTTAGCATTGTATAAAATGAATATAATAACTAATTTACCATAAAAAACATAATAAATGATGAGTTAATGAAATAATAAGTTATTCTAGAAGATACAAAACCAATACTGATTAAATAGTAACTGGACCTTATGAATAGTAATATGATCCTCAGGAATAGTAAACTGACCAAATGAATAGTATCCTCACCCATGAATATATAAATAAAAATTATAAATCTTATAAATAAAATTATCGTATAATTATAACATAGTGTATGTAAATAAATGTTTTAAAAATTATTATTTATGTGTTGGAATTTTTTGTAAATCAAGAATGTTAAATATACATTTTTTAATTAATTGAATACTTTAAATGAAAATTATTTTCATAAAATGTAATCATAAATAAATATTTTGATATCATATGTTTTTCAAATAATTTAATGTGATCTTAAGTAATATTTCAAAGTGTTCTCAAATTAGTAATAATTTTAAAATCTATATTTTCCATGTAATTGATAATTTAGATTATAAATTAAATAACTCATATAGTTAAAATTATTTCCTGAAAATAGAGTAAATTTTTCAGTTCTACACTTTTAACAATAGTAATTATGAATTATTAGGAATTTTCTAAAATACATGAATTTTTGATGAATTTTTGAAAATGATAATTTTTAATAAAAGATAAATTTATGATTTCAGGAGTCCTATATGATGTAAGGATGATGTCAGCCCAAAATCAAAAATTCTCCTTAATTATTGTAATATATTTTTATAATTCTTAAACTATTCATATTCTTGATCCTAAATAATAATTTAATGAACACAATTTTGAGAAAGAAACCCTCTCCTCCACAATAAATGCTACCCCTCACCCCCCCCCCCCCCTTCTCCAAACAATTCACCATTTTTTAGCATTACGTAAATTTTTTCCAATACTAATCCTCAGTCCTGAACCCACGTCTAGGAGCTCTTGGACTCATCAGAATACAATGAACATTCCCTATGGAGGTTCTCAAGGAGGATAAATTTAATAGTTAAATCCTTTCTCCCTTTATTTTCTTTCCCCTTCCACTTCGCTTTTTCTGTTCACTTATACAAACCTTACATTAACCAAATGGAATGACAAATCCAATATGATAGATATAAGAGTATTATATCAGGTTAATGGAAGATACATCTATAAAATGATTGCCTATATCTCTTTCCCTCTTTCTCTCAATCTCTCCCTCTTTTATTCTAAAAATTAAATCGCCGCCCAGATGTGTCAATTTTACGACATCATGGTCGATGCACTTTCATTTTCCATTACAATATATTAGATGTTAATAAAAATATTATAATGGTTAAAACATATTATAGATTCTATGTTACATTCCACTTTAAATTCCTGGAAATATATTAAATAAATAATACAAAATTATAAAACAAACTGAGTTCATTGTGAAGTAAAACCAACCAAAATTAACTTAAATCGATCATAGTTTACATATATCTGATGAATCATCCTAATAAAATATAAAAAAATAATTTCTAGGATCACTTATGATTTAATAAGATCATTTAAAACATATAATTACTATCCCATATATTTATATTGATTTTACAAAAACATCCATTCATGAATACAATTGAACCGATCATGAAATCTATGGAATGTGAATGCCCCCAAAAGATAAAATTAAACTCTATAACTCATAAAAAAAGCCAATAAATCAACACAATAAAACTATAATGAATCAAATTATTGTATAAAAAGTCCATTATTTATTAATTAATTTATTTATTTTTATTATCCATGATATTAAAGAGAAGTTAGCATTCAAACATTAGATAAGGGGAATAACCAAGAGGTGGTGAATTGGGATTTTTTAGTGTATTTAATTATTATCAGAGATTAAACATCAGTAAAGATGAAATAAAAAAGGGACAAAAAATAATTTTATAGTAGCCATGATCTAAGTATCATACACTTTCCTTCAATTTCCTTAAAAAATGAGAGAGATGGAACCCTCTATAATATAACCATACAATACCTTTATAAAAGAAGGAGTAACAACCCAATTACATATCCTTTTTCTTATAGGGGATTAAAATCGAAACCATCCTCCATTTTTCTACCCATAGGTAGAGATGAATAAGTCCTTATTTTTTCATCTTGAGGAATAACTAAATGAATGTTTATTGATTAGAGTAACATCCCACAATTAAAAATTTTATTTTTTTCATATAACCCATTATAGATATGCACATAAAAAATTGAACTAAAACCATACAACAAGATGAACACTATATGTTCAATATTTCATGGAAGAAAAGAAACACTACAGAAGAAAAGGATTTGACACATGATGTTCTCTTAAGAATTGTGGATGATCACCAATGTATGCAACACTAGAACAATAAAATAATATCTACATCCTCGTTAGTTTTATATGTATTCTACATGTTATATAAACTCTCTATATAAATTTTATTTATGTATTAGATTTTTCAAATTTTTAGACTATTTCCTCATTCTTCTTCATGATTATAATGTAGTTTTTATAAAACAATCAAACTAATTTAGATTTGTCTAAGAATTTTCCATGATAATGTTCTATGTGTAAATATTTTAGTAATTAAAAAAAATATTCAAATGATTCCACAATAATATTTGATTAAAACAAAATATAGTAAGAAATAATAGAGCCTTAATTATTTTTGTAAATAACATGAATTAATATTATATGAAAACTCCATATTGATATTTGAGACTGGCTGTTCATATACAAAATGATTTGAATTTTAGTATATATAATACCAAAACATTCAATATAAATATATCTACATACTTAGCCTCTTGATAATCCTTTTTAATGCGTCATAAAATAATCTAAAACATTTTATCATGGCTTAAAAATAATTAATATTTAATTTTAGACTATATAAAACACTGATAATATTATTTATATACATGAAAAAAATTAGAATATGCATTGAGTCCAAAAGTAGAGTATAATTCCATATATTATGAAATGCTGTGGAAATTCATCTATCCATATATAAAATAGTATTTTTAACAAAAAAACTATTCAATTACGCTTTTTTATAACATAAAAAATATTTTTAGTTATCCCTTTTTATTCTAATAGGACGATATTCAATTATCCATTATTATTCATATAAGGTCGTGGCCTTAAACCTTACATAATATTTAATTAAATGAATAATTCACATTGAGGATCTTTTCAGGTTTAGAGTTTTAGAGAATTAGGACATAACTATTACATCTCAAAAGATTACAACGTAGACACTTCTACCAGGTTTCATAAAATAAAAACTCTTAAAAAGAAACATGTCTAGTTCCATGTTTTAGATAGCATGACTTTTCCTTGATCCCATCCTTGACCCTATTCCACATTAAGTCCTGTGAAAAAAATTTCCAAAAAACATGGGGTGAGCATAAAAATCTCAGTAAGGGATACACAAAGAAGAAAAACTATTAGTTTTTCAAAACAACAAGTAAACCGTGAATACTTTATCAAAGTAATACTTTTCACCTTTATGGAGTAGTAAATACTCCTCACTAAATATAATATCATTAATTACCCTTTTGTAACCAAAAGATTACTATAAAACCCATTTAATGAACACATAACATATAAAGGTAACTTGGGACATAAACATACTTAAATGGAATAACCATATGGTCGACTTCCACACATATCACTTAATAGAATAGCCATACGACCGACTTCCATACCCAATGCATTGGAGTTTATAATGTAACCACCCATCCTGGTATTCACGGCACCGCCCATCATATGGTTTATCACGTAACCACCTGTCAAATGTCCAAGTACCATTATAAAATCATAAGACATAAAACAAATATAACGGAAAGAAAACATTTCCACACTTTGATCACAATATATCACTAAAATATATTGAAATAACAAATACATTATAAAAAAAACATTTTCAATAATAAAATACATAAAAGAGTATATGGTATTTATTTCATTTTAAAAACATTATGGCTTGTTGAGGAAGCCAAAGGCCAAATAATACTCGCGGTGGGGGAAAAGGTCATTGTCACCGCGTACGTAAAAAGAAACATTCCTTTTTTTCGTTTTGTAAAATGCATCATAGAAAAAGATTCATTTTGTATAAAATTAAAATTCAAAGGGGTTTATACACCGTATAAAAGAAAGCCTTGTATTAGAACAAAATATGCCTCAATGAAAGGAGATTGAGACGAAGTCACTTACCTCGGGTCCGACTTGACTCGATCGTTCTTTAATGTCCTGAATAATAAACATGAGTTAATTTATACTTTCTTAAGAACCTTTTTCAAGTTAATTATTCCTTTTATATCACTTAATAACATGTTATGAACATTATGTAATCATTTAAGTTAATAACGGTCGTTTTGTCGATATTTGGTACATGAGTTAAAAGTGAAATTCTTATATTTACAAGTTGTTCATGTAGTTAAATATCCATTATCTCAAGAATGATATTCATGATGTAGATTCCATATATATCATATATATACAGTATATACATGAATTTATAAAATTAAATAATCATTTAGAGGTAAGAACGGAAATGCACCGTTCATGGAGACGGTAAGCCGTACGTACGCATGAACGCTACATTCATTTCTATGTCATATTAATGGAATTAAAACTAAATGAGTGATATGTATATTTTAATTCCATAATTTTATTTATCATTTAGATGTAACGTAAATCATATATATCCATTATATATTTGTGCTTATAATAGTACATTACATTTGGGGATAATAAATGAAATGCACCGTTCATGGAGACGGTAAGCCATACGTACGCATGAACGCTACTTTCATTTCTATTTCGTATTTTATGGAATGGAATCATAATTAATTAAAGGTATATTATAATTATAGTATAATTTCATATATAATATCATTAAATCTATCCTTTATATGTGCCACATATGGTATTAACGGATCAAATCACCTTGAGAGGGTGGTAGTCCGCACTTCCTAAAATGAAGATATCGCGTTTACCCATAATGGAAACCATAAAGGTATTCCATAAATGAAAAATACAGAAGATTAAGTAAAACATAAAAATATTATATATCATATATAAATATAGTGACGTCTAAATGGTCACCTTTGAAGGTGTTAGAAGAATATTGAACAATCATCGTTTCGTGAGATAGAAATTCGTCATCCACGGAAACAGTATGCTCTTTAACCATTAGATGTAGGTGTGTGTAATTGTAGCTCTAATCCATATCATAACAACATCCTAGTATATTTAAGATACTGGTTTTGTTACAAAATAAAGGAATAAAAAGAGTTTTGGTGGTTGGAGAAGCAAAATAAAACAAAAGAACACAAGTGAAGACATTACCTTAAAATCGGGTAACTCCCTTTGGTTTGAACCAAAAGGGTTTCTTGAAGAGCTTACTGCCTAAGCAAGGCTTCTAGGATGAGGAGTGGGATTTGGAGAGACAAAAGGATCAGAGAATGTCTGATCCAAAGGCTTTATATGTGTGGGTAAGGTGGTAGAGGTGGGGGCCTTTTATAAGAGGAGAGGAGGGGCACTCTTGGAAAGGTATAAAATGTTACTTTATTTTCAAATGAGTTTCGGATTTTAATGGTCCGGCATTGATGTGACTTGAGGATAAGGTGATAAGGGTTAGAAATAAACCCACAAAATAAATTTTTTACATGTGTAGGTCTTATATTTTACATTATCTTTCCATTTTATTTAAATCGTTAAATAATGAGGTAATCGCTGCATCATCATGATGTCATAAATAATTTAATTTATTTAATGTCTAAAAATTATAAAAAAATACTATGATTTAGGAAATATTTTTATCTTTCCAATTATTATTTATAGTTAAAAATATTACTTGTATAACCCCATGTAAAAATTGTTTTAGTAAAATAATACATGTTTGTGTCATTTTTACTTTTACTTTAAATAAAAGGCATTAATGTCATTACCTTACCCAAGTGGCTCTATGAGGTCCCAAAAATATACCCATGGGTTGTCTTGGTCGGAAATGACTCATACAATAGGGTTAGGACAAGTGTCTAGATATTTTCATTTTATTAAAATATCATTTTTACCTTAAATCACACAAATTGCCTTTTAATCGCGATTAATAAAACTTAAAAGTTACTTTTCATCAAAAATTATTTTAATACCATTGAACCACATTTTACATAATAATGAAAATAATTTATATTGGATTTCTTAAATTCAAATCACATAAGTGGTAAAGTTCCATTTAAACAAAAAATCAGTTTTTTGTAACTACCACTTTGTGGTTTCACTATTCATCAAAAATTAAGGTTTTTCAGAAAAATACCAAAACTTCACCCTAAGCTATATTTGATATTCCTAATTCAAAAATAATTTCTATTTTACGAAATTCAAAACAAATAAGTTTCATTAATTAATATAATAATTAATTCCCGTTGTCAAAACAAATATCGAGTTTTTAAGAAATAATATGTATCAGAAGATTGACACTAGTTTATTCCAATTTCAAAGTAAAATTAATTCCAAATATCACAATTGGATTAAATGGTAAAAATATATTATAATTTCACTTTAAAACCAATTCAAACAATAATCTAATCATATAAATAAATTATATTAAAGAGAGGTTTTGAATTAAAATACAACACTTTTCACTATTCATTAAAAATGAACATTATCAGAAAAATACCAGAAATTTATCCAAAGAAAATTTCAATGTCCAAATCATAAATAATAAGTTTATTTTAACAAATATAGCTTATAAAATTATCAAAAGTTAGATTTAAAAAGGGTTCTCCATCAAAAGGCGGTAAAACAATCTTTTAAAAATATCATAGTATTCCATGCTTAAGATTGGATTTATTCTCATTTTAAGCCTCTACAACACTATCTAATTCATAAATAGGCATATATAATAGTATCTATTATTAATTACTTACTTGGGATGTTACAACCTTCCCCCCTTTAGAAAATTGCATCCCCGCAATTTATTTACTTATCGAATAAGTGGGGGTATTTATCCCTCATAGTATTTTCAGAATCACACGTTGCCTCTTCAACCATATGGTTTTTCCACAAAACCTTTACCTGGTGAATTACCTTATTTCACAACACTTACTCTCTTCAGTCATGAATTTGAACTGGTTGTTCTTCATAAGAGAGATTCTCTTCCAACTGAACTACCTCTGGGCTCAAAATATGAGAAGGATATGGCATGTACTTCCTTAACATTGAAACATGAAAAACATTGTGTACCTGAGATAAACTTGGTGTTGAGTCAATAAGGTTTTCCTTATGACTTTTCCATTCCATATTGTTTTGAAAATCACAAACACATTTCTTTAAGGAAAATCGCTTTTATACGGAAAATCTCTTCTATAAGGAAGATCGCTTTTGTAAGAAAAATTATCCTTATCATATTTACATTAATATATTTCTTAAGTATAAGTTTCGGATTCATTTCTATATTCTCGGAATCATTTGAAACTTTGATATGTAGCATTCTGTTTTAGGTTCTGAATTCCAGATGAGAACTATAATGAAGTTTCATTCCGAATTCCGGATACGAACTATGATAAAGTTCTACTCCAAATTCTGGATCTGAATTCTCATTACGAATTCTGATGACGAATTCTCATTGCGAATTCTGATGATGAATTCTCATTATGAATTTTGATGAAAAATTTTCATTAAGAATTCTGATGATGAATTCTCATTACCAATTCTGATGATGAATTCTCATTAAGAATTCCGATGATGAATTCTCATTACGAATTCCGATGAAAAATTCTCATTCCGAATTTTGTTGACGAATTCTCATTCCGAATTCTCATTTTGAATTCACCTATTGAACAGAATCTGATCATCTTTGTTTTTTTCACTCTGAATTTATTTAGACTCCGTAAAATTATTTTTGTTTACACTCTGAACCTTCACTCCGAACTTTTGTGTTAAACTTAAAACGATGTCGTACTTTCTGTTTCACTTGTTTTGTTATAAAATGATGTCGTCTATTCTGTTATAAACTAACCGTTGGCTAAGTTACACGTGTACAGGTCCCTCCGATTTTTATGGAAAATATGACCGTTGGAAAGGAGGCTGACCTTGCCTATAAATAGGAGCTCATTTGAAAGAGCTTGAGGACAACTGATGAATGACTTCTTTGACATTGTGCATACATGCTGTTGAAATTATTTCTAGAGAGAGAGGCTCTTATTAACTCTCAAAGCTTCGTGCGACTCTGAATGTTGGTGATTACATTCGAGGACTTCCGGGGATAAGAAGACAGAGGTGACGACTACCTTGAAGTTGAGGGCTTCCTTGCTGAGGAAGACAGAGGTGGACAACTACCTTGAAGTTGAGGGCTTGCGGGGATAGCAAGACAGAGATTCTGATCATTGTATCGAGGTCTTACCCTGGTGTGGGTAAGATAGACTTGCTTGAAAGTATAAATCAAGGGACCTTTATCCAAGGTTGTTGGATACCCTTCTCTTTGGGTTAAAAGACTTATATATTATTACTTGTAGTTTTACTACTTGTTTTTTTCCGCTGCATTTTGTATTATAAGGAAATTATAAGTTTCTTATACTTCCTTACTTTTACTCTGTTTCCTTTAGATTCTATATGCTTTAAGGTAGAATCTCATATTGTAATCTTTTGTTAAGTTTCAATTTCAGGAACCATATTTCTGGAACCTACTTTCGGAATATCTTTCCAGTTATATGCAATTACATAAGATTTGAATTTTATAACTTCATTCATCTTTCCAAGTTTTCATTTGTTGTTAGAGGTGTTGTGAATTTGTTTAGTTTAAGTTTTTTAAACTTAGCTCTTTCCTTTGCTTAAGGAAAACATAGTTAATCTAAACTAACTTTGAAGGTTCCAAATGAATATTTAAAGTGTACAATTCACCCCCCCCCCCCCCCGCCCCTCTTGTATATTGAGCATCTACATCATTATTTCGATCCTACAATTGGTATCAGATCAGGTCTCTAAAATACTTGTACTCACGTATAAGTTTTTCTTGCTCACTTTCTCATTCTGGAACTTTCCCATTCCAAACTTTCTCATTCCGAACTTTGTTATTATGAACTTTTTTCTACTAACAAGTTTGTGTGCCAAAGGTTTTTAAGTATGACATGAATTAATGTTGGTTCCATTGATAATCTAAATCCTACAAGACCACCAATCTTTTATGGTAATGATTATGAGTACTAGAGAGATCGAATGAAGACTTTTGTTATCAATACTGGAGTGGACAGCTTTGTTATGCTTACTGGAGATTATAAAATTCCGGATAAGGAAGTTAGAACTATTACTAACCAGGAAAAGCAAGAGTATCAACTCAACTATAAGGTATGCAATACTTTACTTTGTTCAATGACTAGAAATATATATATCCAAATTTCTTCTTGTGAAGCAGCTAATTGTATCTGGAAGAAGTTAGAAGTTACACACTTTGGAACTTCTAAAGTAATTGAGACTAGGAGAGCTATACTTAGAGCTGAATACCATGGCTTCAATTTTCCTTATGGTGAACCAATATGTAAAGTTCAATAGAGATTTATGACTATAGTCAACAGTTTACAGTCTATGGGAGAGAAAGGGTTAGATGATGAAGCACTTGTGGATAAGATAATTGATATCATGCCCAATGAATGGGAATCCAAAAGAACTGCTATAGATGAGAACAGGAAGGTCACTCAAATTTCTCTTGATGAGTTATTCAGAACTCTTCTCCAATATGAAACCCGAATGAAGAGAGATGCTGACAATATCAAAAAGAAAAATGGGAATGGTATTGTTGCATTTAAAACAACATCAAATAATATGAAAGCTAAGACTCCTGAGAGAGTAACCAGATCCAAGTCTAAGAAGATAGTTGTTCAATCAGATTCTAGTGAAAGTGAAATCTCAGAAAATGAATTAGAAAATCTTGCTCGAAGGATGAACAAGATAGTTGGCCAGCAAAATTTCCAATCCAAGTATAAGAAAAAGGAAAGGAAAGATAGGAAAGATGGAGAAGTCACATGTTATTAATGCAAGAGATCTAGACAGATTGGACCAGATTTTCCTTTGCTCAAAAAGAAAGAAAGGAAAGAAAAGCATTCAGACAGGAACAGAAAGATGTATTATAAAGCCAAAGCTAAGAAAGTTTTGAAAGAAAATGACACCTGGAGTGCTAGTGGTGGTGACTCTTCAGATGAATCTTCTGATTACAAATCTTCATAACAGAAGAATCTTGGTCTTATAGCCAGATTACCAATTGATAATCATTGTTTTATGGCTAAGGTACAAAATGCTGAATCATTGACCAATTTTTCTTTAAATTCTAATGATAGTAAGTATTATAATTCTTCTGAAGAAGAATGCTCTTCTGATGAAGAAAATACTTTACCTACCTATGAATAAGTCTCTAGGTTTGCTGAACGTCTTGAGATTGAGAATTCTAAACTCAATATAAAACCTGATAAGGAAAACTCTAGTAATAATATTCTTACAAAAGAGATATCAAATCTTTCTAAAGATCTTGATAGGAAAAATGCTGATTTTGAAAGTATTTCAAAAAATCTTGAGAAAGTAAGTTCTGAGAAGAACAAACATTCTAAAGAGTTAGAAAAAGTAATTTCTAAGAAAGATGTTTTTGAGCCTAGCTCTAGTTCTAAATCTAATGATTTTGAGGATATAAAGTTGGTTATAAAACCCAAGTCTGAAATTTTTTCCTTAAAGAAGTGTTTATCAAACTTTACCCATGGTAAGGAAAATTTTGATAAAATGTATTCCCAAATACGAACTTTAAGAAATAAATCTATATTTGGTTATACCCATGCAAAACCAATTTTTAGTAACAATTATTTTGTTCCTCAAAGTGCCCCATTTTGTACTAAGTGTCAATGTGGTGGTCACTGGGCAAATAATTGTTCCTTAAACAAAACCCAATATCTAGGATTTCATAAAGCTTATTTCTCTAAGAAGATGTGGGTACCTAAAATTTTATTTTCTGGAAATCTCGGATCCAAACAAGTTTGGACTCCGACAGTCTAATTCTCTTCTTGATTTCAGGAAAATAAAGAATGTACCAGCAACAACACATGGTTCATGGATAGTGGATGTTCCCGGCATATGACTGGTAACAAAAGCTATTTTGAAAAGATTATCAAAATTAAATGAGGAAATGTAACTTTCGGAGATAATGCTAAGGGAGAGATTGTTGGTATTGGTAATATTGTTCTTTTAGGTAAAACTTTGATTTCAAATGTTCATTTTGGTAAGGGTCTTAAGCACAACATCATTAGCATAAGTCAGCTATGTGATGAAGGTTACCTTGTGAATTTTAGGAATGATAAGTGCTTAGTTCACAATTCCAAGGAATAATTTATTCTCTCAGCCAATAGGCATGAAAATGTTTACACCATAAATTTAGAAGACCTCAGGAGCCAAGATTTACCTTGCCTAAGTGCAATGGAAGATCATTCCTGGTTATGGCATAGAAGACTAGGTCATTGTAACCTTAGAAACCTATGTAAACTCACTAAGAAGAAACTAGTTAAGGATCTACTGGAGCTTAGATTTGATTCTTCTAAAGTTTGTGATCATTGTCAATATGGAAAGCAACATAAATCTAGTTTTAAATCAATCGGTGAAGTCTCAACCACTGATGCATTACAGTTAGTGCACATGGATCTTTTTGGTCCAACACAAACTGGAAGTATTGGAGGCAAATACTATGTGTTTGTTCTAGTTGATGATTACACTAGATTTACTTGGGTTTATTTTCTAGCAAAGAAGTCTGAAGATTTTTCTTATTTCAAAAGTAATAGAGCTCAAGTTAAAAATGAGAAATACCTTCCATTGTAAACAATTCATACTGATCATGGACGAGAATTTCAAAATTCTGATTTTGAAACTTTTTGTAGTAGAAAATGTATTACTCACAATTTTTCAGCACCTAGAACTCCTCAACAAAATGGTGTAGCTGAGAGAAGAAATAGAATACTTCAAAATATAACTAGAACCATGTTAAGTGAATATTATATAGATAGACATTTCTGGGCTAAAGCTGTAAGTACTTCTTGCTATACTATAAATCGAGTTTTGATTAGACCTTTTCTTAATAAAACTCCTTATGAGTTATGTAATGGTAGAAAACCAAGACTATCCTACTTCAAGGTTTTTGGTTGCAAGGTATTCATTCTGAATACTAAAGTTAACTTATATAAATTCGCACCAAAATCCGATCAAGGAATTTTCTTAGGTTATTCCACAACTTCTAAGGCTTATAGAGTTTTTAATAAAAATACTTGTACTGTTGAAGAAACAGTGCATGTAAAATTTGATGAGTCTGATCCTTTTGTTTTTAAACCATCCTAGCCTATATTCTCGGATGTGTCTTCAAAAACTTATTGTCAACCTTTGATATAAGAACCTTCCGATAAGGATAATGTTCAAGAAGATATTTCTAAAACATTTACCTCGGAAGACTTTCTACCCTATGTTGATGAATAGGCTTTTCAAAACCCAAATCAGGGGTTTCTTAAGAATCATCCCAGTGATAGTATCATTGGTGATGTAAATCAACCTGTATGAACTAGAAGTTCCTTAAGAAATGAAGTAGAACATCTAGCATTTCTTTCCAAATTATAACCTAAAAGAACTTATCAAGCTTTAGGTGATGATGATTGGATAAAATCCATGCAAGATGAACTAAATGAATTCAAAAGGAATAATGTCTGGAACTTGGTTGAAATACCTAAGGAAACTTCTGTTATTGGAGTAAAGTGGGTCTTCATAAACAAATGTGATGAAAATGGAGTCATAGTATTAAATAAAGCTAGACATGTTGCTAAAGGCTATAATCAGTAAGAGGGAATAGACTATGAAGAAACCTATGCTCCAGTAGCTAGACTTTAATCTATCCGTATTCTACTTGCCTTTGCAGCATTCTTTAATTTCAAACTTTTTCAGATGGATGTGAAATGTGCTTATCTTAATGGTTATGTTCAAGAAAAAGTTTTTGTTGAACAACCTCCTGGCTTTGAAGATACAAAACTTCTTGGTCATGTTTTTAGACATACTAAAGCTCTGTATGGTCTTAAACAAGCCCCATAAGCATGGTATGATAGACTCATTGGATTTTTGCTTCAAAATAACTATGTTAAGGGAAATGTAGATCCAACCATTTTTATAAAGAAAGATAAGAAAAATGTTTTGATTGTTCAAATTTATGTTGATGACATCATATTTTGTTCAACTTAGCAATCTTTGACCGACTCTTTTGCAAGTATAATCAAATCTGAGTTTGAAATGAGTATGATGGGTGAGTTAACTTTTTTCCTTGGTTTTCAAATTTCTCAAAAACCAGAAGGAACCTACATATCTCAACATAAGTATATTAAAGATCTTCTAAAAAAGTATGGTTATGACAAAACTAAGAGTATAAGTACTCTTATTGGTACCTCAAACTCTTTAGATCTTGATGAAGCTGGGAAACCAGTAGATAAAACATCTTTTAGATGTATGATAGGAAGTTTACTTTACTTAACAGCTAGTCAACCAGAATTAAGGTTCTTAGTATGCTTATGTGCAAGATATTAATCCAATCCTAAGGAATCTCCCTTAAAGGCAGAAAAAATAATTTTTTGCTACCTTAATGAAACCATGGATCTAGGATTATTTTATACTTATGGAAATGATTTTGTTCTAAAAAACTTTTCTGATGCTGAGTTTGGTGGATGTAGAATGGATAGAAAGAGTACATCCGGAACATGTCATTTCTTAAGAGATTCATTAGTTTCTTGGTCGTGCAGGAAGCAACATTCTGTAGCACTCTCCACTGCTGAATCCGAATATGTAGCCGCCGGAAGTTGTTGTGCTCAAGTGTTATGGATGCAAAACACACTCACAGACTATGGCTTGAGTTTTACTAAAACTCAAATTTTTTGTGATAACACAAGTTCCATTTCTCTTAGTAAGAACCTTGCACATCACTCTCGTGCAAAGAACATAGATATGAGGAATCACTTTCTTAGGTATCACACACTAAAAGTAGATATTATTCTTCAGTTAATCGGAACGCAAGATCAACTTGCTGATATTTTTGACAAAATCTTTGCCTTCTGATAGATTTGAATGCATTAAACAGAAGTTATGCATGATAACTGTAAGGTAATTTTTCTTAATTAACTTTCTGTTGAAAAAGTTTCATTATAGTAATAAACTCATTTTCACAAGGGGAGTACATTTGATTGTTAGAGTAACTGACTTTTTCAAAGATTGTTTTCAAACTTTTCGGAACTAAAATTCCAGAATGGAAATTTCCGGAACTGAAATTTTTAGAATGGATATTTTCGTATAGAAAAATTCTGGAATAGAAATTTTCATATTGAAAACATCCGGAATGGAAAATTTTGTACTGGTATTTCCATAACGAGATTTTCGTATCGAGACTTTCATAATGAGTTTTTTCATTTTAAAACTTTTGAAATGAAATTTTCATGCTGAAAATATTGTAATGTTTTTTTTCGTTGAGTTTTTCGTAGTGATTTTTTGCGAACTATGTCTTTTCGTAATAATGATTTTTCATAGTTTTTTTACCCATTACAAATAATCCTTTAAAGCCAATCTGAAAGGTATGATTTCCTTACTCAAGTTTTCATAGTCATACTTTACTTGCTGGAATTTTGTTATATTTTGTTTTTGGATTATAGTTTTCTTAAATCTTTGTTTTAATAAAAACCTCAAAAGATCGGATTCAAGTTTTCTTGAGAATTGGTTTTCAACCATCAGATCTGATCTCAGCTTGTCTCAACCATTCGATCAACTAAGGAAGTTGAATTGTCTTCTCGTTGCCTATATAAAGGGGACCCCATATGTTTTTCCCACATCGATTTTCAAGATACAGCATCCCAAAGCTCTGTCTCTCTATTTTAATGTCGTTCCGAACTTTAGCAATCTCTGTTCCGAAATTCTTAGAGGTCTTCAGATCCGAATGTATGTGGAAGCAGCTTCTCAAGACATGTCTTCCTCTAAACTGATTTCGAAGTGGTTAGTATATAGAGAAAGGTTGGTTCATCCTGATTTCTTCAACAACTATGATTCTCTTATATATAAGAACATAAAGCTTAACGAATGGGAAGATGTTGCTGTGTCTAAGCCCGGAAATCAAGATGATGTTTATTCAGATTTTTATGTAGAGTTCTATGAGACAGTCTCTTTCCTTAAGGAAGATAGAAGGGAGAAGTTGTCTTTTAAGTCTTACGGTAAGACTTATAAGCTTTCGTATGCTAAGGCAGCCAGCTTAGTAGGGCTGAACAATGAAGGAAAAGCTGAATTCATATCTCATCTGTTTCCGGATTCAAAGGGAAGCTTCGACAAAGAAAAGGCATTGGAGACTCTCGGACTATCAGATGATTAGGCTCCAAAGATTTCTACTCTATCTATGAATTTCCGGATTCTAGAATTATGGGTACAAGGCCTTATCGTACCGAGAAAGGGTGACAAAGATAGTGTGAAGAAGAGTGAGATTTATATTCTAGATTTTCTGATAAATCTAAGGAAGTTTAATCTGATGAAACACATTCTTATTACCCTTGAGAATGTTAAGAAAGGGAATCTGAGAGATCAGATCATAATGTATCCAGCAATCCTCCCAAAGTTGATATTTCAGTGCCTTGAGTCTTTCAAGGAGGCTTGAAAGTCTAAGCCAAGAGTTTGTAAGATCATGTTGGTGAGTGATGGTACTCTCAAAAGGATTGATGTATCCTTCGACAACAAGACTGGTCAGTTTGTTGATTTACCTGCTCAAGAAGAAACGGTTCCGAAAGTTGCTGAACCTAAATCCTCTAAGCCAGTGAGGAAGAGAAAGTTGAAAGAAGTTGAAGGTGAAGCAGAGAATCCCAAATATAAGGAAGTTCATTCCACACCTCCAAAACTGAAGAAGAAGAAAGCTTACCCAGATGAAGTAGTTGCTAAATTGAGGGAAATCAAAGAAAAGAGAGTCTAAGGGGAGACTCAGTTTGGCTTGGATCCTGCGGAGGCTAAGGCCTTGAAGGAAAGAACTGCGGATGAGATACAAAAACAAGTGAATGAAAAGAAGCTTAAAAATAAGATGTCTGAAGATGAGGTAGGTCAGACTTTGTTGATGTTAAATGAGATGGTTTCAGCAAACATTCCTGTTCCGAGATCTTTTTCTTTGGAATCTCTACCTAAGACTCCAGGAAGAATCTTTGTCACTCTGGAAGAGGCAGTTTCTAAGCAGGTTGAGGAAGTAGAGCAGATTGATCAAGTGGAAGAAGAAGAAGCAGTTGCTGAAGGTAGTGGTGACACCGGAGATGTTTTGAAGCAAGTAGATGATTATAAGGGGACACCTTCAGAACATTTGTCGCTCCGAACTTCAGAAGTTGAATCATCGAAGTTAGTCACTCCAGGGAAGAATGAGGAGGAAGGAGAACAAGAGGTAGCCTATCATGCAGAGGAGGAACTTCTACATGATGTTTCTCAAATGGAGAACGTAGAAGATGGCACTCAAAAAGTTGTTGATGATGAAGACAATGTTGTTCAAGTTTCTGATAGTGAACAGAAGACTCTGGAACAGCAAACCATTCCAAAAAAGGACAAGGGAATGCAACTTGTTTTTGATACCCCGAGCTCAGTGGTAGTAAAGAGAAGGGAAGTCGGTGATTCTTCTAAGAAGAAGGTTGAGAATTTTGAAGAAGAAAATTCTCCAAGCAAAGTCTCAGATTTGGAGTAATCTTTGTTGGGGAATGACTTTGTTGTTCAGTCATTAAAGAAGTTGGTTGGTACTATTCCGACTTTCTCAAGTATTGATTCAAGATTCCAGATGCTCCAACATACTTTGAATCAGAAAACAGACTCAGTATCCATGGTTATGGACAAGTGTGTTGAGATAGAGGCTCAGTTCAAAAATTTCTTTTTCAGCTATGAATCCCACAAAAGATCTTGCAAGAGGATGACTAGTTGGTCGAGGAAGACTGTAGAAGAGATGAGGCTCTTTGATGAATTCCAAGATAATGTGAAGGATGCCTTTGAGACAGAAGAGAGGAAGATAAATGAACTTACTTCATCATTTGAAGAAATGTTGACAGATGAAAAGAATTTTTGGATTCAAGAAGTCAGAGATCTGAATGGGAAGATGAATTCTGTTTCTCAAAACTGGAAGTATGAAAGGGATCATTGGATTGAGTTTGAAGAAAATTTGTTAAAGCAAGAACAAATCTTGAAGGCTCAGGAAGAAAAGCTTCAAGCCCATGAAGAAAAAGATTGAAGCTCAAAATGCAATAATTGTTGTGTTAGAGAAGCAAGACGAGGAAGATCATAAAGACTTGAAGAAGATAAAGACTATTCTTAAGGGTCTCATGGTGAAGGAAAAAGATCCAAAATAGACAGATCCGATCTTTTGTTGTATCTAAACTTATTTGTTGTTAAGCTTTCAAACTTAATGAAAATTGTGCTTGCTCGTTTCTTTTGTTGTTGCTACTAATTTTTTAGGTACTTTGTGACATGTTCCATTCCCTCGAATTCTTTTTGAAAATCAAAAAGGGGGAGAAGGAAAAGAACCCTAATAAAAGGGAAAAAGAATCCTAACAAAGGGTGAGAAAGAAAACCAACTCTAATAGAGTTCATCTAAGGAGGAGTTTTTTCATTAAAGAAGACTTTCTTATTCTTAATGAAATATCATTCCGGAAATCTAGAATACGATCCACAGAGTTTCAAAGCCTAAGGGGGAGTTAGTCGTATTCATCAACATCCATAAGCAAAGGGAGATAAGCCTTAATGTTTTCTTTCTTCGTAGACTTTATTTTTCGTAAGGATGTTTGTGCTTTCCATAAAGGGGGAGATTGTTGAGTCAATAAGGTTTTCCTTATGACTTTTCCATTCCTTCTTGTTTTGAAAATCACAAACACCTTTCTTAAAAGAAAATCGCTTTTTAAGGAAAATCGCTTTTATAAGGAAAATCTCTTTTATAAGGAATATCGCTTTTATAAAGAAAATCACTTATATAAGGAAGATCGCTTTTGTAAGAAAAATTATCCTTATCATATTTTCATTCATATATTTCTTAAGTATAAGTTTCGGATTCATTTCTATATTCTCGGAATCGATTGAAACTTTGATATGTAGAATTCTGTTTTAGGTTCTGAATTCCAGATGAGAACTATAATAAAGTTTCATTCCGAATTCCGGATATGAACTCTGATAAAGTTCTACTCCGAATTATGGATACAAATTCTCATCACGAATTCTGATAACGAATTCTCATTACGAATTCTAATGATGAATTCTCATTACGAATTCTGATGACTAATTGTCATTACGAATTTTGATGTCGAATTCTCATTAAGAATTCTGATGATGAATTCTCATTACGAATTCTGATGACAAATTTTCATTACGAATTCTGTTGACAAATTCTCATTCTGAATTCTCAATCCGAATTCTCATTTCAAATTCACCTATTGAACAGAATCTGATCATATTTGTTTTTTTTCACTCCGAATTTATTTAGACTCTGGAAAATTATTTTTGTTTACACTCCGAACCATCACTCCGAACATTTGTGTTAAACTAAAAACTATGTCGTACTTTCTGTTTCACTTGTTTTATTATAAAATGATGTCGTTTATTCTGTTATAAACTAACCGTTGGTTAAGTTACACGTGTACAGGTCCCTCCGATTTTTAAGTAAAATATGACTGTTGGAATGGAGGCTGAACTTTCCTATAAATATGAGCTCATTTAAAAGAGCTCGAGGACAACTAATGAATGACTTCTTCGAAATTGTGCATACATGCTGTAGAAGTGATTTCTAAAGAGATAGGCTCTTATTAACTCTCAAAGCTTCATGCAACTCCGAATGTTGGTGATTACATTCGAGGACTTCTAGGGATAGGAAGATAGAGGTGCCGACTCCCTTGAAGTTGAGGGCTTCCTTGTTGAGGAAGACAGAGGTGGCCAACTACCTTGAAGTTGCGGGCTTGCGGGGATAGCAAGATATAGATTCTGATCTTCATATCGAGGGCTTACCCTGGTGTGGGTAAGACAGACTTTCTTGAAAGTATAAATCAAGGGACCTTTATCCAAGGTTGTTGGATACCCTTCTCTTTGGGTTAAAAGACTTATATCTTGTTACATGTAGTATTACTACTTGTTTGTTTCCGCTGCATTTTGTATTATAAGGAATGTATAACTTTCTTATACTTCCTTACTTGTACTCTGTTTCATTTAGATTCTATACGCTTTAAGGTAGAATCTCATATTATAATCTTTTGTTACGTTTCAATTTCCGGAACCATATTTCCGGAACCTACTTTCGGAATCTCTTTCCAGTTATATGCAAGTACATAGGATTTGAAGTTTATAACTTCATTCCTCTTTCCAAGTTTTCATTTGGTGTTAGAGGTGTTGTGAATTTGCTTAGTTTAACTTTGTTAAACTTATCCCTTTACTTTGTTTAAGTAAAACATAGTTAATCGTAACTAACTTTAAAAGTTCCAAAGGAATTTTTAAAGTGTACAATTCACCCCCCCCCCCTCTTTTATATTGAGCATCTACATCATTATTTCGATCCTACACTTGGAGGTAAAGCCACTCGGTAAGAAATTGATCGAACTTTTTCCAGAATTTTATATGGTCCAATGAACCCTGGACTCAGCATTCCTTTCTTACCAAATCGCATCACACTTTTCCATGGTGAGACTTTGACAAAAACATGATCACCTACCTTGAAAGAAGGATCCTTCCTCCTGTTGTCTGCATCACTTTTCTATCTGCTCTGAGCTATTCTCATGTGTTTCTGAATCAACTGAACTTTTTTTGCCATCTCTTCTACCAATTCTGGTCCCATCAGCTTCCTTTCACCTACTTTATCCCAAAAAGTTGGAGTTCGACACCGTTTACCATATAATGCTTCAAACGAAACTATCTGTATACTGGAATGAAAACTGTTATTACATGAAAATTCAACCAAAGAAAGATGGTGGTCCCAACTTCCCTGATAATCCATAGCGCAAGCACGTAGCATATCCTCTAATGTATGAATTTTTCGTTCTAACTACCCATCTGATTGAGGATGAAAAGCTGTACTAAAATTTAATTCAGTACCCAACGACTTTTGAAGGCCTTTCCAAAAGTTAGAAGTTAACCTGGGATCACGATCTGATATAATGGATAGGGGAACTCCATGTAACCTAATCATATCTTTAAGATACAATAGAGAAAGTTGATCTAGAGAGAAAGTATCTCGAATAGGAAGTAAATGGGTAGATTTACTCAAGTGATCAATAATAACCCAGATTGCAATATTACCTCGAGGTGTCTTCGGTAATCCCCCAACAAAGTCCATGGATATATTTTCCCATTTCCACTCTGGAGCTGGTAAAAGCTGAAGCATCCCTTTCGGTAACTACTGCTCTGCTTTAACCTACTGACAAGTCAAACACTTCATAGTAAAATCAGCAATATCTCTTTTCATTCCATCCCACCAGTAATACTCCCGCAGATCTTTGTACATCTTAGTACTGCCAGAATGAACTAAAAACGGGGAACAATGAGCCTCAGATAATAACTCATTCTTAAACTGTGAATCACCAGGAACACATAATCTCTTCCCAAACCTCAAAACACAATCATTATCAATGTTAAATTCAGGAAACTTACCCTTATGAACTAGTTCTACCTTTTTCTGCAACCCACTGTCATTCTTCTATACTTTCTTCATTCTTTCTGATAGGGATGATCTCACTGATACCTGAAACAAAACAGAAGAACTTCTTGCACCAACAACTTCTATACCAAAGTTCATCAAATCAAAAACCAAGGGATCCAGTTCCAAATATAGCATGGTTAATGAAGCATTACTTTTTCCAATCAAAGCATCATCTACTTTATTTGATTTTCTCGGATGGTAATGAATTGTACAATCATAATCCTTGATTAATTCCATCCATATCCTCTGTCTCATGTTCAATTCTTTCTAAGTGAATATATACATTAAACTTTTGTGATCAGTATATATTTCACACTTTACTCCATACAAATGATGCCTCCAAATTTTTAGATCAAAAACAATAGCAGAAAATTCCAAGTCATGTGTAGGGTAATTTACCTCATGAGTTTTCAACTGACGTGAAGCATAAGAAATTACCTGATCATTCTGCATTAGGATGAAACCGAGTCCTTTCAATGAAGCATCACTGTATATAACAAACTCACCATTCCTGGAAGGTAGTGAAAAAACTGGAGCATTCACTAATCATCTTTTCAACTCCTTAAAACAATCATCATATTCTTTTGTCCAGATAAACATAACACCCTTCTGAGTTTGCTTAGACATTGGACTAGATAACTGTGAAAAAATTTCAACAAACCTTCGGTAGTAACCTGCCAAACCAAGGAAACTACGGATCTTGGTTACATTTGTGGGTCTTGGCCATTCTTAAACAACTTTGGTTTTAGCAGGATCAACAGTTATTCCATTTTTTTAAATAATGTGACCAAGGAAATAAATTTGTTGTAACCAAAAATCACACTTTCTGAATTTTCCATATAGTTTCTTTTCTTTTAATGATCGCAAGATAACCCTTAAATGACTTTCATGCTCCTATTTACTTTTAAAAAACACCAAAATATCATCAATGAAAACAACCACAAACTTATCCAATAACTCATGGAAAATTCTATTCATAAGGTCCATGAATATAGCAGGTGCATTGGTTAACCCAAAAGGCATAACTAAAAATTCATAATGCCCATATCTAGTATGAAACGCAGTCTTCAGAACGTCTGCTTCTTTTACTTTCAATTGATGGTACTCCGACCTCAAGTCAATTTTCAAAAAATACTAAGCTCCCGGGAGCTGATCAAACAAATCATCGATATGAGGTAAAGGATACTTGTTCTTAACAGTGATATTATTCAAGGCTCTATAATCAATGCAAAGTCTCATTGAACCATCTTTCTTTTTAAAAAACAAGACAAGATCACCTGATGGTGATGTTCTAGGTCGAATGAAACCGTTATCTAATAACTCCTCCAATTTCTTATTTAACTCTAAAAGTTCAACTTGAGCAATTCGGTAAGGGGGTTTTGAAATTGGCTTAGAATCAGGAACTAAGTCAGCAGTAAATTCAACTTCCCGATCATGAATAATACCAGGCAACTCATTAGGAAAAACATCAAGATACTGATTTACCACGGGTACATCATTAACCTGAATAGTTCCTTTATTTTCAACAATATGTGCAAGGTAACATTCATTTCCATATTTTACTAGTTTCTCAACTTCCTGATATGTTATCAAAATCAAGGGTTCATTCTTGTACACAAACTGAAAATCTTTCTGAAAAGAACCCAATTTAGCTCTACAGTCAATCTTAGCATGATAAATAGAAAGCCAATCCATGCCCAAAATAACATCAAACTCTACTATAGGCAAAACAATAAGGTTTACTGGTAGATTCTTTCTGCACACAAGGATATGAAGGTTCTTATAATTTGTTTTTGTCTCAACGTTCCCTCCGGGTGATTTTACCAAGAGTTCAGGATTCATATCTTGAGATGGAATTTCCAATTTACTAGAAAACTTCTCAGAAATGAAAGAATGTGTAGACCCTGAATCAAACAACAAATTGGCATAATCTGAACAAACAAACAATGTACCTGATACTACTTCATTTGATGGCCCAACATCTGCTAAAGTAGTTGCAAAGGATTTCACCACCCCTTTTTGCTTGTAGTCTGGCTACTTTCCCTCAGTTGAGTTCTTTGTTAGACACTCATTTCCATAATGACCCATTTTATTACACTTAAGACATCTTACTGCTGGCTTTTCATTGCCTTCTTGTTCATCTTCCTTACAGTTACGAGCAATATTACTAGACTTACCACACCAAAAGCACTTTCCAAACATGGATAAACATTCTCCAGGATGCATTTTACCACACTTCTCACAGGATGGATATTTGGTTTTCTTACCTCCTTGCTTCTTTGATGAATTCTTCCCTTTTTCCTGCCAACTGGACCTCTTATTCTGTTGCTTGTCAAAGAAAACCTTATCATCGGTAAACTCCATTTCTACCTTCTTCGTACATCGAACAAGTTTTTTATAACTTTTGAACTCACAAGAAGCTAAATCCCTTCGATACTTTGGGTTTAACCCTGAGTAAAAATGGTTGATTTCACTATCAAGATCTCGTATGAAATTTGGCGCATACCTTGCCAGTCGAGTGAACTTTGCTTCATAAGCTGCCACTGAGTCATCCTCCTGCCTCAATTCAGGGAATGGTTTTTCCATCCTAAGACGAACCAACATAAGAAAATATTTCTCAAGAAACATACCTTTGAATTCGTCCTAGTGAAGATCATCAATCTCATCACAATCCCTGATATTTTTCCCCATCGACCATCACTGATCGGATTCACCTTCAAAACGGTAAACAGCAAGACTAACCTTTTGATGTTCTGAACACCCCATGACATCAAAAATCTTCTCCAATGCTTTAATCCACCCTTCAGCTAGCACGGGGTCAGATGTTCCTCTGAATGATGGGGGATGTTGCCTCATGAAATTTTCCACCACTGACATGTTCCACTGTGGTTGATCTGGTTGATCTCATGCATGGATACCACCACCATTTATAGCCTGAGTCAATTGTGCCATCACTACAACAAACTGTTCAGTTCCGATTCTGACCATCTCGGGTTGCTGATTTGGAAGGTTGCCTTCCTCCTGATGTCCTCCCAAGATAGATGCTTTGTTTCCACTGCGGAAAACCATTCTGAACACAGAAATATCTTAGGTGAAGCAACATGGTAATCTTTAAATGATATATCATTTCAATCATACCATAAATTAATTTATAATTTAACAATTTTCTAACCCCTAAAGTTTTCTAAACCGACCTTTGATACCAACTATAAGGCCCCAGCCTTATACCTTACTTAATATTGAATTAAATGGATAATTCACATTGAGGATCTTTTCAGGTTTAGAGTTTTCGATAATTAGGACATAACTATTACATCTCAAAAGATTACAAAGTAGACACTTCTATCAAGTTTCCATAAAATAAAAACTCTTAAAAAGAAACATGTCTAGTTCCATGTTTTAGATAGCATGACTTTTCCTTGATCCCATCCTTGACCCTATTCCACATTAAGTCCTGTGAAAAACATTTCAAAAAAACTTGTGGTGAGCATAAAAAGCTCAGTAAGGGATACACAAAGAAGAAAAACTGTTAGTTTTTTAAAACAACAAGTAAACCATGAATACTTTATCAAAGTAATACTTTTCACCTTTATGGAGTAGTAAATACTCTTCACTAAATAAAATATCATTACTTACCATTTTGTAACCAAAATATTACCATAAAACCCATTTAAAGAACACATAACATTTAAAGGTAACTTGGGAAAAAAACATTCTTAAATGGAATAACCATACGGTCGACTTCCACACATATTACTTAATGGAATAGCCATACAGCTGACTTCCATACCCAATGCATTGGAGGTTATAACGTAACCACCTGTCCTGGTATTCACGGCACCACCCGTCATATGGTTTATCACATAACCACTCGTCAAATGTCCAAGTACCATTATAAAATCATAAGACATAAAACAAATATAATGGAAAGAAGACATTTCCACACATTGATCACAATATATCACTAAAATATATTGACATAACAAATCCATTATAAAAAAAATTTCAGTACCAAAATACATAAAAGAGTATGTGGTATTTATTTTATTTTAAAAACATTACGGCTTGTTGAGGAAGCCAAATACCAAATAATACTCGCGGCGGCGGAAAAGGTCGTTGTCACCGCGTACGTAAAAAGAAACATTCCTTTTTGTCGTTTTGTAAAACACATTGTAGAAAAAGATTCCTTTTTTATAAAATTAAAGGTCAAAGGGGTTTATACACCATATAAAATAAATCCTTGTATTAGAACTAAATTTTCTTCAATGAAAGGAGATTGAGACGAAGTCCTTTACCTCGGGTCTGACTTGACTTGATCGTTCTTTAATGTCCTGAATAATAAACTTGAGTTAATTTCTAATTCCTTAAGAACCTTTTTCAAGTTCATTATTCCTTTTATATCACTTATTACCATGTTATGAACATTATTTAATCATTTAAGTTAATAACGGTCGTTTTGTCGATATTTGGTACTAGAGTCAAAAGTGAACTTCTTATATTTACAAGTTGTTCATGTAGTTAAATATCCATTATCTCAAGAATGATATTCATGATTTAGATGCCATATATATCATATATATCCAGTATATACATGCATTTATAATATTACATAATCATTTAGAGGTAAGAAATGAAATTCACCGTTCACAGAGACGGTAAGTCGTACGTACGCATGAACGCTACTGTCATTTCTATGTCATATTAATGGAATTAAAACAAAATGAGAGATATGTATATTTTAATTCCAGAATTATATTCATCATTTAGATGTAACACACATCATATATATCCATTATATATATGTTCTTATAATAGTACATTACATTTGGGTATAAGAAATGAAATGCACCGTTCATGGAGACAGTAAGCCGAACGTACGCATGAACGATACTTTCATTTATATTTCGTATTTTATGGAATGGAATCATAATTACTTAAAGGTATATTATAATTACATTATAATTTAATATATAATATCATTAAATCTATCCTTTATATGTACCACATATGGTATTAACGAATCAAATCATATCAAGGGGGAGGTAGTCCGCACTTCCTAAAATGAAGATATCATGTTTACCCATAATGGAAACCATAAAAGTATGCCATAAATGAAAAATAAAGAAGCATAAGTAAAACATAAACATATTATATATCATATATAAATATAGTGACATCTTAATATCCACCTTTGAAGGTGTTAGAATAATATTGAACAATCATCGTTTCGTAAGGCAGAAATTCACCATCCACGGAAACAGTATGCTCTTTAACCATTAGATGTAAGAGTGTGTAAGTTTAGATCTGATCCTTATCGTAATAACATAATAGTATATTGAATATACTGGTGTTGTTACAAAATAAAGGAATAAAAAGAGTTTAAGGGGTTGGAGAAGCAAAATAAAACAAAATAACACAAGTGAAGACATTACCTTAAAATCGGGTAACTCCCTTTGGTTTGAACCAAAAGGGTTTCTTGAAGAGCTTCATGCCTAAGGTAAGGATTACAGGATGAGGAGAGGGATTTGTAGAGACAAAAGGATCAGAGATTGTCTAAGACAAATGCTTGAGAAGTGTGGGTAAGGTTGTAGAGGTGGGGGCCTTTTATAAGAGGAGAGGAGGGGCACTCTTGGAAGGGTATAAACGTTTACTTTATTTTCAAATGCTTTTTGGATTTTAATGGTACCACATTGATGTTGTTAGAGGATAAGGTGATAAGGGTTCTAAATCCACCCATACAATAGGTTTTTTACATGTTTACGTCTTATATTTTACATTATCTTTCTATTTTATTTAAATTGTTAAATAATGAGGTAATCGATGCATCATCATGATGTCATAAATAACTTAATTTATTTAATTTATAAAAATTATAAACAAAATAATATGATATATTAAATCTTATTATATTTCCAATTATTATTTATAGTTAAAAATATGACTTGTATAACCCCATGTAAAAATTGTTTTAGTAAAACAATACATGTTTGTGTCATTTTTACTTTTACTTTAAATAAAAGGCATTATTGTCATTATCTTACCCAAGTGGCTCCATGGGGTCCCAAAAATCGACCCATGGGTTATATGGGTCGGTCATGACTAATACAATAGGGTTAGGAAAAGTGTCTAGATATTTTCATTTTATTATAATATCATTTTTACCTTAAATCACACTAATTGCCCTTTAATCGCGATTAATAAAACTTAAAAGTTACTTTTCATGAAAAATTGTTTTAATCTCATTGAACCACATTTTACTTAATAATTAAAATCATATATATTGGATTTCTGAAATTCAAATCACATAAGTGGTAAATTTCCATTTAAATGAAAAATCAGTTTTTGTAACTACCACTTTGTGGTTTCACTATTCATCAAAAATTATGGTTTTTCAGAAAAATACCAAAACTTCACCCTAAGCTATATTTGATATTCCAAATTCAAAAATGATGTCTAATTTACAAAAATTCAAAAAATATAAGTTTCATTAATTAATTTAATAATTAATTCCCGCTGTCCAAACAAATAGCGTGTTTTTAAGAAACAATATGTATCAAAAGATTGACACTAGTTTAAGTCTAATTTAAAAGTGAAATTAATTACAATGATCGCCATTGGATTAAATGGTAAAAATATATTCTAATTTCACTTTAAAACCATTTCAAAGGATAATATAATCATATAAATAAATTATATTAAAACGAGGTTTTGAATTAAAATACAACACTTTTCACTATTCATTAAAAATGAACATTATCAGAAAAATACCAAAAATTTATCCAAAGTAAATTTCAATGTCCCTTTTATAAATAATAGGTTTATTTTGACAAATATATCTTATAAAATTGTCAAAAGTTAGATTTAAAAATGGTTCGCCCTGAAAAGGTGGTAAAACAATCTTTTAAAAATATTAGAGTATTCCATGCTTAAGATTGGATTTATTCTCATTTTAAGCCTCTAAAACACTATCTAATTCATAAATAGGCTTAGATAAGAATATATATTATTCATTACTTACTTGGGAAGCTACATTTCATGTAGGTAAATATTCCCATATGGAATATTTATATAAGAAGAAAATGCATGTATTTATTTTAAACGCATTTTTTTGTTCTAGGTACCACAACATGGAACATAAAAGCTGGGTAGGGGTAACATATATTTACCCTTACATGACTTAATACAATCACATTGCTTTTAGGTAACTCATTTTACCGTTACAAGAAACATGTGTTAGCTTTTCACTACTAATCAAAAACATATTTTTACTCTTATCTTACTATGGGAGTACCATTAAACAAGTACTATAAGTGTACATGTGCAATTGTATTGGTTTGGATAAACATTATTCAAGATGTATATTACACGTATATAGTATTTGAAAATATTTGGGTACCTTTTTTTTGGTATAGTTGACCTTTCACATGAATATACCAATACCCTTATGTGGGGATCAAGTAAACAGTATTTATCATTAAATTATGATGATACTATTTTTAACTATAATATTTCATGGGTTCCATTTATATAACCAATTTAAATCAATTAGATAATTTATATGACTAGTGTAAAGAATGATATAAGTTTTAGAAATAAGTAAAATTAATCAATTTACTTTATGAAATGTTTAGAATGCATGAACTACAATTAAATAACTTTTAAAATGTTTGGGACACCATTATATAACTCAATAAAACTCATTCTACCATAATCTAACCCATTGAAACTTATGGTTTCAATTTTCATACAATGTGATGCAAAATTTTACCCTCATATTATCTATATTAACATGGTGTCACCATTACACAATACTATAAAGCAATATTTGAATGTCTAATTGACATATTTATCTTATTATCTATTCGTTAAACTCAAAGAACATGTTTTAACCCATTAAAACATGAAATATTAATATAAATTAATTAAGTGATAAAAATATATTAAATAGATAAAATTTACAGAATTAGTTGTTTTATGTCTTTTAAAAACTCTTGTTAGAGAGAATAAATATATATAATAATAATAAAATGGTTAAAGGTGTCACTAAACACACCCATCACATAATCTATTAATTTTTCTAACACAAAAAATCATCAAATAAAAAAATTAACCCATTGAGTAAAAATGGGTATCATGAAATTTTAAAATCATCATATAATTAATTCATGGGAATTAATTTGGTTTTATAGAAAATCCCTAATTTAAATCATTAAATTTTCATAATAAACCAATTGATAGCAAATGAGAATCATAAAACATCTAAAACATAAGAAATTACATCCAGACCAAATTAATTTGATATTGAAAATTTGAAATGAAAAATAACCACCTAATAAGTTCATAATATATGGTGAATCATGAAGCCATACTCTATTGAAGATAGATCATTTGGATATAAATAAAAAAAGAAACAAAATTTTCAATTTGTTATCATTTTAAATCACTACTTTAAAAAACACACTAATGAGTCTCATTTGAAAAAGGATATTTTTTTATGAAAAATAAAATTAAAATATTACTAGTAAATAGAAATAGGTAAAAAAAAATTCTAAGAAGGAAAAAAAAATAATATCATTTGAAATTGGATGTTTTGTGAAAATTAAGTTGAAATAACAATTTTTCTAACTCAAAATAAGGATTTTTAGTTCCCATGTAACTTAGGGATGTCATTATTAAAGGATCAAGGGGAAGAGAAATATTTTGAAAACCATAATATAAAGTGTTCTAAATTAAGTATCCTTCAAGTACATGATGGTTTTAAAAAATAAATTTGAAAATTAATTAAATGTTTTTACACATAAATATATATTTATATTTTTTTTAACAATGTAAATGAAATCATATACAAAACATTTACTATTGAAAAAAATTTAGAAATAGGGTCTTGAAAAACTAATTATTTAATAATTGGTAGTTAAAATTCATTTAAAATTTTATTTTTTAAAAACAATATTTGTAAATTTAAAATTTGATAGAACGATTATAAAATTAAAATTTGGATTGGATGATAATCCATTTAATTTTGAAGGTTGGAAAATCATTTTTAATTAATTGATATAATCTTATTAGAAACCCCATATATTTAAAGTGTACAAGAGATTAATTTTAAAAATAGGTCATTAATAATGAAAATCAATAAAAAAACACCCATATTAGCTTTCTAAAATGATAGTATAAAATTGGAATGATTTAAATTATAGACATGGTAGAAAAGATCTATTTTTATGAATGGGAGTTATCTATTCCAATCACACACTTTTATTTTTTTTTAAAAAAATTAATCATATATTTATATATTGATAAAGATAAGTAATGTCACCCGAAATGAATATTATAATATAAAATGACACCATTATTGGTTATAATTCACAAATATTGAATGATTATTGTCAATTAATATTGATTACGATTCAAAGAAGATATTTGAGTCTCGAGACCCCCATATTGTGTGTATATCTTCTGAAATAAAAACCCTTTATAGGGTGAACATTAATAATGATATTTTCTAAAATAAAATATTGGGTATTCATGACACTTAATGATAATTGTTTTATTATTTTACCCATATAAAATTATACATGGTTCTTTTGCTAAACGTGTCTCAAGGGATTAAAATTTCATACAAATAAACATTTATTACCTGAAAATATAAAGTATTAAAATAAAATAATTGGGAGATTTGGAAATGAATATTTATATATACAAAAAAAATTCTATTTATAATTATGTAATTAATTTAGGCTTTAACAATTCCACCTCAACTAGAAATAGGTGAAAATATTTAAATCCTACTTTCGTGAAAGTGAACATGAGTTAACAAACCATTATAATTAGGGTATAATTTCCATTAAAACTCCATAAATGGGATATCATGGAATTAAATTCCAAAAAACAAGAATAAAATATAGTTAATGAAATTTTATATAAAGTAGGTAGTATACAAATATCTTGAATAATATTGGATTCATAAATATAAACTATGTATCAATGAAGGGAAATATAGATGAAATCATTGAACATGTTTCCTTTCTAAGTTGATGTCACTATAAAACCTTGTAAAATATACCTTTTCAAATTAATACCCAATTTCATAAATTTAATCATAAATATTAACATTTTATTATAATTATTATGTATTAGTATCTGGACTCGATTAATTACTTATAGCGTATTATGAACATCTCGGGTTAATAACATTTAGTTTTTTATTCTTGTTATATAACATTGATTACATTGCACAAAACCTGGTACAATGTTAATTATTGATTTATTATTTAATATTATATAACATATATTGATTTAAAATATTTCTCCATTAATTGTATATGTTTTTATTGCGTTATCTGAAACCAGTATAGGTATCTTCATATTTCGGTAATTTTAGGGAACAAAAATGAAACATTAATAATAAGTTAAATAAATAAAATAATATTTACTAAACCATAATATAGTAATTATAAGATAAATATAGTAGAATTTTTTTATAATTTATTTACACATATTCATCAATATTTAGTTTTTAATGCATTGTTTACATTGGTTGTTTCACCGATAAAAACATGAAAATGCATTATTTTCATTGGTTGTTACTATTAAAGAGTTGTTTCTATTGATATAATTTCATTATAATATAATTTAATGTTATTTGTTTTATATTTATATTATTCAGAAAAATATTTTACTATTTTTAGTCAATGTTTGAAAATATATATGAAAATTGAGAAAAAACTTTCATTGGGGCTGTAGTAATCTATATGTGCACATGATTATCAATACTATATCTTAATTCATGAGAGGGGGAGAAGGTGGATATTAAATTAAAATTTTAGAAACATAATTATAAGACATATAAAACATTTATTCATCATTTCCACCATTAATATGATATAAGAAAATATGTGACCAAAAAATGATTTCTCTTCGTGAAGGTAGTACACCATGCAAAACACTAGTGATGTTCTTTTGATATTATAGGTGTATGAAAATGGGTAAATAAGGTATGTGACATTAATATAACAAAATATAATCATATTAATGATTAATATTTAATTATATTATTATTATTAAAATATATATTTATGAGTATGTTTTTAAGTAAATATTAGGTGGAGAAAACACCAGTGTTAGATACTTGATTTTTACCTTAGAAATTCTTATAAAATTAAAGAGCCAATGATTAATATTGGTGAATTAGTTATTTGTATTTTTGTATATAGTGATAGGGATATTAATAATGTGTAATTTATGATTTTAATACAATAGTTAAGCACCTGTTTGAAAGGGTGTATGTTATCCGATTTAATAACAGAGGAAAATAGCTCTTTTGTAAAGGCCATTTAACATTTACAAATTTCATTGAAATCATCCATTGCCAGTGGATAATATTTTTATAAATAATTAATAATGGGGTTTCATTTGGTTAATTAATGAACAACTATGTAATTCATTACTATTTTAATATAATATTTGGTTTTTATCATTATATTTTTATATTTTTATATTTTTCATTTAAACTAGGAAACTAGTCTTTAAGAAAGTGGTTTTATGTTTTATTAAAAATATGGAATAACACAATTACCAAATTTTTGGTTTTAAGTATATTATTCATATCTTTTATATCCCATTAAATATCTAGGAAATATTGTGTTTACTTTTAAATTAAAACAAATAATGTGTAGAAACCATTTTTCATATGGAAAATGTAATTTTGAACATTATTGATTTTTGATCATATATTGTATTTATTAAAAATTTAATCATAGTAAATATATTTATTTATTTATTTATAAGTCAAATTATATTTATTATTTATTGTATTTAGAGTTAATTTATTTATTAGATATTTTTTATAAAATAAAACGATAATTTCTACATATTTGTTTCACTATTATATTTTAAATTTCCAATAATCCTAATATTCTAAATTTTATTCCAAAAAATTAAATCTAACATATTATATAATTTGAAAATTATTATAAAAAATTTAAGAATCATTTTACTGAATTATTTTTCCATGTATAGGGTAATTAATCTTTATTTAATCACATGTGACATGTCAAAACCTTTTTTTATGAATATAGTTATAAACCAAAATACTTATGATTAGGATACAATTATCAATGTAATTGAAAAAAATGAATTTAAATTACTTATTTTCAATAATATTGTATTTATTTAGGATTAAAATAATTTCAAATCTTCATTCCATCATGCTATAATAATTTAATCAAAATAGATTAAAACATTTTTCTTTTGAACAGTACGTAAATTATCTAATTGTTGAGGAGGGTGTTATAAATTATACAAAGTATTTTATAATAATCATTTATAATTTATAATTTTTATTTTTATTTTAGAAAAATGTTTCAAAAAAATCATAAAAATGTGATGGTATTAAATAATTCGTTATTACTACAAAGACAGGTTGTTTTATAAAAATCTCAATAATAAAAACCTGAGAGAATTTTGTTTTTGTGGAATTAAAAATCAATAATAATATATCATATTAAAATTATAATATTTGAAAAATTATATTTTTAAAAATAAAAATAATTAATAAATAATTTACTTTTGGTTGTATATAATTTCTTTAATATTAAATCCAATTAGTTACTTTAATTTTAAAAACATAAAAAATAATTTCTTACCATATTATACTATATTACTACTTAGGTAATATTATCGTATTAATATGTTGTGGTTTTTTTTTGGGTGTAGCAAGTGATATAAGTTGTAGAATATAATATAACTTTTAAATAACAAAAAATGTAATGTCCCAACAATGAGTCCCCTAAACTTGTTCCTCGAAATGATTCACCCCATGACCTCAATCACGCTTCCTCTTATGCTAGAGGATACAAACCACCAAGAGGGTTCTAAGTGGAACTATGATGAGACTATACCACCATATCAGAGTTGAGAATAATAATTAAATAACCTATTGTAATAAATATCAGTGTATGAAGAAATAATGTGTAAAAAGGAATTAGAACATTCTGTAATAAAATAAAATAAAAGGATAATTTTTTATGAAAAATAAAATGAAAATATTACTAGTAAATAGAATTAGGTAAAAAAACATTTCTATGAAGTAAAAAAGATAATATCATTTGAAATTTTATGTCTTGTGAAAATTAAGTTCATATAATAGTTTTTCTAACTCAAAATAAGGATTTTTATTTACCATGTAACTTACTGATGTCATAATTAAAGGATCAAGGAGAAGAGAAATATTTTGAAAACCATATTATAAAGAGTTATAAAGAAAGTATCCGTGAAGTACATGATGGTTTTAAAAAATACATTTGAAAATTAATTAAAAGTTTTTACACATAAATGCATCTTTAAATTTTTTTTAAAAATGTAAATGAAATCATATTCAAAACATTTAATATTAAAAAAATTTATAAATAGGGTCTTGAAAAAAAATCATTAATATTTGATAGTTAAAATTCATTGATTTTTTTTAAAAAACAATATTTAGAAATGTAAAATTTGATAAAAGGATTATATAATGAAAATTTGGATTGGATGATAATCCATTTATTTTTGAAGGTTGGAAAACCCTTTTTAAGTAATTGATATAATCTTATTAGAAACCCCATATATTTAATGTGTACAAGAGATTAATTTAAAAAATAGGCCATTAATAATGAAAATCAACAAAAATCACCCATATTAGCTTTCCAAAATTATCGGATAAAATTGGAAGGATTAAAATGATAGACATGGTAGAGAAGATCTATTTGTATGAATGGGAATTAGTTATTCCAATCACAGACTTTTATTTTTTAAAGAAAAATTTAATCATAGATTTATATATTGATAAAGATATGTAATGTCACCTGAAAGGAATATTATAATATAAAATGACATCATTACTTTTTATAATTTATAAATATTGAATGATTATTGTCAATTAATATTATTACGACTTGAAGAAGATATTTGAGTCTCGAGACCCCCATATTATGTGTATATATTTTGAAATAGAAACCCATGATAGGGTAAACAATAGCAATGATATTTACTAAAATAAAATATTGGGGATTCATGAGAATAAATGATAATTTTTTTAGTATTTCACCCATATAAAATTATACATGGTTCTTTTTCTAAACTTGTCTCAAGGGATTAAAATTTCATACAAATAAAAATTTATTACCTAAAAATATAAAGGATTAAAATAAAATAATTGGGAGATTTTGAAATGAATATTTATATATACTAAAAAATATTTATTTATAATTGTGTAAATAATTTATGCTTTAACAATTCCACCTCAACTAGAAATAGGTGAAAATATTTAAATCCTACATTTGTCAATGTGAACATGAGGTAACAAACCATTATAATTAGGTTATAATTCCAATTAAAACTCCATAAATGGGATATCATGGAATTAAAATCCTAAAAAGAAGAATTAAATATAATTAATTAAATTTTATAAAAATTAGTTAGTATGCACAATACTTGAATAGGAATTGATTCATAAATATGAACTATGTATCAATGAAGGGAAATATAGATGAAATCATTGAACATATTTCCCTTCCAAGTTGATGTCACTATAAACCCTTGTAAAATATACCTTTTTAAATTAATACCATATTTCATAAATTTAATCATAAATATTAACATTTTATTATCATTATTATGTATTAGTATCCAGACTCGATTAATTATTTTTAGAATGTTATGAACATATCGAGTTAATAACATTTAGTATATTATTCTTGTTATATAACATTGATTACATTGCCCAAAACATGGTACAGAGTTAATTATTGATTTATTATTTAATATTATATAACATATCTTGATTTAAAATATTTATCCTTTCATTGTATATGTTTTTTGGTTGTGTTATCTGAAACCCGTATAGGTATCTTCTTTTTTCAGTAATTTTAGTGAACAAAAATGATACATTAATTATAAGTCAAATAACTAAAATAATATTTACTAAACCATAAAATAGTAATTATAACATAAATATAGTATAATTTTTTAATAATTGTTTTACTCATATTCATCTATATTTAGTTTTTAATGCATTTTTACATTGGTTGTTTAACCGATAAAAACATAAAAATTCATTATTTGGATTGGTTGTTACTATTAAAGAGTTGTTTCTATTAATATAATTTCATTATAATATAAATATAATGTTATTTGTTTTATATTTATATGATTCAGAATAATATTTTACTATTTTTAGTCAATGTATGAAAACATAGATGAAAAATGAAAAAAAAACTTCATTGGGGTTCGAGTAATCTACACGTCCACATGATTATCAATAATATATCTTAATTCTTGAGAGGGGGGAAGGTGGATATTAAATTAAAATTTTAGAAACCTAATTATATGACATATAAAACATTTATTCAGCATTCCCACCATTAATATGATATATGAAAATATGTGACAAAAAATGATTTCTCTTCATGAAGGCAGTACTACATGCAAAGAACTAATGATGTTCTTTTGTTATTATGGGTGTATGAAAATGGGAAAATAAGGTTTGTTCCATTAATATAACATAATATAATCATATTAATGATGATTATTTAACTATATTATTATTATTAAAATATATTATGAGTATGATTATTAAGTAAATATTATGTGGAGAAAACACCAGTGTCAGATACTTGATTTTTACCTTGGAAATTCTATTGAAATTGTAGATCCAATGATTACTATGAGTTAAATGGGTCTTTGGATTTTGGGATATAGTGATAGGGATATTAATGAGGTGTAATTTATGATTTTAATCCAATAGCTAAGCATGTGTTTGAAAGTGTGTATGTTTTCCCTTTAATAACAGAGGAAAATGGCTCTTTTGTAAAGGCCATTTAAAATTTAAAATTTTCATTGAAATCATCCATTGCCAGTGGTTAATATTTTTATAAATAATTAATCCAGGGGTGTCATTGGGTAAATTAAAAAAAATATGTAATTCATAACTAATTTAATATAATATTCTTTTTTTATCATTATGTTTTTATATTTTTATATTTTTCATTTAAACTAGGAAACTAGTCTTTAATAAAGTGGTTTTATGTTTTATTAAAAATATTGAATAACCCAATTACCAAATTTTTTGTTTTAAGTATAATATTCATATCTTTTATATCCAATTCAATATCTATGAAATATAGTGTTTACTTTTAAATTAAAACAGATAATGTGTAGAATCCGTTTTTAATTTTGAAAATGAAAATTTCAATATTATTGATTTTTAATCTTATTTACTATTAATTAAAAATTTAATGATAGTAAATATATATATATATAATTATTTATTTATAAGTCAAATTATATTTATTATTTAATGTATTTAGATTTAATTTATTTAATATATATGTTTTTATAAAATAAAACTATAATTTCTACATATTTTATTCACTATTATATTTTAAATTTTTAATAATCCTAATATTCTAAATTTTATTCCAAAAAATTAAATCTAACATATTATATAATTCGATAATTTTTAATTAAAATATAATAATCATTTTACTAAATTATTTTTCTCTATGTAGGGTAATTAATCATTATTTAATCACAAGTGACACGTCAAAACATTTTTTAAGAATATATTTATAAACCAAAAAACTTATGATTAGGATAAAATTATCACTGTAATTGAAAAAAATGAATTTAAATTACTTATTATCAATAATATTTTATTTATTTAGGATTAAAATAATTTAAAATCTTCATTTCATCATGCTATAATTATTGAATCAAAATTGATTAAAAACATTTTTCTTTTGAACATTACATAAATTATCCAAGTGTTGAGGAGGGTGTTATAAATTAAACCTAGTATTTTATAATAATCATTAATAACTTATAATATTTATAATTAATTTTAAAAAATGTTGCAAAAAAATCATAAAAATATGATGGTATTAAACAAATCGTTATTACTACAAAAACAGGTTATTTTATAAAAATATCAATAATACAACCTGAGATAATTTTCTTTTTGTGGAATTAAAAATTAATATTACTATCTTATATTAAAATTGTAATATTTAAAAAATTATATTTTTAAAAATAAAAATAAAAAATAAAGAATTTATTTTTCGTAGGAAATAATTTCTTTAATATAAAATCCAATTAGTTACTTTAGTTTTAAAAATATAAAAAATAATCGCTTACCATATTATACTATATTACTAGTTAGGTAATATTATAATATTAATATGTTGTGGTTTTTATTATGGGTGTAGAAAGTGAAATAAGTTATAGAATATAATATATCTTTTAAAGAACCAAAAAAGTAATACCCCAACCATGATTCCCCTAAACTTGTTCCTCGAGTCGATTCACCCCATGACCTCAATCACACTTCCTATTATGCTAGAGGCTAAAAACTACCAAGAGGGTGCTATGTGGAACTATGATGAGACTATACCACCATATCAGAGATAAGAACAATAATTAAATAAAATATTGTAATAAACCTCAGGGTATCAAGAAATAATGTTTTAAAAGGAAGTAGAACATGCTGTAATAAAATTAAATGAAAAAAGGGCCAACAAGTCATTCCATAAATACAACATCAAATGTCCACTGGGCCGATCAAATATAAAAAATCATCAACTAAAAAAATTACTCTGGCTCTACATCCAACCCTGTGCCATATCACAAACATGGTATGTAGTACTCTATTGACCTTCACGAGCTCAACCGGTCGACTCTATAAGACCAACCCTCTCATTCATGGACACATTTTCAGAAACACCTTTGTATTGACCAATTCATGTATGTTCAATCACGGTCTTGTACCTTTGTATCAATATTTTTTCATTTAATTTATTCTAGGTTATGTTTTGGAAAGATTGAGGGTATTTCATGAGCATGAACATATTAAAGAGAACTATATGATAATCGTTGGGGCGGGCCTACTAATATTTATTTTCTTATATAAGTTCTGCGTACCCTTAGATGTGAATATACATGGGGTGAGATATAAATTTTAGTAGGCCACCCCAATGATGAATTTATAATCTATTTAAATAAGATTATACTCATACAATATGGTTAATATATCTGAAACATAAATGAAAATCAATACAAATAAAACAATTGTTGCTATATAATTTTTATACAAGGATTTACCATACCTTCATTAGCCGATACTTAGGTTTTTATGAGAAATTTTTATTGATTATGCTTTTGAAATACCATACGGGCTCCATGTCCAGGATAGCCACACAATAAGCTGACTATGTTGGGGACCCATCCAATGATAGTCTAACCATCCAATATACTAATCTAAGTCATTCCATAAACTTTCGTCAGTACCCAATATTATTTCATACTTTTCAAATGATCACATATTTACCAGTTACGAAAAAAAACTAACCTTGACTAGACCATTATTATGAATTCTATCCCATGTATAATAACCAATAGTTCATGGATCCTTAGACTAGTACAAAAACCATGTATCAAATTAATCAAGCCTAAAGAAACATTCTAGAACGAAAACCATATAATGAAATGATTCTTCCTGATGCATTAGTCTTGATATTGTACAATATCTCAAAACAATTGTACTTGGAGAATCAATCCATAAATTAAACCATTGATTTATAGAATTTTTCTGTCATCCATCCCATATCGTTTACTATCATTTTTGAGATTATCTTTCTAGAATATAAACAAAAAATTATACTATATGGGTCTAGAGCCTCAATCCAACACCCAATCCATGTAGTATTCTATCATCCCTATAACATCAATCTATCATCTAGCAACACAAATGCGATGTCACTTCTACTATACTTAACAACGTTCCTGAATCCTTGGTCAATCACTCAAACCCTAAACAAACTATTATTATCGATACATATTGAATGTTCTAGACTTTTTAATTAATTATATATAATCCCACACATATGGAATGTATGTGCATATCTCCCAGTCATAAAATCCCCTAGTAGTAAAATAAGATATAAAACATGTCATTCCATTCATATCACAACAAAATCATATTCATAAAGTAAGTATCCACATATATAACCACGATAAAACAAAACAAGGGATTTTACAACAACCATGAACACCAAAGGATAAAAAAAATGGACCAAATTACATATCATTAGAAATACCCCCAATGATAGGTTCAACTATCTCAGACATGGGACAAGACCAATACAAACATTGGAAACTTCCTCTAGTAACCATTAGTGGCCTCCAATTGATCCATGATCAATAACGCACCCACAATGCATCCAAAAGACAACTCATGACATGTGAACATACCAAATTTACAAATACGACATCCAATCATTATTTGCTCAAAAGTCATCCCACTAGAAAATCATTTAAAGTCTTTTAGACTCACCTTAACGACTCAATGGAAACATTCCATAAGCCCAATCACATAGCTTCAACCCATCCCAGATGTTTAAATAGAAATAACACTCAGTCCAAGGAGGTTAACCTCAACTCTAACAACCTCAATAAACCTATCTTGATATTCAAGGAAACTATAATCTCCTCAGAGATACTATTCAACCCTACAATCTGTGATTTATACCAGAATCTTGAAAAATATATCTATGGAATGCTCAATCAAGTCCAATCCGTGAGATCATAAAATATACTCGGGCATCATGTACCACAATCAAACCCACTGGAGGATCTTGAATCCATGCCTCAATGGAAAAGTTCTATTGAAAAACATTGGACCAAAAAATATCCAGATGTACTCCAAATTATGAAATTATTTCACCTTCAGAACTTATGCAAAAAAAATTCATAATCGACTACTCACAAATCCAATTCTGACTCCAGGTAAAAAAACACCTGAATAAGACTTTGCTAAAAAATGTACAATGCATGTACATCAGATTTAATTCAGTGAAAACTCTACTCTACACCTGTCCAAGAACTTATACTTTTCTAGATAACAACATAGTATCCCCATGTCTCAGTACACATCTTGGTCTTAGATTGTTTTTGTCCTTATACTTACTATAAGGCCATATTATTATCATACAATTTGAATCCCCAAATAAATGGCAATGTATAACTATATGGTGTGTACCTAAAATACACGATGTGTAATTTACAAACACCGTATTTACATGTACTCATTCACATGGAATAGTACATGGATATGTATTACTACACATCAGGTAGATAAAGTAAATGGGTTGTACTTCCAAAAAGTAAATCTTCTGTAAATTGAGAGAACTCATGGTGTGTGTTTTGAAATAAACATACCGTGTAGTTGGGATTTCTAAACAGTAAACCTCTGTAAACCTCCCAATATCCTTGTTCCTCCCCAGCTTGGTATAGATCGAACCCATGGGGTTATTAACAATCACAATAGGGAGATAAATCCAAAATAAAATCAATCTATTGGGATCAGAAAACAAAAAAAATATCCCTAACATATTGTGTAAACATCAATACTTCTTGTCCAAAGACACTCTCTAAAGCCCCAACACCGGGATTCAGTCCCAATATATTCCATTGATGATGCCCGATGGAATCTCTCTAACCTATCTATACTAGTTTAGTCTACACAAGGGACGGAGGCACCATTCCCCTCCTACCATATGTTGGAAACCCATATTGGGGGGGGGGGTTATCAATTTTAATTTATTTATTTATTTATTTATTAAATGACCAGTTAACACTCTTCATGAGTACCAAAACCCAAATAATTTTTAAACCATTCTTAGGAAAGACCACTCGTTGTGGAATCAAATGAATATTCATATTCTCAATATGATTCTCCATTAAAAATTATATAAACAACAAACTCCCACAAATAAATTTTTATTTAATTTCATAAATATTAATTATTCATTCAAAACTCAAATGCTTCAAAATTTCAGAAAACACATGTATTATTATAAAATCAATATTTGAAAACTGAAAAGGTTGTTATAAAATTTATTTTAGATCGTCATCTAGGGTAAATTGACAATTTTACCCCTCACAAGAACCCAAAAGAAAAAATTTACATATATTATCAAATTTCAAAACATAGAAAAAATAAGGTCTCTACAACCTCCCCATAATAAAAATTTGAATTCCTTAGAATCCTCAGTGGTCTTCTAAATACACATTCTGACCATCCTTGGTTGTAAACCCAACCCCAAATCTTTGTTTTCTATACAAAGACTCCAATTGAGTTTCTCTACATAACACCATCATTAAATCAGACAACCCATCTGTTGTCCATTCCACTACTCTCAATCATAAATAACAAACTAAGAGAGTTTCAAATTACACCATTCTATTTTGATCCATCACATAACTGTAACCTCATAATCTATATCATGGATCACCCATTCATATATATTTACCCAGAAAAACACTTTCAATTCATAATGATACCAACCGTGAAAGTGTCCTATGAATACCATCATCAACGGTCTACTAACCCACTCAATGTGGTCCTCAATAAGACCATGACCCTACTCACACAATGGTCATATCTCCACAAATAATCGGGTACACAAAAACAAAGTAGTATCCTTATTTCCCCTCATAAGAAGACATATTTTTCATAGACTATCCCCTAATCACAAAAAATCCATGGATATAGACATTTTCATCTTAATCGCACAAGAAGAAAACTAAATAATCCACTATCACAGGTAATTGACATCCAATAACAGTACCCATGATATTCATCGATATTAGAAATTTCACAAGGACCACAGTCACATTCAATTGATGGTTCACTTCCCACCATATGACTTCACAACATCACTCCATGAACACCACCTCCCAAGAGTCCCATTATCTACCCATGGAAAAAATATAGCATGGAATAAAGAAGGTTCTCTCTTAGTATACTCAAGAGAATATCATGATATTTTGAACTATCATCACAATAATGAGAGTATACTAATATTTCATCAATGAATACCACCACAACCTCATTCATTCAAAAAGATCATAATTATTTTCCTTGGTCCTTCAGTCACCATACACAAAATGTAACGACCAACAAATTCATTAATGGAAATCAATCTTGATCTAATTAAATGCCTCTTTATGTAAACTGTTTATATAAAATGTCATCTTCTTTGGTTTTATGTTATGAATTTTTACCATTTCTAATATAGTCGTTGAATAGTGATCACATGATTAGTATAAATATACAGCTTTAACAAATCCAATTTACTCAGACATAGGATGTGATAGCCTCATCCAATAGACATGCCCCATACGAAGCCCATTTCTCCGAGCTAAGAAAATAGGTTGACTGATTGGGCTTCACTCTTGACTGAGGCCAATCGGATCTTGAATATATTAATCTCGAGGGGGAATGCCTACGAGAGAAATGGAAGTTGATAGAGAGAAATATTATCTGAGCCACCTCAAGAGTCTTTCACCATCACACACCATACTCTTCTGTCTTATGCGGGTGTTATAATGGGTAATGTAACAAGACCTTTGAACTATGGTTATGTACATTATTTTTTAATATAATAATGAATATACTTTCATTTTATTATTATTACCTCGTAAATTGTTTTTTAAGCACAAATAGTATTTTTAGTTAATGTTCAGCTTAGAAATATATTTTGATGAATTAATGGATTTTTTTAAAAAAATATTATTATTGTTATTAAATTAATTTTAATTAAATATAAATGATCTTATAATGTTATGAATGCAATTATAATTTTTATTAAGATGTGAAATCCATTTTTTTCAAGACCCTTGAATTTTTGAAAAATGAAAGTTTTTTTAAAGTGAAAATTAACATATTTAGAAACTTTTTTAGATAAAATAAATATTATATCTGGGATCAGGATGTCGAAATTATCCAACGGTGAATTTTTCATAATTTTCTGAGATAGTCAAATTTTTGGGTAAAAATTAAATACCTTTTAAATATATAATGTGTTTTATGACATCATAATGACCATGTAGTGATGTAATAAAATACTATAAGCTTTATGTTCGGCCAATATATGTTTTACCATTAAAGTAATGTGATTTTGGGTTTTTTTTGACTTATTTTACAAACCATTAGTGGACCCTTCAAGCCTTATTAAACATCTTGTCTTTTTAAATTGTTTTCCATGGGAGTGTGAGTACCTCCACATAAGCTACCACATTATTTTAAGAAGACATGAAATTTTCCTTTTAAAATATTGTTTCCCACTTCCCTTTTACAAAAACCATGGGAAAAAACCATGGGATGGTTTGTGGTTTTGATTAGTTTAATAAGTGGTGTCCCAAACCTGAATAATAATGAATTCCCTCACCTTTCCGATACAAACCCAACCAAGATCCCACTTCCTCCTAACTCAAAGTCTTTTAATTTCATCCAACCTATTCCCCTCTATCTCTAAAATCCTCCCATGGTGCCCCATGTTACCAAGATGCCTCTCTCGGGCCTCTCTCAATCTATTGGAAGCACACTTCCAGGTAAGGGTTTTTCTTCCAATCTCATTTTTGTCAAATTTTATTAATGTTGATATGCCCTTATAATTTAAATTATGAATTTCGGGTTATTGTTTCTCACCTCCCCCATTCTTCCCTATTTATGTTTGAATGATGGGATACCCCTTTCTCTCTCATTAAATTCCTCCCATGTACACCTGTTACTATGCTGAAATTCCAAATGGAATTTCTCTCTCGTCTTTTACAGTCAAGAAATTTATTTGTTTCATGATCCTAATTCCATTAAAATATTTGGGAAATGTATCTTTATAACCCCATTACATTCCATTTCATGTACATATTATGAGACACCCATTTCGTTCTGATCAAAAAAATTTATGAATTCTTACGTCACACCGTTAAGCTTCCGAAGTAACACTGATTTTCCTAGCCAATGTCATTGTGTAGTGAATACCATGGCCATTTATCTATCAAGGGTATTCAACTTTATGAAAATTTATTTATTGATTATAAGGATTCATGTTTTAATTCCACATTCCTTTATTGTGGAATAAATGACTATGTTTTATGAATCCCTATTATATGATCCATGTGGTACACATATGCATGAAATGAAATGTTTAAGAAGGGTGCACCCTTATAGCACTCTAATGCATTGGGTAAAGTATAATATCATGATTCATCATGTGAATTGGGGGTTTACTAATTCTAATTCAAGTGCAATGAGTTTTTACTCATGCTTCATGCGCAATGAGGATTTACTCATGCTCCATGTGCAATGAGCCTTGGCTCATGAAAATTCCATGTTAAGTGTTGTTGCCACACATCCATGTCATGATTATCATAATCTATCAAGCATTTATGTTTATAATTCTATTGTGCTCTATTTATATTCCTATTTTCCAACATGTATTGTATTCCTCATGTTATTCCATGATTATTCCCTAACTATGCTTTATAGCTCACCATTTTCTTATAAAAGTCCTCATGTTTTCCCATGAAATGCTAAGTACGAGGGAATGTAGTCGTCATGTAAAGGAAGTTTTCTATAATGATGTTTTGTTTCATGTTTTATATTTTTATGTAATTATACTAATCCCCAAAAACACTATACCTCTCGATCTTCTATATTGTATCATGTGAAGATTATGTAATAAATTATGTTTAATTGTGTAATAAAAGATCAGGGTTGTCATAGTTGGTCTCAGAGGATAGGTTTAGTTATTTTTCGGATTAGGATTAGAAAAACCTAGTAAATACTTTGAGACAAGACTAAGTATAATAAAAACATCCCTATGTTTTGGTTAATATTGATTAAGAATTTTATCATGAAAATACATCCATGTCTAGATACGAGAAGGTATAGGCGGCTCAGGCACAAATGTATCCTAGGGGTAAAACCCGAAAATACCACTTTAAGCTAGACTCGAACGGGAACTAGTGCACAAAAACGGGCCTTGATTTACTCTTGGTTACAACACACCCAGGGAATATGATTTGGTAAATTCACAAGCTTAGTATGAACCATTATTAAGGGACAAAAAAATGCCCAGAGAATATATGTTAGAAAGTAGATCTTGGATAACATAGATAGAAGCCAATATATTCATATACTAAGAAAATAAATTGTATTTATATGTCATTAGTTTTTTTCAATGATTACCCTATATGTGTTACCCCTAACTTTCCTGTTATTCCTACCAATGACCATTAATAGAAGGACTGAGGCTAATAACCGATGTGAATATTAATGTGATGAATGTACTAATGAGATGTCCAGTCCAATAAGAGTGGGAATCGCTAACATTGTAACATTTCTCTCTCAGTTAACTCAAGATTTGAATAGAAACATGGGTCAAGAGTAATGTTCAACCCCCCTAAGAAGGAAAAAGTTTCTATATAGAGTTTCATTAGACAAAGGGGTCATACTTTTAAGGGATCATCTGATCCCTCAATTGCTGAACAATTGATCAACTCCATTGAAAAGATCTTATCCATACTTCAATGTTCTTAACAAGAGAAGGTTTTCCTGGATGATTATCATATGGATAGTGAATCTGATCAATGGTGGATGCTGATCAAAAATACGATGCCTGAGTAGGAGATAAATGCGTTGGAATGAAAGGATTTCTAGAATATTTATTTCGATAAATATTTTCCTCGCATCCTCCGGCTTAAAATGGAAAAGGAATTCCTTTCCTTCAAGCAAAAACAATATGAATCTGTTGGAGTGTATGAGGAAAGCTTCACAAGTCATGCACAATATGCTTTCAGCTTTGTCGTTACCCCCTAATGCATGGTGGACCACTTCTTTGGTGGGCAGAAACCTAGCATGTGGAAAGTGTTGGCGATCTGTGACTTTAACAGCTATGAGTAAATTGTCTGATGGTCCCTCAAGGTTGAAATGGTGATCAGATAATCTCAGGAGTATCATGGGGATAGGAAGTGTAAGGTGGCATTCAATACTAGAGGTCTGATGGATAAATTCAATGGTTCTATGAAGATCCAGCACCCCAATTGCCAAAAAAGTAGAAAGAAGCACCTCAGAAATTTCTTGCAGGTGACGAGGAAATTTTTTAGGTGTGGAAGAGAAGGGAAACTAGTAGTTAACTGCCAACAAAAAAAACCCGTGGATTCAATAGAGGAAAGGAACAATCCATTCGAACCTCAACGCATGGTTGATTTCTACAACTGCAAAGAACAAGGGCATCTTGAAAATCAATTCCCTAAGACAAGGTTTTTTAGAGGCAACCACAAACCTCCAAGGTATCAAGGGAGAGCTTATTCAATCACTACTGCTGAAGTGAACCCCGACAATGAAGTGGTGATAGGTATGCTAGTTATTCATTCAATAATAGCGAATGTACTTTTTGATTTCAGATCTATGCATTCTTTTATATCTAACATGTTTAGTAGAACAATCACAGCACCACCACAAATCATTGAAGTAAATATGTTAGTGAGTACGAAAAATGGGGCAATCAATGCATCCCATGAATATAATTCCCCCTTTCATAATCTATGGATTAAACTTCTTTGAAAACCTCATTATACTCCCTCTGGTGGAATTTGATGCAATTCTAGGCATGGATTTATTTTCCTTTTATAGATCCAACATAAATTTCCATGAGAGTTAAATCACACTCTCTGTGGAGAATCAACCCCTGATTCATTACAAGTGCAAGGAAGTAGATGAGTCATATTTAGCTTCATCTTGTCAAGAGTGGATATTACTAACCTATAAGCATGCATATCTGGCTGAGTTGATTGAGTCTAAGGGTGAAACCATTCTAGAGGGCATTACTAGTGTGAGGGAATTCACTAAAGTGTTTCCCGAGGAATTGTCTAGTCTTCCTCCTAGAAGAGATGTCGAATTCTCAATTGGTCTTATACCTGGGTCGTTGCCAATATCAAATAATCCATATAGAATGGTTGTTTTGGAGGTTTAGGTGATGATGAAACAACTACAGTAGAATCTTTATAAGGGTTTTATATGCACAAGGGCATCACCATGGGGTGCAACAATCCTCTTCGTCAAGAAGAAAGATGGTTCAATGTGTCTTTGCATTGATTATCATGATCTTAATAAAATCACGATAAAGAACTAGTATCCAATCCCACAAATTGATGAATTTTTCAATTATCTTTGTGGAGCACAATACTTCTCCAAGGTGGATTTCTGGTCGGTATATTATCAATTAAGGGTGAATAAGGAAGATACCCCCAAGACTACTTTTTTTACAAGATACGGGAACTGTGAATTCATAGTAGTGCCTTTCGGACTCACTAATACTCCATAAATCTTCATGGGATTGATGAATAGAGTCTTTAGAGATTGCCTCGACTAATGTTTGTTAGTCTTTATAGATGATATTATGATTTACTCCAAAACCAAGGAGTATCATGAGGAGCATCTGAGAACTGTACTAGAGACCTTGAAGAAGGAGAAGCTCTATGGAAATTACATAAACTGTGAGTTTTGGTTGAAGGATGTATCATTTTTGGGCCATATATTCACAAGCAATGGGATATTTGTGGATCCCTCCAAAATAGATTCTATTGAGGGATGGACATGGCCAAAATCGGTAACGGTTATTTGTATCTCTTTGGGGTTAGCTGGATATTATCGACGATTTTTGATAAATTTCTCCCGATTGTCCAACCCTCTTACCAAGATAACTCAGAATAGAGTAATGATTTCTTGGAGTGATGAATGCGAAGAAATCTTCAATGAGTTGAAAAATAGGCTTATCACTATGCCCATGCTCACATTACCCACAAGTTGAGAAATGTTTGTGTTATTCAGTGATTCTTCGAAGAAGGGACTAGGATGTGTGTTGATGAAAATTGAAAAAGTTAATGCCTATGCTTCAAGGCAGTTGAATGTTCATTAATAGAACTATCCAACACATGACATTGAGTTGGCTGCAATGAACTTCTCTTTGAAAATTTGGCAGTATTATCTCTTTAAGGAGAATTGTGAAATATATATGGACTACAAAAGCCTCAGGTATATATTCACAAAAAAAGGAGTTGAAAATTCTCCAATGATGATTGTTAGAGCTGATAAAAGACTATGCCTGCTCAATCCATTACCACCCCGAGAAAGCGAATAAGGTGGTGGATGGCCTGAGTAGAAAGGACCCAGCGATTCTATCATTGATGAGAATTTAACTAGATCCAATCTTCTTAGATTGATGAAGATGGGAATGGGAATAATAAAGAAGGGAACATCATCAATCCTTTCACAAATTATTTCTAAATCGTCCCTTTTGTGATGGTTAAAAGATGCTCAAAAAGATGATGTGCGAATTCAGGAAAAATTTGAAGCCATCGAAAAAGGGATATCCTCGGAGTTTAATGTTAATGAACAAGGAATTGTGAGATTTGGGAAAATCCTATATTTTCTATCATTTCTGGAGCTGAAAAAGGATTTTTTTATGATGAACATAGTTCAAATTTCTCTATTCACACATGAAACAAAAAAGATGTATCGAGATCTTCGAGAGCGTTATTTGTGGGATAATATGAAGAAGGTGATAACTGAATATACATCAAAGTTCCTAGTGTGTCAGAAATTGAGTGTAGAGACGCTGAAGTCTAAGGGGATGATTCTACCATTTTCCATACTAGAATGGAAATGGGAGAACATTTTCAAGGACTTTTTCACTTGACCTTCGAAGACATCTAAAGGCAACAATGCAATTTGGGTTGTTGTGGATCGTCTTACAATTGTTTTACACTTCGTTGCTATTTAGGAGGATTTCTCATTGGATCAAATAGCACAAATATATATCAGGGAAGTGGTAAGGCTACATGGAGTACCACTATCTATTGTTTCCGGTCAAGATCCAAGATTCAACACTATGTTTTGGAAGAGTCTTCAACATGGTCTGAAAACTTAACTAATTATCAGTACGGCCTATCATCCTCAAACTGATGGTCAATCCGAGCAGACAATTCAAACACTTGAGTACATGTTTAAAGAATGCTAAATGGACTTTAAAAAAGGTTGAGATCAACATCTTTCTCTGGTTGAGTTCTCTTATAATAACGGTTTCTACTCGAGTATCCAAATGGAACCATATGAAGCCCTTTAGGGGAAAAGGTGCATAACACTGTCGTGTTGGGAGGAGGTTGGTGAGCGTAAGCTTCTTAGACCATAAATGGTTGAATAAATGGTGGAGAAGGTGAAAACCATTCAGCCGCATATCAAGGCTTCCCAGATTCGAAAACGGAGTTATGCAGATAATCGTCGATGAGACCTTGAGTTTAAAGTTGGAGACATGGAATTTCTACGCATAATTTCGTGGAAGAAGGTCATGAGGTTTGGAAAGAAAGGGATTTATGTCCAAGGTACATCAGCCCCTTTGATATACATGATTGTGTCGGGGGTATGGCCTATTGACCAGAACTTCCACCTACCATGGCCAAAGCACATGATGCCTTTCATGTATCCCTCTTAAGGAAGTACATACCATACCCTTCACATGTACTCTTTTTAGAGGTGGTACAGTTAGAGGATGATCATTCTTATGAGGGGAAACTAGTGAAGATCGTAGATAGTAGAGAAAAAGTTCTATAAAATAAGACAATTCCCCTCATCAAGGTGTTGTGGAGAAACCACATGTTTGAAGAACAACATGGGAATCATAGGAAATGATGAGGCGGAGATAACCAAGTCAGTTTTAATGTGGGAAAAGGAAATTTAGAGGGAAAATTTTCTTAAGGGGGAAAGATTGTAACGACCCAAACATTCTTTAATGGAAATAACTGTTGATCTAATTAAATTCCTCTTTATGTAAAATGTTTATATAAAATGTCAACTTCCTTGGTTTTATGATAAGAATTGTGACCATTGCTAATAAAGTCATTGAACTGTGATGACATGATTAGTATAAATATGGTGCATTAACAAATACAATTTACATAGATAGAGGAAGAGATGGCCTTATCCAGTATGCATGCCCCATAAAAAGCCCATTTTTCAGAGCCTAGAAAGGAGGTGGCATCATTGGTCTTCGCTATTGACCAAGCCCAAGCCGAGATTGAAAATGTTATGCTCGAGCAGGACCGCCAACAAGAGAAAAAGATGTTGATAGAGAGTAATGTTATCTGAGCCACCCCAAGAGTCTTTCACCATCGCACACCTTACTCTTTGGTCTTATGCGGGTGTTGTAAGGGGTTATGTAACAAGACCTTATAACTATAGATACGTACATTATTTTTGTATATAATAATTAATATACTTTCATTTTATAATTTTTATCTTGTAAATAGTTTTTTTAAAGAAGAAATAGTATTCTTTTTTAATGTTAAACTAAGAAATCTATTTCATTGAATTAATGGATTGTTTAATAAAATATTATTGTTTTTATTAAATAAATTTTTATTAAATATAAATGATCTTATAATTTTATGAATTCAATTGTAATTTTTATTATGGTTTGAAAGCCATTTTGTCAAAACCCATGAATTTTCAATAAATGTTTTTTTTATTTTAAAAGTGAAAATTAACATATTTATAAAATTATTTAGATAAAATATATATTATTTATAGAATCATAATGTTGAAATTATCCAACTGTGAATTTTTCATAATTTTCTAAGACATTCAAATTTTTTGGCAAAAATTAAATACCTTTTAAATATATAATGTGTTTTATAACATCATAATGACCAAATAGTGATGTAATAAAATACTATAAGCTTTATTTTTGGCCAATATATGTTTTAACATTAAAATAATGTAATTTTTGGTTTGTTTCACTTATTTTCCAAAGCATTAACTGACCCTTCAAAACTTATTAAACATCTAGTCTTTTTAAATTGATTTCCTTTGGAGTATGACTCACCTCCACATAAGAAACCCCATTATTTTAAGAATTTATGACTTTGGACTTATATAATATTTTTTCCACTTCCATTTTCCAAGACCCATGGGAAAAAACCATAGGCTGGTTTGTGGTTTGGATTAGTTTAATATTTGGTTTCCCGAACATAAATAATAAATAATTCCCTCACCTTTCCTATATTAACCCACCCAAGGTCCCACTTCCTCCTCGCTCAAAACCTTTGGAGTTCATCCAACCTCGGCCTTCCTCTCTCCAAAATCCTTCCACGGTGCCCAAGCTCCCACGAATCTTCTCTCAAGCAACCCCCAAGCCTTTCGTAGAACACTTCCAAGTAAGGGTTTTTCTTCCATTCTCATTTTTGTCCAATTTTATTAATGTTTCTATGCCCTTTTAATTTAATTTATAAATGTTGGGGTAAGGATTTTCACCTCCCCCATACATCCATAATTATTTTTGAATGATGGGATACCCTTTATCTCTCACTAAATGCCTCTCATGTACACCTGTTACTATGCCGAAATTCAGAACGAAATTTCTCTCTCCTCTTTTACATTCAAGAAATTATTTTGTATCGTGACTCTAAATTCCATTAAAATACTTGGGACATGTATCTATATGACCCCCTTACTGTAACGTTCTTGTAAATATGTTGAGACACCCATTTCTCTCTCATTAACCATTTTTATGAATTCTTACATCACGCTGTTACGCTGTCGAAATTACACCGATTTTCCAAGCCAATTTCATTGTGTAGTGAATACCGTGCCATGTATCTATCAAGGGTATTCAACTTTATACACATTTAATTATTGATTATAAAGTTTCATTTATGAATTCCACATTCCTTTATCAAGGAATAAATGACTATGTTCTATGAATCCCGGTTATATGATCCATGTGGCAGACTTATGCATGAAATTAAATGTTTAAGAAGGGGGAGCCCTTATAGAACTCCAATACATTGGGTAAAGTATAGTATCATGATACGTCCTCTGAAATGGGTGTTTACTCATTGTAATTCAATTGCAACATGGTTTTACTTGTTCTTCATGTGCAATGACTATTTACTGGTGATCCATGTGTAATGAGCCTTGGCTCATGATAATTCCACGTTTAGTGTTGTTGCCACATTTCCATGTTATGATTATCATGCTTTATCATGCATTTAAGTTTATGCTTCTCTTGTTCTCTATCGATATGCCTATTGTCTAACATGTATTTTATTCCTCATGTCATTGCATGTTTATTCCTTTACTGGGCTTTATAGCTCACCTTTTTCTTATCCATGTCCTCAGGTTATCCCATACAATGCTAAGTATGAGGGAATGTAGTGGTCATGTAAATGAAATTTTCAATAAAGAGGTTGTATTTCATGTTTTATGTTGATATGTAATGATCCTAAGCCAAAATACACTAGAACACTCGATCTTGTATATTGTATCAAGTGAATTATATGTAATAAATTATGTTTAATTGTGTAGTAAAGGATTATGGTTGTCATACAAAAGCCACACATAACTCCCACAGTGATTCTATTCCCAATCATGGATGCATTCCCAAGTCAAGAACCATGGATATATTGTCTCATAACATCATAACAATGATCAAAATTATATAGTGTGTCACCAGTTCTCACATCATCAAGATTTCAACATCACGTAACAAATACACACTTTTGTAACCCGACCACAAAAATATCTTCAAAAACAGGAAGACACATCTAATGAAAATTCATTTAAATATCTATATACCCACAACATCAAGAACCTACTAGGTTTCAGGCCTAGAAAAACCAACCAAAAACAACCTACATGCACAAATATTATCTATCCTGTGTACCCAAATTATTATTCCTCTCTCGAAACTGCCCAATATTATGTAACAATAGCACATTAGTTCTCTGAAAAATTCAATGGAATCCAAAGAACTTAATACTCAATCCTAGGTTCACCCTTAATTCACTATTCTCAAAATTAAAAATTCTCCACTGGTGCCTCACACTCCCAATATCACTCGTTACTCTGTTGACCCCTCTCACAGGTCACCATCTAAATATCAATGGCACCACTCCCAAGTATGTATTCATGTAAAAAGGCCCCTATGTCCCAAACTATATAGTCAATGAAAACTCGTAGAAACCTAAAAAAATTAGGGCACCATTATGCCCCCATTTCATCATCAAACAACATCAATATGTACAAACACCCTACTCATTGTCCCACGCAATTAAATTTTCATGACAAAGATATCTTCTCAATACTATGGACCTCATCCTCTCTGAGAATATGCACATCAAACCACTCCCTTGAGAACTATGACATACTATCAAACCTGCTCCAAAACTAACCGCAAGGGTCGATAAACTATTCACTTATACAACATTGACCTAATAGGGTCACTAGAACTATTACACATGAGAAACAATCAGACATCCTCAATTAAAATCATCTCAACATTGATCCACATAACCTGTTATAAGATATAAATCCATAAAACCTACCACAAGTAAGAATATAACATGTTTATCATATGTGGAAACCATGATTCGTTAGATATATGATTTCTCTTCTGTCCATGAATCAAAACCAAATGATATACCTCTTTCCAGTGGGTAAAAAACATAAAATCCATCATCAACCCTCAAATAAAATCAAATTGTGCATCGTGTAAGGTGAAATAATATACAACTATAACATATAATACCTAGAACATCAATCTTAGCCAAGGTAACTTGTAATTCCTACCAAAATAAGTTTTATTGATGAGCCATCTGATATTCATCACAACATCATACACATTCCTATATCTCTACTCTACAAATCCCAAATTAGTTAAATAAAAGTAAGGTAACTGCTCTATTAACAATTTGCAATGTTCATGTCCAGATTCCACTAAACAGGTTCCTTAAGGTAGTTCACCACAACACACCATGTATTCCTCCTCAAATTTCATAGTTCTATGACTAGACGCATGCGTATAAAGTGGATGCATGTTGAGGATATATGTAGTACCCACGGTTTCTATTATGTAACCCTTACATGATGATTTTCGTGGTTTTAAAAGTTAAGGGTGACGTATGGGAGAGTCGGGAGATCCTGGATTGATGTTTGAAGCAAAGGGGATGGTGCACGGGCGGCGCAAGTTTTGTCTAAACCATGCGGCCAAACCGTGTGTGGCTGACTGAGGAGGAAGTGGCTTCCGCACGATCGGCACATGGTTAATGGAAACTGTGTGATGAGGCCATGCGAGATGGGTGGCCAAGGTGTTAGCTAATGCACTGTTAGCACACGGTTTGTCAAACCGTCCGGACTAACCATGTGGTCACTTAAATTTAGATCCTTAAATTGTGGATCTAACTCGTTTTACCTCTAATTTCCTCATTAAATCTCTTCAGTAGCCCTAAATCGGGATTTTGGTTCTCCTAAGGTTAAGGAGGGTTCTCCCATTGTTCTAGAGGCGATCTGAAGGCTTCTCTTGGCGAATCAAATCCGAATTCTTGAGGTATATGATCGTTCTCCTTCGTTCTTGAATGGTTCATTAGATCTACTTAGATCTAATTCTCCCTTTCTCTCGGTATCTTAGATATATGCCCATAATGGGTAGACCTAAGTGTGTGGATGCCAAATATATTGAGATTTGGTCTTGGTTGTGATTAGGAGAAGAGATATAAGGTGGGTTTTTGGAGAATTGACCCTATGTTCTTGAGCATTCTTCATCTGTTGCTTAGTTTCTCATTTTTTGTTGAGGTTGGTGGCTTCACTCTCGAATCCTATTGTTAGAATTAGTTTTCATAGTTTCAAATTAGTTATTTGAAAGGTGTTGATTGTGAAAAGCATGGAAGAAATCTTCTTTAGTGATGATTTATGTTTTTGATGAAATTGTGAAATCTTGGTGAATTGTTGTTCAAAGAGATTTGGCTAGTTGAATTTAAAATGTTGATTTTAAATTATGAAATTTCTGAAATTGAAAATGGGTAGATGAGAAATGGGATTTCAATAAAAATGGTGTGTTATTAAAATGTTTTGAGATTGAAATAACTTTGATGGATTTGGTTTTCAATAAAAACAGAGTTTTATTGAAATGGTTTTAATTAGTTGAACACACTTGGTTTTGATGGAAAATTGATTTCAATGAAAGGTGTTTTATTGAAAGGATGGTTTTGGCATGATTTTTGGGATTGTGTGGTGTGTGTTCATGTTGCATATATGAGGCTTGGATGAAATAGGACATTGTGCTTAGTGCCAAACTTTAATGGCACATGGGACTTTTAAGTACGAGGCTTTGTTGAAATATGACCTCATGCTTGGTGCCAAAGGTTTAATGGCACATGGGAAATAATTACCTTATGAAAACATGGTAGATCGACGATTGACCACTCATGAGTATGGAACTGTCAAAATGATGCATGCATGGTTGACTTCATGGGTTTGTGAAATGGTTGGGTAGGAGACGGGATTTTTGTGAAATTGTTTGAAAGTTTGTTTGGTTATTTTTCTGGAAAAATAACATGTTGGAAAAGTTGGTTGAAATTTAACATGGATGCTTTTGTGCATGGACTATTTTCAAAAACTTTTTTATATATAGTAATAAATTTTTTTGGGGAAATTGTTTTCTATAAACTGTTTTATATAAATATTGCTAACTCTTCTATTCTAGTGGCATGAGTAGGGAAGTAATTGGGGGAAAAACCTACTCAGTTTTATACTCACCCCTGCTTTGGCACTATGGTGCTTTTTTAGATGTTGTATTTTGAGACATAGCTAATGGTAAAGCATATCCTTACTAATGGCTCATGGTGATGTTTGGGAGATGTTGTGGAGCTTGGATCTTGTGGACCACAGATTCGTGGTGTCTTTTGAGAGTCTTGTGTTGTTATTCCACCGTGTACTTTGATGTTTGGTTTGGTCTTCCGCTATTGTGTACTCTGTTACATGGGCAAGTTTCCCCACCCTAACAAGTGAGAAAACATATAATCATGCATTCTTGGGACTGTACTCGATCTATCATGAATCTGTAATAAACATAAATGTTGATATAATTTCTCCATCCATAACAATGTTCATATATAGGGGATTTGAAAAAAAAATCAATAGATGACACCCAATGGTGATCATAAAATCTATGTCCATACATGCATGCTCAAGAAATATGATCACCCTAAACGAATAACATCTAAAAATATATACTCAAAAACAAATTGTCAACCCTGAGTTCCAAGACCTTTACCGAACATACATTCTTAGGCCAATGCTTGGATGTCTCTCAGAACGTCTCCATGACCATGCATTGCAAATAACCGATGGGCGTTGTATCTATGGTATCCACAACCAATCATGACCATTCAGGGATCCTATCCTGTGATAGTAAAGTCACACAAGAAAATATACTAATTCATACCCTACAATTTCCTCACAACCCATCACTATCTCAAACATAGTAACTTGTTACAGCTGACCCAATTATGTGAAAAAAGTATTACCAAGACAATACCATCAGTATGAAGATATCTAATGTATCATGACTTGTAATTCAGGTAGCTTCTGTCCATTACCCAAGACCCGTATCAAAACAGTCATTCCTAGAGAAATAGTTCACCACCTAAACCATATGTCAAAAAATTATAAATGGATTATAATTCTAGATCATAAACCATATAATAAAACAATTGTTTATGGAGCATCAACACAGTACATAAACCATGGATGTAATGCATCAGTCCACCACCCGTCCCAACTGGTGTACCATCATTTCCTAGTGCATCAGTCTGACATATAAACAACGAATAATAATATCTATGGATAGAGCCTTAGTCTAACACCCAATCCATATAAATTACAATGTTTCACGGAATATCAGTCCATAATATTACCACATACATTTGGTTTCATGGTAACTATACTCAACAGCATTCCTAGAACCACTATCTAACACTGATTTCATAAAAAACATTTAGTAATGAAATGAAATGTCATATCCAACATTTTCAATTAAATCTACCTGAAACCATACATGTGGAACATATTTCAATCTATATCTTCCATATCTAATATTACTAGTAATAAAATATATAAAATGTGGAAATAAATCTATATCACAATAAACTCAATGGAATAAAAAATTATCAATATCCACAACCATTAGAAAAAATTTCAAGGTCTATTCAAACTCTCATTCATGTAATAAGATCCTAAAATCCCCCCAAAGGCCACGAAAAGAGAATGAATCTCTTTGAGGGGTCCCCATATCTCATTCATGGACATATGGAAATCCTAGAACAACAAACATCTTCATGGAACCTTCAATGACCTCCAACTGATCCTCAATAAAAAAATTCCAACCAAGAATAAAAAGAGAACCCATGCCACATATGTATTTTAAACACCTCAATTAAACATCCAATGATCACCCAATCTGTGATAAACCCACTTGGGTATCCATGATAGTCTCTATAACTCACCTAAATAACTAAATATTACATTTACATAATTTCAATACCACTACATCATCCAAACCCAAATCCTGCAATAATTATGGTACCCAAACTAGGGAGGGGATCCTTAATTTTACTGACCTCATGCAATTGATCCAGACACATGGGGAGAACTAGAATATTTTCATATATGTAATCAATCCTACTATATGGGATATATACATGATTCGTAATACAAATAAACATATCATTCTTATTCTAGGAAAATCATAGAGTTCACAACCCACACCTGGAACTCATATATCACAATCCAACACAATGGAGGATCCTAAATCAAACCCCTATAGAAACCCCCTAAATAAATATATTGTTTAAGAATAGTATCAATATGAACAAATTTTTTTGAATAGATTCTTACCATGATCGAAAAAAAAAATTTATCAGAATGGACTAATCACAAGTCTAATTTTTACTATGGGGTACAAGACACCCAAAAACCCATTTTCTAAAAAAAGTAAATGACGTTAGCTTTTGGGTACAATGTGTGTACTCCCAACTCTACACCTGGCCATGTACTTATACTTGTTCAAATCTACATAGTGTAATTCCCCTTTCCCACTACATGGTCAAGGCATACATGGTGTCTTATCAGGTACATACTACATAACCATGTACTCCCCACATACGGTTTAATCTTAAATACCTATCCATGTTTTACTACATAACCTATAAATAAAGAGCTCAATGTGTACATTCCAAGCACTTTCTACCCATTCACTCTATCACATGCCCTAGTACCTGGTCATGTAATACCACATAGAGTATATATAAAGTACATGGTGTGTACCTCTAAAACATACATCTTACAAAAAGGGAAGAATAAATTAAATGTGTTCATCAAACCACATATAATGTTTTCCATGTTTTTTAATGGGAAACCAATACAAATACCCCTAAACCTAGGTTTTCCCTAGGTTTGGTATTGATTAACCACCATGTAGTGTTTATCGATAATAAAAGTGATTTAAACACATGAAAAAAATATCATTGGGGATTATCACATAAAACATAAATAATGTCCAACCTCATGGAATAAACACCAAATCTTCTAATCCAAATCTTATCCTCGTAGCATGTACACATCAATCTAGTCTAGATCAACACAATAGACCAAGTCTAGAACAATATACTTCTCCTCCCCTTCCATGTCTGGCTACTATGTGAGAGAGGTTCTCTCCCACATATTTTTTGCATATGAATCCATAATGGGTGGGTGGAAATATGTTAACCATTTTAATTAATTATTTGATTGATTGATTAAATGAACATTTAACACATGTTTTCTATCCTAGAATAGAATGTGGGATTATATAATGCCTTGGAAAATACCTTCACTCTAAATCAACCACAGAATCAAAATACCAATCTGATGCTCTGGTCAAAAGATACCAACACCCTAACTCACATATGTAAAATAATATTTAATAAAATAAATATTAATTATTCAGACAAAACCTGATCATCTCAAAATTACATGAAACTCCTCTCCTATAGTAAAATCTCTATTTTAGGTCTAATGGAGTGTTCATATTTTTTTTTGAAATAACCAAATAAGTTAATGTAATGATTTTACACCACCAAAATTCATCAAATAAAAATTCAAATTTCACCTAAAATTTCAAAACCCCAAAAAACATAGGACATTACACAAAATACTGGGTCATCACATTCTTACCCCTTAGATAAATTCTTTCTTAGAATTTTAATATCCACTTATAAGTTATGATAGTTATGTGTTTTTATAAAATTGATATAAATTGAGAATTTTCTTTCAATGTAGTGTCAACCTTAATATTTCACATGATGTTATAAAACAGAATTGCGACTTACTTAGAAGAATATCAAAACACTGTGTTTATTTATTACAATTTGCGTTAAATTTCCCCATAAATTTTTTATCATAATTCTTATAATAGAATTAGTTTTCCAAGAGGAGTCATAGTTATATTTTAGCTAATATAGGATCACAATATGGTGTTTAATATTAAATTTATTTCAATATTATTTTAGAGCTATGGTTTATATTTATAGATAACCAATACATTTACGAGATCACATTCAATTTCTAAATAATATTGATAATAAATATTTATTGAATTATATTCTATAAAAAAATTATTATACAATGATAATAGATTAAAATATCAAATAATTAGGGTGTTGACTTAGTTATCTAAGAAAACATCTTATGCCTACTATGTTCCTAAAAACAATATCTCAATAGAAAATCCAAAACACTGTAGTGGATGGTTAAATTACATATTTTCCTTATTTTCCTTCAAAAACAATCACTAATATGGTTAAAAAGGACTTTATTTCATTCCATTGAATTTTAGTTTGGTGTTGTTGTTATAAAAATTAGTTTTTTAGTTAATGAGTCATTTTGAATAATTCGAAAACACCTAACATTTGAAGAATGGTAATTTCATTATATCTATTTTATAGATAATATTCATCATCTAAAATCAATATTCATGATCTCAATATCTAATCCATTCATATTTGGACAAGTTTCTTGTTCCACTAAGACATACCCTTAGGTTCTTCTTCCTGTAGTTTTGAATGGTAGGAAGTTGAATCTTATATACTACATCATAATAATCACAATATATTATATATTCCTTAATCCATATCATTCCACTAACATTGAATATCTATAAAGATTAATGTTATTAATGATAAGGCAATAAATTTAGGTGATCATGAAAAAGAGGGTTTCAAGGAAAGATCCTACCCCACATGGTTCCTCATTAATATATTTTCTTTCGGGTCCATTATTGTTTTGTATTTTCATTTCATCCTCAATTTCTAATACTAAAAGATTAATCAGGGGTGATCAATATTATTATTATAAATAATTTCTAAAAAAAATCATACTTGAATAGTGTCACACATTGAACCCATTACACTATATTTTATTTCAACGTAAATAACTATTTGTTAAATATTAGTTTCTTTATTTTGGTTAATCTTATACATAACAAAATTCTATAACATAATAAATTCCTTCCAATTCCATTTAAAGAGAACATGATTAACTAAAGTATAACCATCAAGATTGTGAATCAAGATATAAAGTCTTTGGACTACTCATCATTAATTAGGGTTATAATAAAAATAATGCTTCACAAACCATTTTAAATGTGATTATCCATAGGTGAATTTATGGAACATCTATATCCCCTTATTAGTTTATAGACAAGGATGAAAATATTGGAAAATCACATATTGAATAATTTACTAATATTCATTATATTTTCCTATACTTAGTCTCATGAATCAGGTTTTTACTAAGTTTATCAAAAATAATACCCAAATTAACTAATTTAATATTCAAAAATTATAATCCCTTCTATGATAAAAAGTGTTTTGAACCAAACTAAAACTAAATAAGATAGTAAAACATTATTTGGATTTAAATAATACATAACACAATAGAAAATTATACAAATTTTGTTAGTTTCTAGTATATTATATTAGTAAACATCTTATTTTATAACAATTTAAAACCATCTCAATTAATAGTACCCGTATAGTCCATTTATAAACATCTATCATGATAAAATCATCTTCATTACGAGGGAAATGGAAACCTAACGAAATGGGTGACATTAATCGCATTGTAAGGAAAATACATATCATAATTGATTAGATATTAAAAATGAAGTGGAATATGAGAAACATTTAAATAACATAAATTCATCAAAATACCATGTATAATAATAATAATACTTATTGAATCACTATATGATCAAAATAAGATCATTTAGGTAAAATTATAGAAATTTACGTCATTGAAAAAATGACATAATAATCATAAACCATGTGAGCATGATATTAAAGTCTAATATACTTAAATTATATATGAAAATTATGAAAACATGTAATAAATAAAAAAATAACATTAAAAGATGAAATAATAATAACTATATTTTTTAGTCATTTGGAACGATGTCACTACCAAAACTATTCACATGTAAAATTGTCGTTATAGATTTATACCATTGTACTCTCCATTTTCATACATATTTACAATCTAACGTGTCTACATATAATTTTTTTTGTGTAGAGATTAGTTCCATCACACCCACCCATCATGATCCTATTGAATCACAAACTTATTGACTTATATAATTGTGACTAGAGATTTACAATATCACCCCTAGAATTTCAAAACCTACTGACTTGTTAACATTATCACATATAATATAGTGACTATAACCTAATGAAAAACCTTTAAACATTGTTATCCTACTAATGTGCTTACCAATTCATATAAAATTTATATACAATAATATTTAATGAATTACCCAATTAACTGGATGGATATATTCATCTCCATCATCTAATAATCCATACATATGTGTGCCACATAAAAAATCAGCATATCAAAAAATAACACAATGAAAGTAAATGGGATTAATGAAATTTTCAAATAACCAAAATTAAAACCCATAAAAAATGGAGTTTATAGAACATCCAATGTGTAAATCATTCAATTTTCATAACGAATCCAAGGAAATAAAATTGGATTCAGAATAAATTAATGTGAATAAAATAACATCACGAACTAAATCATTCAATATCAAAAACAAGATAAATTAAAATTTTCACATAATAAGAGAATAATTTACGGTGAATCAAAAAAAACAAATCCATTAGTGATTATTCATTTAATGGTGATAATAATATCATAAATATATTAGTTTGAAGATATTTAATATTAAATATTATAAAAAACATTATTATTTGTCCATTTTTAAAAAGTGTTAATTTTTTTGGAATAACAAAAAAGAATCTTGAAAATTTAATAGGTTCAAAAAAATTCTATATAAGTAAAGAGTATTAATTTAATTTAAATGTTATAGTATTTTCAAAATATATATTTAAATAAGAAATGGTACAACTGAATGGAAGTAGATTCACGTAATATTTTTCTTGAATATTTAATAATTCAGGGATTATGGGAAAGATGAGAATTTTAAAAACTATATTATAATGAATTAAAAATAAAATATAATTTAATGATAAAAAAGTTTAAATTATATCTATGTGATAAAATATTTAAAAATACTTAACATTGAAATAACCCTTATAATATTTTAATAAATTGATGTGAAAATACATTGAGAATATTTTAATTTAAAAAAAATCTTACTATGGGAACATGAAAACATAATAACAGTTTCATAAAGGTAATGTGAAAATTATTATAATACATTCATACTTAAAGATTATATATAATAATTGAAAATGTCAAATGGGTTATGAATTGAAAATGGTGTGTGGATGATGAATCTTTTATTTTAGAAGGATGGAAAAAAATATTTGATCAGTTTTAAATATCCATAGAAAAACCCCACATATAGAAATGAGAATTAACTATTACATTTTGAAAGAGATAGATAATTTGGAAAATAATATAGAATAGTCTATATTATTTTCCATAAAATATTAGACAACATTGTTTGGGAGGAACTTACTGACATTAGAGAAATGATAAATTGATAACAATGGAATTTATTCATACAAATGATACACTTTTATTTTGGAAAACATTTAATCAAAGAATTATATATTTATTAAGAGAATTAATTTAAATATAAGGGTTGTTTAAAATATAACATAACATCATCATAGGTTATAATTTATTTATTATGATCATTTTAGTCAAAGAAGATTGATTATTACCCAATGAAGAGATTCGCGTCATGTAAACCCCTTAATGCTTTTCTAAATATTCAATCAAAAAAATGTTAATTTTAAACTCAAATAAATAGTTTTAATTCATTTATTATAATATAATAATGTTAAAAATATCAGTTTTGTATTACCTATAACATTTAAAATGAAAGATGGTGTAAATCCCAATAATGTCTCATGGGATTCAAATTTGAGGCCATGAAAACCATAAACCATGAACAGTAAATAAATCTATAGAATATTTTGGATAGTTTGTTGAATAATCATTTATAAATAATTAAAAGGGTTTTTTTTATGAATTATTTTATTTTGGATGTTTTATATGAAATCTAATATTGATTGGTGAAAAACATGAAATCTTGAAACTACTATTCTGAACATGAGACAACATATCCCTAAACACAAGGTAAAAGTTCAATAAAAATACCCATAAAAGAGATAAATTTTAATAATAAATCAAATAAAATGAATAAATAATAACAAATATAGTTTTTTTTCAAATATGAAATTGAAAAACATATTATATATCAATTGATTCCCAAATATGAAAAATGACTCCCTGGTGGGAAATTGAAATGAAATCTCTATCCTAATGTCATTTCATAGTTGATGTAAATCTAGTATCTTATTAAATATAAATATATAACATAATATAATAAAAATAAAAAGATTCATAAATCTTACCCTTTTACAATTCCATAGTATAAATGTTTTTCATGTCTAAATTATTTAGACATAGTATATTAGGATCATCGGGTGTTAATCACATTAACCGTTTTGCACTTGGGGAAAAATAATGATATCACTACACCTAATTTGATTTATAGTTCCTCATTGATATATAATTTAGTGTTATATGATGTTTATTTATTTAAAATAATTATTTCATTCAATAGGTGTTTTGGTTATGATGTGAAATCTGAATTTGGTAACGATTTATTTCGGTAATATTAGTGGAAAACAATTTAACATTATTAACATGTTAAATAATTAATATAATATTTCTAGATCCATATAATAATAATTATTTTCAAAATAAATTATTATAATATTCGATTTCTTATTTCCATAGTCATCCAGAATTAGGTTTCAATGAATTTTTTATGTATGTTGTAAAACTGTGCCGAACATGAAAATTCTTTAGCTCAAATGGAGTGAAAGGATAAGATAAATTATTTTGAAATATTTTAAATATAAAATAATAATTATGATTTTACTTTTATTATATTATAATTGTGAACAAAATTTGATTATGTTTATATAATTTTTGAAATTCTAACTTAAGAATGATAAATACTTCATCCTGAAGGTGGTGATCAACAAGTATGGATGAATATAATTCCCTTTTCTTGATGCATGAGAGTGTATGGGTATTAAATTTAAATTTAAATTTAATTAACATATAAGATAAAAAAATTATTTATCATTAACACTATTATTACAATATATAAAAAGGATTAATGTCAAACGAATGATTTCACATCATAGAGGTGGTAGTCCATGAAACGCACAAGAAATGTTCATTTGTTTTTATATATAATTATTTTACTAGTAATGTAAAACCCAATAATTATGGTAATGAAAAATAATTAATAATTTAATTATAGTTAAATTTTATTTAAAAGAGTAAAATTAAGAACATATTCTTATGAGTAGATAACTCTTATGCCAGATACTATATTTATTCATTTGAAATTCCAAGGAAATTAAATCCCTTATTCTAACTATGATTAAAAGTTTAGTTGTTCATCATAGTTATGATTTTAGGGAGATTAAATGGTTAAAATTTCATCGATAATTATGAATATTAGGCATTTTTTGAAAGGATGTATGTGATCCCCTTTTATATGAGAGGGAAATGGAACTATATGAAGTTCTCTTCATAATTTAATAACTTCATGACACTATTACAAAGTTAATGGATAAATAGTTATAAAATTATTGTTATTTTGATGTCATGTTTTCAATAAAGGATCAATAAAGTGTTTATTCATATTTATTTAAACATGTCTTTTGATTTTTAAAATTATTTTTTTACTTTTACACTTTTTATTATAAACTTTTTGACTAGTTTTTTACTAAGTGATTTCATATTTTTTAACATATAAAACTACACATATAAATAAAAATTGGTGTAATGAAACTAAATTAAAATTTTATTTATTCTAATAAAAATCGTAAATTCTTGATGGACATTGTTAATATTAAATCATATAACATTTAGAAAAATTGTCTTATTAGAAAAATGAAATATTGACCATTATTAATTGTTAATCACATATAGTGTTGATAAAAAATTAAAGTAGTTTTTGTATATATATTTATGTGTTTATAAATTATATAGTATTCATTATTTAATGGATTTCACTTTAAAAGTTTTTATAGTAATTCCTTGAAATGTATAAAAAAATCATGTTAAATTTAATGTTTATCTATTATCGTGGTTATTATAATAAATCTTAATAATAAAAATATTATAGCCAAAAATGAAAATGGAAATAAAATATCTATGAAGATTATTATATTAGGAATAATTTTATCAAATTAACTTACTATGTTTTGGGATACTAGTCTTTGTGTCGGCCTTTGAAATACTTAAATACCCATTTTCGTATAAGTTTATTTATATGAAAACGGATTTATGATTTTGAAGGGACTAAAAATCTTAGTAATTAAAATGATGTTAAAATAATTATATCTTTTAAATAGTTATTTTTATACAATAATATAATTCCAGAAACATTATTTCATAATTTTTAATTATTTTAACAAAGTGTTTTAAAATAGTATTCATGAAAATGGTATATAAATTAAATAAAATTTTGATTGTCAGTTTATAATTCAACATTGTATTATAAGATGAATTTTTATAATATAATATATTTATATATATATATATATATATTATGTCAAAATGGAATGATGTTATACTTTATAAAAATATGATGGTATAAGTCAAATTGGTATTTTGCACAAATAATAAATTTTTTTAGAAATAACTATAATATATCCTATACTAAATTTTTTTGAGGAATTCAAAAATTAATTTTACTTTTTAAAATTTAAATCCTATATTTTTTAAATTTTTCTTAATAAAATGAATATATTTAAAATAATGAAAATTGTTTTATTATAATAACCTTTTCAGTATTAACTCATAAAAATAGATACCATCTATAGGTAATCATTTTCAAGGGTTTACCGTTATATTGTAAATTGTATATATTTTTATAATATAATATTTATATGTTGTGTTTTTTTTAAATTTTGTGCATCATCTAACAGATGTTATGGAATATTGTATGTATTCATAATGATCCCAAATCTCTAGTCATTACAACGGAATCAAAAATTCAAATTCCTTTGAAAGTTGATAAAAATAATGGACATTGGAAAATATGTTCTCTGCAACATTGAATTTATCATTAGAGATAAATATCATCAAGCACATTACCAACTATATGAACCCACTAGGGTTTCTTATATAAGATCAACTCAATGAATTCCCTATCATAACAAAAAATGCAGTCATACTGTGAAACTCTACACACATAGATAACCATTGATACAAATTTTATCTACAATTTTTCATCCCCACCAAGACCCTTGGAAATTTATTTCCTACCCCAATATATCCAGAGACACCAATATGGAATCATCAAAATCATTATCGATATTATAGTTCTCTTTTCATTAATCTTATAATAACTCCATGTCAATACAATCAATGACACTCCCCACCATCTAAATTTTAAAACAAAACCCATCCTCAATGGTAAAATGAAACTCTTGGTGGAATTTCTATCTCACCACACTGAAATACATATGAAAACATTAGTCAAAATCATGAATAACCTCTCACAACTAATTCTGATCTAAATCAAAAGAGTGTCTACCACCTTTGCATAGGGCCCACTTATGAAGTACTATTGTCAAATGATCCCAAAAACCATATAATATAGCCTTCTTGGAAAATATGATGTACCTTGAAACATGTAATTATCATCAAATTCATTCAAATTTTTTTACAACCCAATTTAACATTTCACTACATTTTATCAACCGATTCACCAACTGAATCAGGCCATGAATCGTGGTCCACACCATCAAACATGTGAAAAATATTATCTTAAAAATAGATTAATGTCATAAACTAGTGTAAACCCCCCTATAGCATGATTCTAACTCGGGTTTACCCTCTCAAACATGTCATAAATCCCAATTTTACTCTATGAAGCATGTCAACAATTATGGTTCACCCCAAAAATAACCCTTAATTAACAATAATATCATCATGTTTATGAATCCAATGGCTAATATGTGTAAAAAAATTCATCCAAGCCATAAATATAGAATTATCTGGGGAACCATATATATCGAGATCCATCTACTCATTGGTGTCCAAGCACTATGTCGATAGTGGAATGATTGTTCATACTATACCAACAAACCTAAAAGCATAGGGTAACCTGTCCAAAACCCACACTCCATCCATTACCACATAAATTTAGTATACATAACCATTCCACTCATGTATAATAATCAACATGAAAATAAACTACATTATAATATGGTATCAAGATAATGTCCTCATCAATATTCATAGAAATTCTATTTGTAACAAGGGTCTTACCCTCCAATAGTCAAAGATTTAAACCCACTATATGAATTTTAATATACAACTATTACATTGATGTCTTAATAGATTCAATTATTATACAAATGTTTTTATTTTGTATATAAATTCATCTACTACTATCACATAATTCTATGCTTCACAAAAATATGTGTCAATACCCACACATAGGAAGACTATCCCATGCCACCCAGTTCAAAAACAATGAATCATCTATCATGGATGGATGCTTCTAATTCTCATTATTCATTTGGAAAATTATGATGGCCATTATTTACAATTAACAACACCCTTTATCACTTACTAGGAATATACTACACAAGTCCCAATTGTATTAGGTAAGCACTATGCCATGTACAATCACAAATTACACACTATAAAGTGTCGTAATTTAAATTTCAATTGTAAGTTTTCTATAGTTTTAATTTTTTTGAATAGTATTAAATTTATAAATAATTTTAAAGATATTTTCTGAAGATGAAATTTTTTTAGTCTTCCAAAAAGATTGATTTTTAGCTGAATAGTGAAAATAAAATTTTCTTAAAATCATGAATTACATAACATCTTTTGGATGTAATCATAAAATAAAAAAACCCATATATTATGGAAAAAATGTTTTATTAGTAAAATTACAAATATTAAATTATTAGGTTTAGTTTATATAGATATATTTAATATTTCAAAATAAATTAATTTTTTTTAATATATCTATCTAAATTCATTATACAAATATTATTTTTAAAATAATTTTATATCACATTAATAATATAAATATTATAAAATTTATTTAAGTAAATTAATAATTAAGTTTAAATTATTTAAAATGTATAACCTCATTTTTATTCATAAATTATAAATTACTAAGATAAAAACTGGTCATAGTAGTAAAGGCTAAAATTATAGAAAACTAAAAAAAGGGTGCTGATATGTTTAATAAATATGAGAGATTTTTTTTAGAGGATTAAAAGGGCTTATATATTCCCTAATACAATATTCAAAAATTTGGGATTCAACTATCATTTATAGTGACTTCCCATTAATAAACTTTTTTGGGTATTTAAAAAAATATCATCATTTTCAATTATAAAAGGGGAACACATTTCCTCGTATCCACTCACAAGAATCCCCACATAGTTTATTCGAAAATCTATGAAAAAAATTACTCATAATTAATACCCTCATATAAATTTCCTAGTTTTTTCCAATGACCACCCCTCAGTGGATTAACTCCCATTTCAAATTAGATAATCTAAAACGTAAGGTATAAACATATAATAGATCCATTCTTGTTTTAGTTTCATTATGTTCACATAATATTCCTAACATTATATTACTCCATATTAATATTACATCACTAGTACCATTACTATAAGGCCACAGCCTTAAACCTTACTTAATCTTGAGTTATTACAAGATTACACATTGAGGATCTTTTCGGGTTTAGTGTTTTAGAGAATTAGATCATAAAACTTGCATTACATTCCACATATAAACAAAGTGGTTACATAAAGATAGTATTCTTCATTCCCATCAATGGAAACACATTTAAAATAAAACATGGATTATTTCTTGACACATTCTTGACTCTATCATCTTATCATGTACCTTTCCCTTGACCTGTGAAAAACTTTTCAAAAACTTGGGATGAGCATAAAAACTCAGTATGGGTTATAAAAACATGGAAAGGAAACATGGGTACATATATACATAAGAGTGAAATCATACTTTACCCATAAAACATAGGCATTTTAACATACCTCATAAAATCATGAATAAATCATAGAAATCATAAGACATAAAGGTAACTTGAGGCATTCATAACATTCTTACGTAGGGAGTAACCCTCTTGGTTACGTTTGGAATACCCATCACAGTATATTCCCTAAAATCTCTTCGGAGAAACCTTAACGTTTCACTCCTTCGCGTTACCCAATGCATTGGAGAGATATAACGGGCTCACCCGCCCTTAGTTTATCACGGAACCACCCGTCTTCATAATAATGCCCAAGAACCATAACATAATCATATCACATAAAACATGAATAAAGGAAACATAAAATTTCCACATTTCAATCACGAGATATCAATACAACACATTGATATAAAAACATTATGAAAACCATTTTCAATAATAAAATAAAAGAAAAGTAAAACATGGTATTTATTTTTCTTTTAAAAAGAAGGTATGGCTTGTAGAGGAAGCCGAAACTCAAATAACGGTTACGACGGCGGAGAATTCGTTGTCGCCGCATACGTACGACAAAAACATTCCATTTTGTCGTTTAGTAAACGCTTCGTATAAAAAAGATTCCTTTTGAATAAACGTAAAAGTCAAAGGGGTTTATACACCGTATAAAAGAAAGTTGTGTATAAAATAAAATATGCCTCAACGAAAGGAGATTGAGACGAAGTCCCATACCTCGTATCCGACTTGATCCGACCGTTCTTTAATCTCCTGAATAATAAACTTAAGTTAATCTCTACTTTCTTATGAATCTTTTTCAAGTTCATTATTCCTTTTATACCATGTTATGAACATCATGTAATCAGTTAAGTTAATAATGTTCATTTTGTCGGTATTAGGTTCTTAAGTCAAAAAAAGACTTCTTACACTTACATGTTGTTAATTTGGTCAAAGGTTCATTATATACAGAATGGTATTCATGATGTAGATATCATATATGTCATATATATCCAGTACATACAAGCATTTATAATATTACATCACATTTAGAGGTAAGAAATGAAATGCACCGTTCATGGAGACGGTAAGCCGTACGTACGCATGAACGCTACTTCCATTTCTATTTCATATTTTCTGGAATGGAATCATAATTATATAAGAGTATATTATAATTCCAGTATAATAACATATATAATATCATTAACTTTATCCTTTACACATCCCACATATGGTATTAACGAATCAAATCACTTTTAGGGGGCGGTAGTCCGCACTTCCTAAAATGAAGATATCGTGTTTACCCATAATGGAAACCATAAAGGTATGCCAAAAATGAAAAAAACAGAAGCTTAAGGAAAACATAAACATATTATATATCATATATAAAAATATTGACATCATAATGGCCACCTTTGAAGGTGTTAAATGAGTGTTGAACAATCATCGTTTCGGGAGGCCGAATTTCGCCATCCACGGAAACCGTATGTTATTTAACCATTTAATGTAGTTGTGTGAGAGTGTAGCTCAAATAAATATTATAACAATATCCTTGTATATTGAAGATACTGGTTTTGTTACAAAATAAGTAAATAAAAAGAGTTTAGGGGGTTGGAGAAGCAAAATAAAACAAATGAACATGAGAGAATGAATTACCTTTAAAAGTGTAACTCCTTTTGAGTTGAGCCTAAAGGCTTCCTTTGAAAGGATTCTGCCCAAAGGGAATCCTCTAGGATGAGGAGAGGGATGTGTAGAGAGCAAATGGGCAGGGGTTGGTCGAGCCAAAGTCTTGAAGAGTGTGTGAAATGAGGTAGAGGTGGGGGCCTTTTATAAGAGGAGAGGAGGGGAACTTTTGGAAAGTAAAGAAACATTACTTTATTTGAAAATGTGTTTCTGTTTTAAAAGGTCCCACATTGATATAATTCGTGGATAAGGTGATAAGGGTTCGAAATCCACTCATCCAATTGGTTTTGGCCATGTGTAGTTCATAGATTTTACATTGTCTTTCCATTTTATTTAAATCGTCAAATAATGATGTCATCGCTGCATCATTATTATGTCATAAATAATTAAATTTATTTAATGTCTACAAATTATAAAAAAACTACTATGATGTAGGAAATCTTTTTATAATTCCAATGAATATTTATAATCAAATATCTGATCTTTATAACCCCATGTAAAAATTGTTTTCGTAAAACATCTTTTGTTTGTGTCATTTTTACTTTAACATTTAATAAAAAGTTATTTATGTCATTTCCAAACCAAAGTGTCTCCATGGGGTCCCCAAGTTGACCCATGGCTTGTCTTGGTCTGCCATGACACAACCAATAAGGTTGGGACATGTGTCTAGGTCATTTCCTATTATTAAAGCATTATTTATACCTTAAACTACCCTAATTACCACTAATCGCGATTAAGAACTTAATAAGTTACTATTCACCAAAAAAATATTTTAATCTCATTGAACCACATTTTACTTCTTAATGACAACCATGTATGTCGGATTTTCAAAATTTAATACACATTAGTGGTAAACTTTCATTTAACTGAAAAATCAGTTTGCTTGATTACCACTTAGTGGTTTCACTATTCATCAAAAATTGAAGTTTTTCAGAAAATTACCAAAAATTCACCCTAAGATATATTTGATATTCTGAATTCAAAAATGAAGTCTATTTTACAAAATTCAAATCATATAAGTCACATTAATTAATTTAATAATTAATTCCCGCTGCCAGAGCAAATAGCGTGTTTTTACAAAACAATAAGTATCAAAAGATTGACACCAGTTTAAGTCTAATTTCAAAGTGAAATTGATTCCAATGACCACCATTGGATAAAATGGTAAAAATATATTCTAATTTCACTTCAAAACCAATTCAAAACATAATCTAATCATATAAATAAATTAGATTAAAAAGCAGTTTTGATGTAAAATGCAGTATTTTTCACTATTCATTAAAAAATGAACATTGTCAGAAAAATACCAAAAATTCACACAAGGTAAATTTTGATGTCCCAATCATAAAGAATAAGTTTATTTTGACAAACCTAGTTTATAAAATTGTCAAAATATAGATTCAAAAATGGTTTGCCATCAAAAGGCAGTAAAACAATCTTTTAAGAGTATTACTGTATTCCATGCATAAGATTGTATTTATTTTCATTTTAAGCCTCAATAACACTATCTAAATCATTAATAGACATAGATAAAAATATCTATTATTCATTACTTACTTTGGATGTTACATCCTTCCCCCCTTTAGAAAATTGTGTCCCCGCAATTTATTTACTTATGAAATAAATGAGGGTACTTATCCCTCATTGCATTTTCGGATTCCCATGTTGCCTCTTCAATCATGCGGTTTTTCCACAAAACCTTTACCTGCTTAATCACCTTATTCCGTAACACTTGCTCCCTGTGGTCAAGAATCTGGACCGGTTGTTCCTCATAAGATAGGTTCTCTTCCAGCTGAACTACCTCTGGACTCAAAACATGAGATGGATCTGGCATATACTTTCTCAACATCGAAATGTGAAAAACATTGTGTACCTGAGATAAACTCGGAGGTAAAGCCACTCGGTATGCAACTGATCCAACTCTTTCAAGAATTTCGTATGGTCCAATGAACCTTGGACTCAACTTTCCTTTCTTACCAAATCTCATCACACTTTTCCAAGGAGAAACCTTGAGAAAAACATGATCACCTACCTCGAAAGATAGATCCTTCCTCCAGTTATCTGCATAACTCTTCTGCCTGCTCTGAGCTATTCTCATGTGTTTCTGAATTAGCTGAACTTTTTCTGCCATCTCTTCTACCAATTCTGGTCCCATCAACTTCCTTTCACCCACATCATCCCAGAAAGCTGGAGTTCGACACCGCTTCCCATATAATGCCTGAAATGGTTCCATCTGTATACTAGAATGAAAACTGTTATTATATGAAAACTCAACCAAAGAAAGATGTTGGTCCCAACTTCCCTGATAATCCATAGAACAAGCTCGTAGCATATCCTCCAATATCTGAATTGTTCGTTCTGACTGCCCATCTGATTGAGGATGAAAAGCTGTACTAAAATTTATTTCAGTACCCAACGACTTCTGAAGGCCTTTCCAAAAGATAGAAGTAAACCTGGGATCACGATCTGATACAATGGAGATGGGAACTCCATGTAACCTGACTATCTCTTTAAGATACAAACGGGAAAGTTGATCAAGAGAGAAAGTATCTCGTATAGCAAGGAAATGAGAAGATTTGGTCAAGCGATCAACAATAACCCAGATTGCATTATTACCTCGAGATGTCTTCGGTAATCCAACAACAAAGTCCATGGATATATTTTCCCATTTCCACTCTGGCACTGGTAAAGGTTGAAGCATCCCTTTCGGTAACTGCCGCTCTGCTTTAACCTGCTGACAAGTCAAACACTTCACAGTAAAATCAGCAATAACCCTTTTCATTCCATCCCACCAGTAATACTCCCGCAGATCTCTATACATCTTAGTACTGCCCGGATGAACTGAAAACGGAGAACTATGAGCTTCACATAACAACTCTCTCTTCAACTGTGAATCACAAGGCACACACAATCTCTTCCCAAATCTCAAAACGAAATCATTATCAATGTTGAATTCAGGCAACTTACCTTTCTGAACCAGCTCTACCTTTTTCTGCAACTCACTGTCTTGCTTCTGGGCTTGCTTGATTCTATCTGATAGAGAAGATCTCACTGATACCTGAAACAAAACAGAAGGACTTCCTTCACTAACAACTTCTATGCCAAAGTTCATCAAATCGTTAACCAAAGGATCACATTCCAAACGCAACATTGTTAATGAAGCATTACTTTTTCGACTCAAAGCATCAGCCACTTGATTTGCTTTTCCCGGATGGTAATGAATTGTACAATCATAATCCTTGATTAATTCCAGCCATCTCCTTTGTATCATGTTTAACTCTTTCTGAGTGAATATATACTTTAAACTTTTTTGATCGGTATATATTTCACAATTTACTCCATACAAATGATGCCTCCAAATTTTTAAAGCAAAAACAACAGAAGTTAGTTCCAAATCATGTGTAGGGTAATTTACCTCATGAGTTTTCAACTGTCGTGAAGCATAAGCAATTACCTGATCATTCTTCATTAGGACGCAACCAAGTCCTTTCAATGAAGCATCACTGTATATAACAAACTCACCATTCCTGGAAGGTAGTGCCAAAACTGGAGCATTCACCAATCTTCTTTTCAATTCCTGAAAACAATCATCACATTCTTTTGTCTAGATAAACTTAACACCCTTCCGAGTTAGCTTAGTCATTGGACTAGATAACCGTGAAAAATTTCTAACAAACCTTCGGTAATAGCCCGCCAAACCAAGGAAGCTACGAATCTTGGTTACATTTGTGGGTCTTGGCCATTCTTCCACAACTTTTGTTTTTGCAGGATCAACAGTTATTCCATCTTTAGAAACAATGTGACCAAGGAAAGAAATTTGTTGCAACCAAAACTCACACTTGCTGAATTTCCCATACAGTTTCTTTTCTTTTAAGGTTTGCAAGATAACCCTTAAATGTTTTTCATGCTCCTCTTTACTTTTAGAAAACACCAAAATATCATCAATGAAAACCACCACAAACTTATCCAAGAACTCATGGAAAATTCTATTCATTAAGTCCATGAATACAGCAGGTGCAATGGTTAGCCCAAAAGGCATTAATACAAATTCATAATGGCCATATCTCATACGGAACACGGTCTTCGGAATATCTGCCTCCTTTACCTTCAGCTGATGGTACCCCGATCTCAGGTCAATCTTTGAAAAAAAAACTGAGCTCCCTGGAGCTGATCAAACAAATCATCGATATGAGGCAAAGGATATTTGTTCTTAACAGTGATATTATTCAAGGCTCTATAATCAATGCAAAGTCTCATAGAACCATCTTTCTTTTTAACAAATAAAACAGGAGCACCCCATGGTGATGTGCTAGGTCTAATGAAACCTTTCTCTAATAAATCTTGCAATTGCTCCTTCAACTCTAAAAGTTCAATTTGTGCCATTCGATAAGGGGGTTTTGAAATTGGCTTAGCATCAGGAACTAAGTCAACAGTAAACTCAACTTTTCGATCTGGTATTATTCCAGGAAACTCATCAGGAAAAACATCAGGATACTCATTTACCACTGGCACATCATTAATCTGAACAGTTCCTTTATTTTCAATGACGTGTGCAAGGTTACATTCATTTCCATCTTTTACAAGTTTCTCGGCCTCTTGATATGTTATCAAAAGTAAGGGTTCATTCTTGTAAACAAACTGAAAGTCTTTCTGAAAAGAAACTTCTTTAGCTCTACAGTCAATCTTAGCATGGTAAATGGAGAGCCAATCCATACCCAGGATAACATCAAACTCTACTAGAGGTAGAACAATAAGGTTTGAAAGTAGGTTCTTTCCACAGATAAGGATAGGAAGATTCTTATAAATTCTTTTTGCCTCGACACTTCCCCCAGGTGTTTTTACCAAAAGTTCAGGAGTCATTTCTTGAGATGGTATTCCCATTTTATTAGAAAAGGTTTCAGAGATAAAAGAATGTGTAGACCCCGAATCAAACAACACACTGCCATAATCTGAAAAAACAAACAAAGTACCTGATACAACTTCATTTGATGGCCCGACATCGGCTGAAGTAGTTGCAAAGGATTTCACCACCCCTTTCTTCTTGTAGTCTAACTGCTTCCCATCACTGAAGCTCCTTGTCGGACACTCGTTTGCATAGTGACCCATCTCATTGCACTTATAACATTTCACTAACTGTAAATCAAATTTGTTCTTACCTTCACCTTGATCCTTTTCAGTGCAATCACGAGCCTTATGTCCCATCTTACCACATCGGTAGCACTTCCCAGAATTCAGAAGACATTCCCCAGCATGCCTTTTGCCACATTTATCACAAACTGGAAACATAGTTCTCTTACTGTCAGACTTTTTTGAAGAATTCTTACCTTTCTCCTGCCACCTCGGTCTCTTCTTCTGCTGGTTGTTATAGAAAACTTGGTCATCGGCAAACTCCATTTCCACCTTCTCAGCACATCGAACAAGCTTTTCATAACTTTTAAACTCAGGAGAAGCTAATGCCCCTCGATACTTTGGCTTTAATCCTGAGTAAAAACGATTGATTTTACTATCAAGGTCTCGGATAAAATTTGGAGCATACCTTGCCAATCGAGTGAACCTTTCTTCATAGGTATCCACTGAGTCTTCCTCTTGCCTCAATTCCAAGAATTGCTTTTCAATCCTAAGTCGAACAGCCTTAGGAAAATACTTCTCAAGAAACATACCTTTGAATTCATCCCAGTCGAGAGCATCAATCTCATCGGCATCCCTGATATTTTTAACCATAGACCACCATTGATCTGCTTCACCCTCCAAACGGTAAATAGAAAGACTAACCTTTTGATTGTCTGAACACCCCATGACATCAAAAATCTTCTCCAGTGCTTTAATCCACCCTTCAGCTAGCACAGGGTCAGATGATCCTCTGAATGATGGTGGATGTTGCCTCATGAAATGTTCCACCACAGACATGTTCCTCTGCGGCTGATCTGGCTGATCTCGTGCATGGATACCACCACCATTTATCGCTTGAGTCAACTGCGCCATTACTGCAACAAACTGTTCAGTTCCAATTCCGACCATCTCGGGATGCTGATTCAGAAGGCTATTTCCTTCTGTATGCCTTCCTAGCACTGCTTCCCTGTTTCCTCTATGGAAAACCATTCTGAACAAACATGTCTTAGATGAAGCAACATGGTAATCTTTAAATGCTATATCATTTCAAAAAAAAATATTTTTGGATAATCATTTAGTAGAATTCTAACTCCTAAAGTTATCTAAACCGACCTTTGATACCAACTATAAGGCCCCAGCCTTAAACCTTACTTAATCTTGAGTTATTACAAGATTACACATTGAGGATCTTTTCGGGTTTAGAGTTTTAGAGAATTAGATCATAAAACTTGCATTACATTCCACATATAAACAAAGTGGTTACATAAAGATAGTATTCTTCATTCCCATCAATGGAAACACATTTAAAATAAAACATGGATTATTTCTTGACACATCCTTGACTCTATCATCTTATCATGTACCTTTCCCTTGACCTGTGAAAAACATTTCAAAAACTTGGGATGAGCATAAAAACTCAGTATGGGTTATAAAAACATGGAAAGGAAACATGGGTACATATATACATAAGAGTGAAATCATACTTTACCCATAAAACATAGGCATTTTAACATACCTCATAAAATCATGAATAAATCATAGAAATCATAAGACATAAAGGTAACTTGAGGCATTCATAACATTCTTACGTAGGGAGTAACCCTCTTGGTTACGTTTGGAATAACCATCACAATATATTCCCTAAAATCTCTTCAGAGAAACCTTAACGTTTCACTCCTTTGCGTTACCCAATGCATTGGAGAGCTATAACGGGCTCACCCGCCCTTAGTTTATCACGGAACCACCCGTCTTCATAATAATGCCCAAGAACCATAACATAATCATATCACATAAAACATGCATAAAGGAAACATAAAATTTCCACATTTCAATCACGAGATATCAATACAACACATTGATATAAAAACATTATGAAAACCATTTTCAATACTAAAATAAAAGAAAAGTAAAACATGGAATTTATTTTTCTTTTAAAAAGAAGGTATGGCTTGTAGAGGAAGCCGAAACTCAAATAACGGTTACGACGGCGGAGAAGTCGTTGTCGCCGCATACGTACGACAAAAACATTCCCTTTTGTCGTTTAGTAAACGCTTCGTATAAAAAAGATTACTTTTGAATAAACGTAAAAGTCAAAGGGGTTTATACACAGTATAAAAGAAAGTTGTGTATAAAATAAAATATGCCTCAACGAAAGGATATTGAGACGAAGTCCCATACCTCGTATCCGACTTGACCCGACCGTTCTTTAATCTCCTGAATAATAAACTTAAGTTAATCTCTACTTTCTTATGAATCTTTTTCAAGTTCATTATTCCTTTTATACCATGTTATGAACATCATGTAATCAGTTAAGTTAATAATGTTCATTTTGTCGGTATTTGGTTCTTAAGTCAAAAATAGACTTCTTACACTTACATGTTGTTAATTTGGTCAAAGGTTAATTATATCCATAATGGTATTCATGATGTAGATATCATATATGTCTTATATATCCAGTACATACATGCATTTATAATATTACATCACATTTAGAGGTAAGAAATGAAATGCACCGTTCATGGAGACGGTAAGCCGTACGTACGCATGAACGCTACTTCCATTTCTATTTCATATTTTCTGGAATGGAATCATAATGATATAAGAGTATATTATAATTCCAGTATAATAACATATATAATATCATTAACTTTATCCTTTACACATCCCACATATGGTATTAACAAATCAAATCACTTTTAGGGGGCGGTAGTCCGCACTTCCTAAAATGAAGATATCGTGTTTACCCATAATGGAAACCATAAAGGTATGCCAAAAATGAAAAAAACAGAATATTAAGGAAAACATAAACATATTATATATCATATATAAAATAGTGACATCATAATGGCCACCTTTGAAAGTGTTAAATGAGTGTTGAACAATCATCGTTTCGGGAGGCAGAATTTCGCCATCCACGGAAACCGTATGTTCTTTAACCATTTAATGTAGTTGTGTGAGAGTGTAGCTCAAATAAATATTATAACAACATCCTTGTATATTGAAGATACTGGTTTTGTTACAAAATAAGTAAATAAAAAGAGTTTAGGGGGTTGGAGAAGCAAAATAAAACAAATGAACATGAGAGAATGAATTACCTTTAAAAGTGTAACTCCTTTTGAGTTGAGCCCAAAGGATTCCTTTGAAAGGATTCTGCCCAAAGGGAATCCTCTAGGATGAGTAGAGGGATGTGGAGAGAGAAAATGGGCAGGGTTTGGCCGAGACAAAGGCTTGAAGAGTGTGTGAAATGAGGTAGAGGTTGGGGCCTTTTATAAGAGGAGAGGAGGGGCACTTTTGGAAAGTAAAGAAACATTACTTTATTTGAAAATGTGTTTCGGTTTTAAAAGGTCCCACATTGATATAATTCGTGGATAAGGTGATAAGGGTTCGAAATACACTCATCCAATTGGTTTTGGCCATGTGTAGTTCATATAGTTTACATTGTCTTTCCATTTTATTTAAATCGTCAAATAATGATGTCATTGCTGCATCATTATTATGTCATAAATAATTAAATTTATTTAATGTCTAAAAATTATAAAAAAAACTACTATGATGTAGGTAATCGTTTTAGCTTTCCAATGAATATTTATAATCAAATATCTGATCTTTATAACCCCATGTAAAAATTGTTTTCGTAAAACATCTTTTGTTTGTGTCATTTTTACTTTAACATTTAATAAAAAGTTATTTATGTCATTTCCAAACCAAAGTGTCTCCATGGGGTCCCCAAGTTGACCCATGGCTTGTCTTGGTCGGCCATGACACAACCAATAAGGTTGGGACATGTGTCTAGGTCATTTCCTATTATTAAAGCATTATTTATACCTTAAACTACCCTAATTACCACTAATCGCGATTAAGAACTTAATAAGTTACTATTCACCAAAAAATTATTTTAATCTCATTGAACCAAATTTTACTTCTTAATGACAACCATGTATGTCGGATTTTCAAAATTCAATACACATTAGTGGTAAACTTTCATTTAACTGAAAAATCAGTTTGCTTGATTACCACTTAGTGGTTTCACTATTCATCAAAAATTGAAGTTTTTCAGAAAATTACCAAAAATTCACCCTAAGCTATATTTGATATTCCGAATTCAAAAATGAAGTCTATTTTACAAAATTCAAATCATATAAGTCACATTAATTAATTTAATACTTAATTCCCGCTGCCAGAGCAAATAGCATGTTTTTACAAAACAATAAGTATCAAAAGATTGACACCAGTTTAAGTCTAATTTCAAAGTGAAATTGATTCCAATGACCACCATTGGATAAAATGGTAAAAATATATTCTAATTTCACTTCAAAACCAATTCAAAACATAATCTAATCATATAAATAAATTAGATTAAAAAGCAGTTTTGATGTAAAATGCAGTATTTTTCACTATTCATTAAAAAATGAACATTGTCAGAAAAATACCAAAAATTCACACAAGGTAAATTTTGATGTCCCAATCATAAAGAATAAGTTTATTTTGACAAACCTATTTTATAAAATTTTCAAAATATAGATTCAAAAATGGTTTGCCATCAAAAGGCAGTAAAACAATCTTTTAAGAGTATTACTGTATTCCATGCATAAGATTGTATTTATTTTCATTTTAAGCCTCTATAACACTATCTTAATCATTAATAGACATAGATAAAAATATTTGTTATTCATTACTTACTTGGGATGTTACAATTACTATACTATTATATTATAATAATAATGGTAAAATAACTAATCACATTTCTATTTCTATTAAGAAAATTGAAACCATCATTCATGCATTGTCAAAACAACTCCCTCTAAGACAAAATGCATTTAATTTTACTTCCTGGACCTAAATGGATGATCAATATATAGAATTTTATAGAAATAAAAATATTTTTATTATTATATAATAATCAAAATTTCTTATTTTCCCAATTACTATAAAAAATATTTCATCATCTATACATACATATCTAACATCGCCTTCAATAAACAATTGAATTGTGTTTTTATTTTTATCACTGCCTAACATTGATGGTCATTAGAATAAGTATAATAGATAAATGTAATTTTTAAGAAATTATTATTAATTTGTATTGAAAAATATTAATACCAATCCAAAATATTAGCAATGATCAATCAATGTAAACTCAACAATCCAATAGAGTGGCATACGAGAAAAAAATGATTTTCTATACTATAAAATAGTTTTTTATAATTTTATTATTATAATGATTCCAAGAAATTTATTATTTATCACACTATTAAAAATTAAATAATATCACTGTGTTTCTATTATACAGACATCAAATATAGACAACCTCATAATCATTTATTAAGTCCTATTATTATAATGTTTGGATCCATTTAACAGCCTATATGAATAATACTATAAATTTAGACCACGAATAAATATTTCATCATAATTTCTATTATAATATTATATATCTATTTCAATCTTTATTTTATTTAATTTTATATATTATATTAGTATTTAATTATTTAAATAAAAAATACACATCAATCACTAAGAATCGCTAAAACATTATTGTTACTGACATGATCTTCCCGGATAAAGACTAAAACAATCGTGAAAAGAATTTGAAACATCATAAATATTTATAAATAATCTATAATAGTAACATTAAATTTTAGTTAATATTTAAAATTGTAAAACGATTGAATAAAATAAATATATTTTTAATCTAGTATAAATGATCAAAACAACAACAAAATGATGTCTAAAAATGGATAAAAACTAATTATAAATAATATATTGAATAAATATATTTGAAAATTATAAATGAAAATAGGTATGATTAGGATTCTAAATTAAATAATTATAATATATATGTTTATTATACAAGACATTAATGTACATTCATGAATGTTAATATATGAGGTAACTGTTTTTCGTCATAAATTCCCCTCTTTTAGAAATATTCTATATTATGAAATTTTGTTATTTTATATAGTGTATATAATATTAATTTTAGATGATATATTTTCTAAAGTATATTATTAATGGTATTTAAAGAATAATTTGACAACTTCTATATTGAGATATTTTTATTGAATTTCTACCCAATCAATATGTTGGGTTTTGTGTCTCAATTTCCATTCATAGGGTTATATTCTATATTGAGAACATGCTTACTTTTGTTTTGATCATGAATTAAAATGGAATAACCTTTAACATATTCATCATGAAATTTAAGGGATTTATAATTTTCTTCCATCAGTCATTTTTATTAGATTTAATATCTTATAAACTTCTTTTAAAACAGAATATTTTCTATGGTATAATAACTTTAAATGTTTTGGTATAGTAAAATTGTGTGTTACATGGAAAAAACTACCTTCTATAGATATTGGTATATTGATAAAACTGTGGAATAAAAGAACCTATGGGTAATCACCTAGAATAAGGGTGTTTCAGAATTAACTCAATATTCACTCTTATGTATAAGGAGTTGGCGTAAAACAAAAAACATTATCAATAACTCAGGGGTGGTATGGTTTGGAGTAGTCACATGATCTTTTTTAACATTGATAAATGGTATATCTAATAATTTCCTGGTTCCCCTACCGATGTAAATTATTTAACCCAATTACTATATTCCCTGGAAAACCTATAAAAATGAACGTTCCATCCCCAAAATATTTCACATATATGGGCACTACCATTCACATTGATAATGGCCCATGGTATCTATGTTTATGAAGGGATCTTATCCTATTCATTATCAATATTCTATTGAATTGAAATGTATCAATTTTATATATTTTCATTATATGTATATCCATGTTTTTTTAATCTAGAGGATCCTTTGGGAATGGTATTAAAAAATAGGATTTTTTGTGAACACATTTAGAATAATCATATGACAGGGTGGGATCTAGAATTATATACAACATTGATAAATCAGAAGGCCTGATGAGTGGAAATATATTGGTTTTTTGTTTATTCCCAATCCTTATTAGTGTATTATATTAAACTTGGTCATGACAGTTTGTTTTGATTTATGGAATTATGAAATATATTCATTTGATATCAGTGATATGGTTATTTATGTTTTCATTTTATTTATGGTTCTATAATACCCATTATTTCAGGTTATTACGGAAATATTTTGATTTTTTTTACATCTGACTCACTTATACCATGTTTTTTTATTATAGATTTTGGTATGATACTCCTTAATTAGAATCATTTCTCACTATTTTTTCTTTCATTTACTATGAAACCTATATGATAACTATGTGAAAATTGTATGTATATGATAGAAGGGATAATAATGTTCTCAAAATATATTCATATTGTTTCATATCATTTCAAATGTTATTTATGTATTTATATAGTATTCCAAGATTACTATGTTATGGGATCCTATAAAAACTACATTATTGTAATCCAATATGTAATATATCTATCTTACTCATATTTATAGAGTCTAGAAAATTACATGTCTGATAACTAATTAAAATTTTAATATCAATACACATATCAAATTAACACTATCTTGATCTCATTCAAAATATATAGGATTATGCTAACAATTACAATGTAACATATCCGGAAACACAATAAATGAGTTTCATCTCAATACATATATGATCACGTATCTAATCCACATACCATGATTCAAAAATTATGAATTATCTACATATATTCACCCTTTTGTTGGATATCAATGTTTGGAATATTACTTATACCATGATCTATGACATGATCCCCTACTAGATGTTCATCCTTCCAAAAAATTAAGCATTCATCAATGATTTTCTAATATGAATTCAGGAAAAGTATTCAAAATATATATGGAAATATATCATATTTTTCTTATTATCAACTTCAAATTGTGATAGTAAATGAATCGTCACTAAAAGTGAACTTCCCATAAAAATAAAAGTCATTGTAATTCCTATGAAATACATAGAAGCACATATTATACACTTATATCATGAAAATACATCTTCCATTTCCTTATATGTTCTCAATTTATAAGTAACATCCAAATATATGACACAAACATTGTAGTATATACTTTTCTTTGATCTCAACTCAAGAAATAATTGCATTCTATTCATTTCTTTGACACACAAAATCCAAGGATAATACCTATGTTAGGATTCCCTATTTTACTACATCTAATCTCTTCCATTATTCTTATATCAACTCTATATAAATATAAAACTCATAACACTATGCTATACATCTTAACACATAAGTCATATCTCATATAAGTTCCAACTCACCAGCAACAACTATATATTCCCATACTAAAATCTATACAAAATAGATGTTCCAAAACACCCACTCTTGTTTCTCACACATACAACAATATCTCTATAGTGAAATAAAAAAACAGCATCCCTGTAGGGAATTGATTTTGATCAAAATTCCATATATGGTACTACCCCTTGGAGAATGTGAAATCACAAGATGATACTCATTGGGGCTCTATATAATGTATTCTCCCCGCACAGATCACATTCTCATCCATTTACATATATCTAAAAACACATTCCAATAAATAAATTTATCGAGTATAAAATATTCAAATTCAATGACTATGTATAATTTCCTCACCATGCTATATGGGAAAACATCATATACATTGTTACTCACATATTATATAACCGAACTTATTTTCAAAGTCAGACAAAATTGGTTAATCGCAGGGCATATAATTCCATTACTACCCGACTATGTTTCACTAAATGTATTATACACCAATATATTACATAACCATAATCTTGGAGTATTTCATTGTATGACTAAATTACATTTCCCTGGAAGAAACACAATCCATGGTTTTGATGTGTTGAATTGAACATTATATTTTACTAGAAAAAAAATATAAGTTGTTACAGAAATTTTAAACAATTAAACCCCTATGTTAAATGGTATCTATAAAAAGTAAAACCATTTATGACATGTGAATCCAATGAGGTAAATATTATTTCTAAGCACTATCTTATTACCACTGAGTGAAGATCCCAGATCTTGAAACTATCCCCTTTCCAATAACCCATAGACAAATATCCTAATAAATCTCCAATCCAAAAAAGAAATGTGCATGATGCTATGAAATCAAGAAGTTTTAACACTAAAAACAAGAAAAATATCCAATATCCACGGTAACATTTACATTATAACACAAAACTTGTCTGTCACTCATATATAACAACCTTAGACTCATAATCCTAATATTTAGTGGTAAAAATATATTCTTAAAATTTTTTGTTTTCATTCTAATAAATGTTACCCAATTTAAAACATCCAAAATTTACAAAATAAATATGAAAATTTGGATCACAGAAATACCGTTTGACCTTTTATGGTTATATTTTTTGTTAATTAAATCAAAGTCTTTCAAATTGGGTATTTAGACCTAGTATGAATTTTTTTTTCACAAAACAAGTTCTTTTAAATGACATGCTTTTTCTTTACCTGGTAACTTCCATAACTAGAAATGTAACATTATTAACATTAATAATCATCCTTATTCACTATAAAAAAAGTTTAAAAAATAATATTTGGGAGATAAATTTAATATTAATGGGAATATAGATAATTGAAGGAAACTCAATACTATATTTCAACAAAAAAAATCATATAAAAGAGTTACCACGTTTACATAAAAATATTGAGATAAAATAATCATTTACATAAACTTTATGTCACACCATGACAAAGAAATATTAATTATTTTTAAATTATTTAATTATTTTATCCTCTATTTTGTGTTTCGAGATGAACCAGGAATAAATTTTTAAATTTTTTATTTTTAGTAAAGGTGCAAGTTGAGTAGAAATCATGAAGTTGTGTCTAGAATTTTTAGAATTATAGAACGAATAACCATGGAATCATATTCCTTAGCCACACACATTTCCCATGTGAGGTGCACAAAATCAATAGTAGGGGATAATGGTTGGATCAAAGCTTGGCAACTACGATTCTAGTCTATGTGTTGTGTTAAGTATTAAAAAATAATAACAATAACTAGAAAGTAATAAATTATATAAAATTAATAATATAAATAAAAATGAATATGATTATTAGGAATTTTACTTTTCTCCCATATTTCCCATGTCCCACTCAATGCACCCCTCCTCTCTCCCTCAATCACACACTCTATATATTCTACATCCCCATATTTTTAGAAAAACCATATCAATTGTTTCATGAGATCATTATATGTATGATTTTACACCTCTCTAAAATTTATTTCTTATTCCATATTCCATTACCTTAATCTCTCTCTCTCTCTCATGATTTCACTCCCTTGACTAAAGCATTGGATGGGTTTTTTCCTTATTTCTCCATCGGACTGATTATAAAAGTGATATTAATTATGCAGGGTCATTCTTCGTTGTCTGAGTTTCCATTGACCTTCTGGTTGTGGTTTTGGGTATAGTTAGTGAATTAATTGGTTTTATAATGTTACTTTAGGTAGTTTCCATATAGAAACTCCATTCAAATGAAATTTATGATTTCATGGTGTTTTTAATGTCTATTTTAATTTTATTATAAATTTAATAGTCTATGTAATTATATGTGGATTATAGAAATGAATTATCAATTATTTTATAATATTTATCAATATCATATAAAATGGGATGTGTTGGTTTATGAATGGGTTCATGTTTTTCAAATTATCAATAAACCTAAATTTATAATAGTGTTTTTGAATAATTTCTATTATTAATGTGGTAATTCTTAAAGATGTTTTCTAAATTAAAGGTGTATTATTTAATGAAATGAATCTTGGTTGGCACATAGAAATATTTTATGGAAATTGGAAACCTCCCTTAATGAATTCCATTATGATTTGGAAGTGTAATGTATATGTTTAATTAATTACTTGTGATATGTTCGAGGTGAAAAGTTTTCTTCTGTGTCTATGTGACATGGAAAAGAACCGCACCGAACTTTGGTGTTCCAAGGAGATATGGTGATTTTTTTTTCTTGTGTGAAGTGTATGAATTAAAAATATATTTTGGTTTGATAAAAAAACTCACCCCCATTGTAAATAATCATTTAAGACACCTAGGAACCTAGGTAGGTTGCTAAGAAATAATACACTATTTGAGTGGATTGTGGACTAACCTAGGATCCCCAATAGTATTATATTATAACACTAAAAAAACAACATGATTATATTTTGGGGACTAATAGAACATTGAATTTTCCATATCTAGTTTCTCATTCATGAGAATTTATTATATGGTTTGATCACTAAGTGTAAGAGAATGTTGTTACAAAAACTAACCATCTATCTTATGGATTTCCCTTGGTGGTTTCTCTATTTTACCCATTTTATATAGCATATGTTGTTATAAAATCATACTAAAATTTTTCATTCATTAAATTCTACATAATTGGATTATCTAATGAGTATTATTCATTATAAATGTTATATAATTTAATAAAGGGGGAAATATATTTTAGAAAACATCATATTGTAAATTCATTTAGAAATTATTTTAAAACCTTAAATTAAGTTAGTTGTCTTTTAATCCTAGAATAAATTTTATAAAAAATTAATGGAATATAATATGGCATGGTTTTCTTTTATAACCATTACTATACATAATTAATATCACAAGGATATATCTCTATATTTTTTAGGGGACAGTTCATATTATATTTGATGATCTCCCATGGGTCACTAGGATTAGTTAGTTGGGAGGTGACTTGTAGGGTCCCAATCAGATAGGTTTTAGTTGTTGTTTAGTATATTTTAGCCTACCATTTCACATTTTTTAAATAGTTTTTACCAATTTCTACTAATATAGTGTAATTTTTCCTTATAAGGTGTCTAGAAGGAACCAGTAGTTACTATGGAATTCTATTCAAGGGAGGGATAATGGGATTACTGATTTATCAGTAGTTGTGTATCCTTTTGACTATATTTTGGTATATTTTTTATTATTTATATCAAGCTTGTAAATACATTATATATATTGGTCATGATGTAATTTATTTAATTTAATCAACTTAATTAACTAATTTTTTGTGGTACAAATCATTCCCAAGTGATCTTCTATTAGGGTAAGGAAATTGTTCCAAATTTTTTGGATCTAGAATACCCTTTGGTATTTTTTGAATACCCATGAAAGCATTTTATATGGGGTTAATTTGAATTAGTTTGTAAAAAATGAAATCATAAGAGTCAGGTACTTTTTACCATAGTATCCATAGATCCCACATGAGTATCCCATGTAATTTGTGGGTGTCTAGTATATAGATATAGGATCCATGGTTCTTATTTGGGTGGTTATGGGTTGGTTCTTGATCAATCACTCTCATGAAAACATTATTTACCATGGTATGATAATATTTTGAATTTGAGCATTAGATTTGAAGATGTAATGTGAGTTGATCTACTGGAACATAGTGATCTCAAATGGATTAGTAACCCATGTAGAGCATGTGTACATGGTTTTCGGTTAATCTTATGGAATATTGTGCTATTGATACACAACACACAAAACCATGGGGTCAATTCATGCAAATTCACTAGCCCCTTCTAGGTTGGCCGATGTTTTTTGTTATTTATTAATTGATATATAACTAAATTTTCATAATGGATATGTTACTATTTAAGATGATTTCAAATTTTTTTATTTTTATTTGAATTTGTGTATATATAAAAATGGCTTCAAGTAAGTGTTGTAAATTTTAATATATTAATTATAGTTTTTTATGATAAAACATTTTTTAAATGGTATTTTTTTGTTTTTTTGAAAATGACAGAATATCTTTTATCATTTTTAAAATATGTTTATAAATTAATTCCTTAAAATATAGGATTCAAAAAAAATATAGTATTTTTTTAATATATGGGTGATCTAATTTTTTTTATTTATGAAACTATTTTTATGTGTAACTCATTAGTGATACATTACAATATTTTAAGTGGACTTATGTTTATCTTTGAGGGATTAATTATTTTAAAATATTTGGGTTCCCAAAATAAATATTGAGAAAAACATTGAAAATATGTTGGTTGGGTTTTCAAAGGTTGATGGGAACTTTTTTAATTATGTTTTTAAAATAGTTGTTGATTTCAAAAAAAAGAAATATTGAGAATTTAATGGGAAAGATGATTTTTTTTACACATGATTCTATTTGGTTTTTTGTGTTATTATTTTATGTTTTTCATTCATGTTTTTACCATTTAATTTGTTTTATAAATTATCAATCATAGGATTACTGATCTATCTTATTTATGTATTCACAGGTGAGGACTCAGTATGGGGTGGATGATTGGTCTCCAGGGTGCCTTCCAGTTTTGTTCTGTGTGCCCTCTTGGTAACATAAATATGGTATGTATGTTTTGTTATAGAAATAGTATGTTTATAATAAGAATTTTACTCTCTTGACTATAGGGAAGAATATTCTTCCAAACATGAGTGATCCATCCATAGTTCATGAAGTTAATAATTTAATTTAGAGTTTGTTTTTGTGTCGGATTTTTACTCAACTTGTTGTTTTTGACATAAAAATTGAATCCTATTTTGTTTTACCTTTCACTATTATTCAATTGTTATCACCCTTTTTGTTTTGGAGATCTTGGTGGTATCATTTTTTCATTTGAGAATATCAAGTTTGAGGTTGTTAGATTCAATGAGGAAATTACCATTGATTACTATTTTGGGTATTCTGTTTTAAAAACTCATTATGGTGTATTAGTTTTTTATAGGATTATACATGTTTACGAGAAGCATTCCTTAAAGTTGGTGACTTTTAATTGAATGGGGATGTTTTGGTTGTGTGTTTTGGACAACTAAGGAGAGTGCTTTGTTTTTATAATTTTTATGGGTTCATCAAGAGTCGGTGTTCTAAAAGATGGACTGATAATTTCCACCCATGAATTGAGATGAGGGACCATGTTGATCATATTAATGAATTTTAGTTTGGTAAATTCTCATCTATATATTATCCTCATATTCTAAAAGGCTAATCCTTTTTTTCTTTTTTCTCGGTGGCAGTCCTTCATGTTATTTATTTTATAATGTGTATAAGGTTTGAGGGTGGTGCCTTATATGTGGTTTTTTGAATCATTAGTATGTAGTATTGATTATGGTTATGTTTTGGTGGTTTCAATAATGATTCTCCAATTATTTTGTCTTTATTTAGTAATTTATTTTCTTATATTGTTCTCTATATGAGTCTAAACAGTTTATGACACTGAATTATTACCGAAAAGGCTCACTTTTAATAGATTCATTTAGAGAATATGATATCCAAAAAAATGTATTTTATGAAACAATAAATAATTTTATAGAATTTAGTTGTTTTTTCATTTTATGAATCATTTATTCTAGAATCTATCTCTAATGGTTTGTTTTTTCATGGGAATTTTATGTTCAACAGGAGTAAAAATATGTTTAGGTGACCAACATAGAATGCTCTCATTGTAAACATTGTCTTCATGATGCCATGATTGGGTGATCCCATATCTCCAACCCACAATACCATGATCATAATGGTTTCTCTATAAAGGAATATGGTTTCGATGAAGGATTCTCATGGATGCCCTAAATAGTTGATGACTAGTTTTTTTCGGTAATTTTTATGTTACTGGTTGGGGCCATCCTTGTTGTCAGATTCTGTGTAGAGATATGAGTCCATGGATGTATGACTCGATGTTTTAGGATAATATCATCTCTCCATTTATTATTTTTAGATTCCATATTTTGAAGAGAATGTTCTTGTTGGATAACTGATCTTTGTGTTCAAGAATTTTCATAAGGATGATTAGTTTCCCTTACTTTGGGTTGTAATCAACTGAAACTATTTTGATCATCTGATTACAAACAGTTTCATGGTGGTGATAATTTTCATATCATGACCCTGGAAAATTAAAAATTCATTTTAATAAAATATTTTTTCCATGATTAAGAATTTAGGGTCAGAATTCTTATAAATTATAAAATTTGAACCGTTTAAAATTGCTGCAAAAATGAAGAAGGGTTCGTATAAACCATTCAAAAATTATGTAGGTTTATCTCTTATTTTTATTAGATTCAATTTCATGGTAGGGGCACAATTTCCCTAATTGTACACCTTTTCCATGGGAGGTTACTAGGAGCTCCTCTATGGGAAGATGGTAGGAGAACTCATAGAATAATCATGCGGGAAAATTCTGTGCATTGTTTGACAAAAGACAAATAATTAAGGAAAATAAAAATATTTTTTAAAATTATTAAAAATAATAATAACCTAATTATAATTAACCCCCTCTTTTATCCTATAACACTTTTGACACACTAGCCCCCCCCCCTTCCCATCTCTGTTGTGCGCTACACCTCCACTCACTCCCTCTAGATTCTGTTGAATCCCCACCTATGTCTTATTGAAATCATAACAGGTAATATTTTTCCCCTCCCCACTATCTCTTCCATCATATTTATTACTATCCCCAACTCTCTCTCATGATTCCAAACCATAGACTGAAACTATGTTTTTTATTTTGATATGATATCTCATCCGTTCTGATTTTAATAGGATCTTTTCATTATTAGGGTCCTTTCTGGTTATATGAGACTCTTTATCCCTTATGATGGTGGTTTGGGGTCTCACATAGTGAAGGTATCAGGCTTCATATTCAATATGTGGCGGGTTCCCCATTTCTAATCCTTTAAATTGACATCTATAAATTATTGGTTTTTTCAATTTTATGTTACATTTTATATAAAATTCTTAATCTATGTAATCAGTTTCAGTTCCATGAAATGGATTATCACTAGTTTTTTATGATATATCTAACACATTTCAAATGTATTTCTTTAATTTATGCATAGTTTTAGGATTGTTATTAACTAATGATCATAAAAAATTTCTAATTTCGTTTCTACACAACTATTATCAGAAAAGTGGTCATGTACAATGGTTTTTACTAAATGTATTGTGTATCTTTATATGTAATGAGGATCTTCTGGAACTTTGGAATAATTTATGGAAACATAAAATCCATCATATGGAATTCCCTCATGGGGTTTATATATAATGTATATGTTAAAGTCATTATTTTTTATATAATCTTGGTGGAAAATATTTTTCTTTTTATGTTACTTGGAAAATGGTATCCCTTAAGAGGGGATTTTGGATGACAGGTAGGGAATTTCTTGTATTTGTTTGAATTATATGAAATGTATGTATATGAAATATTGATAAAAACTCAACCATATTTTTATTAAAAACATGGGATCCATGGATACATAGGATGGTTTCCAAGGACTAGTACAATGGTTGGGCTAGAAGGTCATTGACCCTAGATAAATAGCGGGAATACGCTAAAACACTGACAAAAATTGAAGATGAAGTTTTGGGTAATAGTCAAACATTTTCATTGACCTCCTTGTAGATCATGACAAATAATGTTTTATGTGGTTTGATTGGTGAGGGTATGTGAGTCCTAGGACCCCAAATAATATACTTTCTATGGGATTATGTGGGTTCTTTCTCCCTTTTATACCTATTTTATGGAACATAATGACATTCTTTAACACTAAATTTTTTCCTTCATTTAATTCTCTAAAAAAGGATTATTGAATGTTTTTTATTCATTAAATGTTATTTTAAAATAAAAGGTAAAAAATAAATTTTAATAAATTTCATCTTGTTTGATTTTTTTAAAGAAAGTGAAAACATAAATAAAGATAGTCATATTTTCAAGAATTCACGAAATGTTTAAAATTGATTTGAATGGAATATGATATGGAATTATATTGGAAGTCCTTCTTTGCATTATTATTCTCATTCCTATTTATCTTTAGATTTTTTAGTTGAAATTCTTGGTTATCCTTTATTCTTAGCCATGGAGAACTGTGATTTTTTTAGTTTGATTGGGACATTTTTCATCACATTAAGATAGATATATTTTTTAGTTTTTATTACTTTCAGTTTTATATTATTTCATTTAAATCATAATATTTTGTTGGTTTCAATAAGAAAAGTGAAGTAATATTTTGTGTGGGGGCTATAAGGACACTAGTGGCGGCTACAATGTTCATTACAATGGAGGGAGAATATGGTTATTGATAGTTAAGTTTGTTTATTTCCTTTTCATTGTCTATTTATTTTTCCCTAATTCAGATATATATAAAATAGATGTGTCATGCAATAATTTTAATTAATTTCAACTGCTTATTTATTTAATTTTTATGGGATAAATTATTCTCATGTCAGTTTTCTTGATAATTAATAAGTTTTTTGACTTTGGGGAATGGGAATGATCAATGGGCTATGATGTGGATTGGTTCAAGTATCTGATGGTGGGATGGTTCAGGTTGGTATGTAAGATATGAAATCTAATTTATAGGCCAAATATTTTCACAAAATAGATTATTATAAAAATGAATATAAAATTAATAATCAGGAGGGTCTATTTAGAAATCATGATAACCCTTTTAATAATTTATAAAAAATATATTGTTTTATACAAATAGGTGTAATAATTAATTTAATATAAAATATCAATAGCATACCTTATAAAATCAAAATATTTCCCGGAAAAATCATTAGATATCATAGAAAAGTATTTTATGTAACATGTGACATCATATTCATATAACACTTATAAATAGAGAAAACTACCCATAAAGTGTCAAACATAGCTTCAGAGAAAGCCAACTAGTTTACTCTGTCCCATTTCCCATTGCATGGGATAACTATATCATTCATACACATTCTTGATGTATAATAAAACAACATGTCCTTGGGGTTTAACTGAAACAAAATTATATGGTTATAATAGATCATAATATCATCATTAACAATTCCTATGAACCATAAAATATATTAAACACATGAATGATTTCATATCCCTGAAAATATTCATTATACCCATAATAAAAAAATTTAGATAATGATGTTTTATTTCCTTGAAATCCCTTTTGGAAACAAATATATCAAAAGAGTAGAGGCGATGTAAATGAAGAAAAAAATCAAATCTTTTAATGGAAAGAAAACATAAAATAATAGTTACCATTTTCGAAGTAGTCATTGATGTCGCATATGTTAAAATAAAACATTCCTTGCCCCTTTTTTACATAATGACAAAATGTTTTCTTTAAAATATGGGAAAAATTTCATTTTAAAATATAATGATAGAAATTAAAAGGTGAAATAAAATGACCTTTATAATTAAATCATTTACTTATAAAAACATCTACTAAAAAAATTTCTGAATACATTTTTGGATGAAAATTATTAAGCAAATAACTCTTTAAAACATTTAAAACGAGGTACTTTTGGTTATGTGTACCTTAAATCGAGTGTGAATCACCATGTACATTATTTATATTCCTTAAAAATAAAATTATGTTAATTATTTAAAGTTTTAATAACCTTATCCATATATATTTTTCCTTATTCTATTTATTTAATACAATAATATAAACTATTACTTACACAACTATGTTCATATCATATTTTTTGATGATATTCAGCAAGTACATCCGAATTAAATTTCATAAGTTGATTTGGGTTAAATATATCATAATAAAATAATAACTAGCACAATAATAATGAAAATTTAAAAATTTCTATTTAAAAAAATTTCAATTAAAACCAACCGTGAAATACTGTTATGAAATATGAATTATATTTCTATCATAGAGATGTTAGGGTGTACGTGCGCATGAGTAAAATTTACATTTTTCCATTAAAATGATTTAAATAATGGAATTATTTATTTTATATTTATATAATTATGACTATATAACAAATGTAATTATTTTTATTTACATAACCTTATATATACCTTCAATGTGATGTGATGAAAAAAATATTTTGGATGAAGATGGTGCCCGCGAGGGATTCTTTCATTCATATCTATGATGAACAAATATAGATCTAGCATTGCTCTTGTCATTCTATATAATCCTTTAACCTATATTGGTAGAACCATTTCAAATAACTATTGAATGAGTTTGTTGTAGGGTTTTAATTTTTCTTCCCTGCAACGTAAGGAGATCTCTATCACGGAAGATCATGTGGGTTCAATGTAGACAACATCTGACCAAAATCGGCCACCTATCATAAAACTTTATATGGAAGGTTCCATCCTAGTGGCTGAGTATCCTAGTGCGGTAAATAAAATGATGGATATTTTCATATATTCAATGTGTGTCTATATTTCATTTGAAAAAAGGTTCTAATCCCTAGTGTTATGTGGATGTGAATGCCCAAATTTCTAATTATTGGAATCTCTCTAGATGGAGGCTGACCCCAATTTGAAAATATTACTTCCATGTTATCATGGCGAAGTAAGAATACATCAATGAGGTAAAGAACATTGTAACCCTCACACTGAAGCTGTGGATATTTCATCTCATATAATGGAATTTCAATATCAATCCTTTCACTCCAAAGAACTCCATTACCTAGGTATTGACTTGGATTCATGGGATGGCATGGATTTTCTGGAATCCTAAAATACTAAATGATTTGGTTTCAGAAATTGGTATTACCTTAAAATTTTACCATCTCTTAATTAATGGGGGTACTTTGTCTTTATGAAAGAGTTATTATTGAAATCCAAATGGAGTCAACACCTATATATTGTGTTTATTTGGATGTCATTGATAATTTAATCGATGTTTTCTTTAAATTTGAGAATATTCTTTTGTAGCATGAACATTTAAAATTAGTGCATCACTCAGTAATGAATTTTCAATTAGTTCAAAATATTTTCAAACCCGTCATTTAAAACATGGTTTTGAAGGAGGTTTCGTGATGTAAGAAACCAAGATCAATAGTTTATGTCAGAAAAAAGGAACCAGAGTAGCCCAAAGGGTTAAAATGGGGAAAGCTAGCTAGAACTAGTGCATCTCGGATAGTTTTAGTTGAACAAAATGCATAACATCTGACCTATCTAGATAAAAACATTAAGACTCCATGAGTTCATATTGAAGAATAAAATTAATGTCCTATTATTGAGGAGGCTTTTTTATTAGATTTCTTAGTATATTTTATGTCTAATTATATTTCTATGAAATCATAGTTTTTTGAATGATATGATTAAATCTTATTTAAATAAGTCAATATATATGTAATTGCCTAAGGAAAATGATAATCATCATAAATTAGCTTGAAAACAGAGGACCAATGCTATGAAGGAACATCATAAATATTACTCTTTAGTGAGAAATACTCTTATAAAAACCCACATAAAGGAGGAATGAAAAGTTTTAACTCAAACATTTGTTGATAATATCCTAAAAAATAGTCTCCTAATATGTCAAAGATGGTGGAACCCAGAAAATCTAAGAGAAGGAAGAATTTAGAGTTAAAAGAAAAATGGGGACATTCCAAAAAATAAAGATCAAAATAAATATTCTGTTTTGGAACTTATAGATATTATCCAATGCTTACACATTGGGTTTCCTTGGGCACAATTCAGGAAGGTATAAAACTGAAATAATTTGTATTTCAGAACCGAAGAAAAATTCCACTAGTCAAGGATCTCCCCTGGACATTTTTTGCTACTCAATTTAAGGAAATGTTCAGAATTCTTTATTCAGTGACATTCTATGGATTCTCGTCCATAAAAATGTGGAAATTGATTCTCTTATTCATGAATATGACTAAATGAACACATGAATGTTTTATAGACATGGAAATTGTTTTTCTCAATTATATATGCCTCCAATAGATACTTTTATAGATGAGTTCTTTTAATTATTATCAAGGACTTATCTAGATCTCTTTATGATCCCTATGTTATTATAAAATATTTTAATTCTATTCAATATCCTAATGAGAAGATAGTCTTGATTTCTAGAACTTTTTAAATTAATGACATTTGTGATTTTGTTGAGGAATATAATCTGACTGAAATCATCCTCGTTGGTTCAATATATACATGGTACATAAAAAATTAGATTTAATTAGGGCATGAATAATTGAAAGCTAATTTTTTAATGTGGTCTCAAATGGAAATTGGGCAGTGATCTACATGTTTCATCTAAGAAAATCACAAGTTGGATCACCATCCCATTCTGGATAAATATATTGAAAATGAGGATAAGCAGCTGATTCCCTTCAGATTAAAAAATTTATGGACCAACCTCACAAAATGTAATAAAAATTTCCATAACAATTGGGTAGTGGATGATAACAGTGGTAACCCATTTCTTGCATCTTCAAACTCAAAATTCAAAATGTTAAAATAAATTATTGGAGCAATAAAAGGTTCATCTTTTTTCATAAAGAGAAATATTCTCTATAATTACCTCACATTAACATACAATAATCTATTACCATAGATAATTTCTCTAGGGATACTGCTCAGGAATCCATGTTGTCCTCTGAACTACATCATCTTATTAGGATGAGTAATTTTATTCAAAATTAAGTGTTTATGATCAGGTGCATTACTAGTGGGGGTATAAAATCAAATTTACCCAATTCTATGAATTGGTTAACAAGGGATAATAAACCAATATATCTACTTAAAGATTGAAAAACTAGTCTTGATTATATAGAGGCCCTCTCACATCACATTTTTTATTTGTACTTGATTTGTTACAGTGGTCTACAAAGGAGAGTGGAAATCATGGAAGGAATCATTCCAAAATTGATTACCGAGGAGGATAATAACTTACTCACCACTATCCCTACGGATTTAGAGATCATGGATACTATATTGAGTCTAAATAAAGGAATCTAACTAGTTCTTGATGGTTTAATCAACCATTTCATTCAATTACACAATTATATAATTCAAGATGATGTTTTCATGCTTGTCAAACCTTTCTTCCCATGTGGATTGTTGTCTCAAGGCTTCAATGTTTAGTTCATTTAATTAATTCCAAAATGGGGGAATTCATGTGATATCAACCAAGTCAGACAAATTTACCCTTTCAACAATACACAAAAAGGAATAACAAAAAAAAATTCAAATCAAATTGCTTATGTCTCAGACAAAATTATATTATTTAACTGACTTGGATTGGTTAAAGGGATAATAATACAAAACTGCTTGCTCACTAATTCTGAATTTTGGACCTTATTCATAAAACCTCCATGGGTGTAAATATATCGCTTATTCATGACATAAAGAAGGCATTTGACACTATACAGTGGGGTTTAATTGGGTAGATTTGGATATGAGTTTGTATTTAACATGGTGTTTATTCATTGGATTAAATCCCTTCTTAGGTATGTACACATATCAATTATCATAAATGGGTCCCCAGAGGGATACTTTAAATGGTCAATGGGTGTGAGACAAGGTGATTCCCTTTATTCTATCATCTTTTTTATTGATAATGATTATCTTATTAGGCTTGATCATCT